>NW_004624733.1:1518301-1584995 GCF_000247695.1 Heterocephalus glaber | reverse complement strand
AAATAGGGAAGGGTGGAGGGGGTGAAGGGAGGGCTATGAATGGGGAAAAAATAAGAACGAAGATACATCATGTAAAGGTATAAGTTCCCAATGATAAATGTAAATGAATTGTATACCTAAAATCTACCAATAAAAGAATTAAAAAAACAATTAGGACCCAAGTCCCTAGTACCCAAGCTTATAATATGTGCTTATTAAACACAAATGGAGTCTACAGTTGTTCTGTGGAAGCAAAACTTCCAAATAATGTACTTTGATATGAAGCACATTATTGCATACCTATTATGTGTTTTGCCCCCTGTACTTTTCTGGGAATACAGATATTATTAAAATGTGGGACAATCTGTACACAGTATGGATGGATTTCCTGATCCATGTATGTGGTAGCTTGTACCACAGAAGTGTTATTCTGTGTATTTAATATTGTTGACAAAAACTAGAATTACTAATAAATAACCAAATTATGTCCTTGTAACATCATATAATTCAAAGTCTAAAGTCAATACCTAGATATTGTAAAATGAGTTCTGGTGCTTTAGGAAACACTCTTTTTTTTTTAAACTGAAAAGCAATTTTTTTTTGGTACTGGGGATTGAACTTGAGACTTTGTGCTTGTGAGGCAGGCACCCGAACCATTGAGCTAAATCCCTGGCCCTGAAAAGCAATTTTTTAACAAGGTTAACTTTCTGATAATCCATCTAGAATCTTAGCAACTATGTATGTTTTTGAAAAATAGCATAATATATACAGTTAGCTTATAGAATTTTCATGATTAACTATATAGTATCCTCAATATAAAAACAGTTAAAATGTGTTTAATATGGCTAAGTTCCACCCAACTCTCATTTTGTATATAATAGTATCATAAGTTCTCCAAACAGAAACACACAATTATCTGCTAAAAAAAGAAAAATACACTCAATGGTTGTATTATCTGGAAAATTAAAAACAGTCATCAGGCTGGGTCTGAGAGGTTCCCAAGGCTAAGCTAAAGAGCTTAACTCACCCTCTTGAAGAATAAGTGTGCAGGTTCCCTGACCCCTCACAGAAAAACAAACAAACAAACAAAATTTAAGCTGATATCAGTAGGAGCCATGAGAAGGGTTTATTTGCAGTGATTTTAGGACTCACTGTAGAATGGATTGTGGGTGCTCAGAGAAATGAGATGCATCATCTCCTAAAACAGGGAACATTTAGGCTTCTTTTGAAGAAATGGAAACCCTAGAAAGGGTGGCCCATGTCCCAGAAAGGTACTAGCCCCATTGTACAAGCATGGATGTTTTTGTTTTTTTTAATGAAAACATTCTTGGATTCCCTCAACCTCCTCCTTTATATTAGGATTGGGCTCCTGCTCTCTCTACTTTCTCAATTAAGCCAGTTTGAAAGCTTTCAGTTTCTTGAGGAAGTTTTGGGTGTGAAAAGTCTGGTAGGGAAGGAGCTTAAATTTGACTACAAGATGATGATGTGGAATTCCTTAACTTTGGCTGGTTCCTGAAGGCTGCAGTCTTCTTAAAAAGTACAATTTTAGTTATGATTTCCTCGTCTCCTTTCTACCTGTCTTTTATTCTATCCTACCTTAGAATGTCATTCTTTTAACATTATTTGATAGAATTACTTTTATGTAGAGTGCTAAATCCTCGCTCAGGACATGCTAAATAAGGAAATATGTTACTGATTGGATTTTGCCTTCCCTGTTCTTAATTTCCCTTTATGTTGATGGAAATATTTTATAAGAGACCACACACTACCATGAACAGCCCTGCTTGGGCCCTCACAGCCTTCCTTGGGCTTCTTTCATCTTATATGCTAATGACTAAACTGGTGTTAGCAAAATCTTGGCTGATCTGGAAGGCTTCTCTTATCTGTTTTGACTGATGTGTCCTGGAGGCCTTGGTCCACTGAGGGAACCCTCTGCTGCTGGCCAGAAGATGTCTGGATTTGTGTGGATGTGGGCTTTGCCTTCTATTCCCACCTGCTCTCTTGTTTTCTCGTGCAGAGCTGGCAGATGCTCTGGGACTGCCTTCTAGTTCCTCTGTGTAATGTCTCCCTCAAACTGCAGTGATTCCTTTTTTAAATTTCCTTTGGCTCTTGGCTACAACTGCTTCCTAGAACACTCTCAGAAGCTTTATCTCATCAATAATTCAGACATCCTTCCAAACTTTTTAATAATTAGCTAATTAGTTGCAATTGACTTTCTTGTTTTAAAAGCCAGAGATTTGTGGGTTTTGTTTTAAACATGACATGTGATAAACTTGATTTGCTTATTTTTAATAATATATTCCAAATTTTCAAACATGAACTTTTTCAGTGCTTTTACTTTAGTCAAAATCATATTCAATTTAAGCGTACTGGTGTGTTGGGGTAACTTGTCAAACTTTCACTGTCTACATGCAGAGATAACAGCATAATTCACACAGCTGAATACAAAAGGAAAATTAAGGGCCCTTTGCTCAAAATTTGTTAAGAACAATCAATGCTCTGTTGATACAAAAGCATCAAACAAATCATTGGTTCTACTGTAAGAACAGAGAATCATGTGATTGCACAGGATGCATATCCGTGAAACCAGTCTTGTCTATCACATATTGTTATTTTTTAACCAAAATTCTCACATTAGAAATAATAAGCAATTAGATATTCAATACTTGGAATTTGTGATGGTAATTCTGATATGATCTCAAGAATGCTACATTTTTTTCTATAACCCTATTACTCAATTCTCTAATGCATTTGAATTATTAATTTTTTTCCTCTAAAACAATGTATCTTAATTGACTACTCTTGAATCACTTGTTTAGCATTTCCTGTGGCTAAGACAAAGAGCTCTGGTGGCTGTCAATCTTGGCTGTATGATTTAAGTAGCATCCCTAGCTGTCTAGGCCTTCCTTTCCTAATTAACAAAACAAATACTCATATGCATTTTTCAGTTTCTTGTTTTGTTTATCTTTTTGATACAGGGGCAATAGATGCAACTCCCAAATCTGCTAGATATCCAAAATGTGAGTTTGTGTTTTCCAAAATCAAAGAATTAATTTTAGGAACAACAGAGATTGAGAGTAGGAAAAATTTATTGAGAAATTTATGAACCAGAAGAACTTCTCTGAAAATGAAAAAGACAGCACAGACCAACATGATGTTCTTAAGTGGTGAACTGTTACACTGTGGTGTATACATACCATGGAACACTATTCAGCAATTACAAGGAATAAACTATAGATAACACAACTTAGAAATTAGCTGAAAATTATGCTGAGTGAAAAAGCCCATCTTCAAAGGTCACACATTCTATGATTCTAATCAAATAACATCTTAAAGTGCTACTACAGCAATAAGATATCAAGGACCAATGATGATATAGATTGGGGTTAACAAGGGATGAATCTTGGTGCTACTTTAAAAGAAAACATGTCAAGATTTGATCATTTTAATTGTAGGGAGTGAGACTGGACACAAAAGTAGATATCAATGAAAAGGCAGCATGTGTATAATGTTTGAAAGTGGCTTTGTAAAAAGACATGGGTCTTGAGTGAGATAACTACTATAACTGACAGTCTTACATTTATATTAATCCAGTCTTACATTAATGCTCCTTTATTTAACAACCACATGTTTATTTAACATACCAAGTGCTATGCCTTATAGTAGGTGCTGGTGTAACAGGTAAGCATGCAAATGGAGCAACTTCTTATGAAGCTCAGACTACTGTGAGGGCAACAGATACTACATAAAGAAACAAGAAGAGTGAGATAACTCCAGTCATTACCACTATAAGAAAAAAGCATATGTGAAGATAATGAATGCTATGGATTATTTTGGTTATTTAGGTTGTTTAGTCAGGAAAAAAACCTCTGAAGTTGTTATAATTAAGTGATTATAATAAACTTAGAAAGTGAAAAATAAATATCTTCAACATTTTGAAGATCTGTGAGATGCCATGACAATGTCCTGAGAAAAACATCAACTGTGTTTATTTTGTGTTTTTGTGGCCAAAAAAGACTGTATGTTGCAGAAGTTTGAGACAAGACAGTGGTAGGAGACAAGAGCAGATGAAGTTTGGAGGTGGGAAGTGCCACATTGATGTGGTTTTGTGACACATCTTATATATTATAAACTTTGTAAGATGAGGTCTAGCTTCTGCTCTAAGCTCAGAAAGTAGAATCAAGAGTTTCTGTTTCATATCATAGAGTATGCTTTTTAGAGAAATAAAATTACTGGTGGAAATTTTCAGCACCAAGAGCAACATATTATTGGTATAAATTTAAACAAAAGTTATTCTTTAACTGAAATGCAAAATGTCAATTTGCTACTATATATCAAAAACATTAAACCATAGTGGTTAAGATTATATGCTTTAGAAACAAATGGATTAGATAATAATTTTGGCTATTTAACAAATTATAGTGTTCAATCTTGGACAATTTAAACTGTCTCAAATTATTCTCTTTCTTTATAAAATTGTGATTAAATACTGCTAGTGAAATGAGGTAACTTTAATAAGCATGAAGTATTTATCACAGTTTATGACACTTTATAATAAGTGCTAAGAAAATGGTAGCAATTGTTGTAATTATTGTTATTACTATTACCATTATTGTTACTATTATTGACTCTACATTACAGTTTCTTGTGTTAACTTGTAAGTTTTATGTTGCTTTTCCTTCCTTGGGGCAACTTTTTCAGAGGCTGATCCTAATATGAGAATTTGTGTAAGAGAATGCTTTCAGCAGGCATTGGTAAGATGTTAGTGGGAGTAGCAGAGAAAAGGGGAGGACAGGAAGCAAGGTTGTGTACCTTTACAGAAAGTCCTACAGAGGGAAGCTTCAATCTCCAGAACCAAGAGTCTAAATTATGGTTCAGAAACATCCTGACCGAAAGTAAGGGGGTTGAACTTTCTTACCTCAATACCTGCCAGTCTCTGGTCAGTGCCGGTTAAATGCTCCTGGTCCCTACTCAGGGAAGTACAATCAATTCTCACTAATTATGGTGAGTATGATCTACAAAGCCACCATTGACACTGAATTATGAATAATGATCATTGTTCATAGCGAAAATACAAGGATAGGTTCCCATGAGCCTTTTATCAGCACATTTTTATCAATCAGTGTGCACTTTCATTTTATAGACATTTCTGTTTAGACATTATTTAGTATATCTACAATTGACTCATTTTTAAAGCCCTGTAGGCTGTCGTCTGTGAGCTAACAATACCACAACTGAATGAAGCTTACCTAACACTCACGTCTCTCCTAAAAGGCATGTCACTGATCTGGGGTTACAAATAAGTCCTCAAATGTAGAATGCATGAATAACGAGAATCACTTGTAAATTCTCAGGATCTCTTTCTCTTCATGTGGGCAAAATGACATCAATGTCTCATGGCAGCTCTCCAAAGATTAGCTGAGACTCAGGGTGTTAGAAGTAAAGCAAAACACTGACATCATCTTCTACAATCACCAACATACAGAAATACAAGGACAGTGATGACAATATCATTGTCCCTATGTACAGTGACCACATGTATATATACTCAAGTGACGTAGTGTTACTGGGACAACTAAATGAGCTTTTAAAATGTCACACAGTCTAGCAAAAGAGGTGAAATCACGCTCAGAGCCAATATTTATAAACAGCAACTTCTGGGTGAAGCACATTTGTCTTGTTCTCTTTTGAAGGATTATTGCTCCCTATAAAACTATTTACCCTTAATTTTCCAAATCCTGAAGCTTTTAACACATCTATTTTCAGTTTTATGTACCTTTGTGCATGTACTTTTATATATTTTTCCAATACTCTGGTGTATCATATTTCTCATTTAATAAGACCATTATTTTGTACTACCAAAACAATTGAAATTGACTTACCATCTTCTGTTTCTACTATTATATTTTTGGGAGAATAGAAAATGATATCTATGTTCCTAACTGTACCATGTAATTCTCTAGAACTATTTGAGGTCAACTTACCTTCAGAATTCATTGTAAACTGAAAAGGTTTTGTTCTCTATACTGAGAGTTGCCAAGGATCCCATCTAGAGAAAAACTGAACAAAGAAATATTCTTTTTATGCAATGTGACAACAAAGTTGAGTTGTTCATCCTTCAGTTTTCTGTATCAGCATGTAGCAAAATAGCTTTTAACTTTATCAACAGAAAGTGTAGCAACAACAGGCACTACAACAGAACCAAAACTTGTTTTTTTCTCTCACTTAATTTTTACGAGTATTTATGGTGGAATAAGGATGATATAACCATTAAACCTATTCTTACTGTTTTACTTCTCTTTCTTTTCTTCTCTTTCTGAAGCCGTCTACCCCCTTCTTACAATGGTGTGACATTCATTGGATAGTAGTATGCAATGCCCACTGGCAATGATTCTGCAGTATGCAGCCCACTCCTAGCTCCACTGCAGTAATGTGGTTTGGGAGATTGATCCTGCTTTCAAGAGTGGGCTCTGGATAATCTAAACCAGGTGGCTACACAGTAATCACCTGTGGAGTTTTTTTGGTTTTTTTTTTTTTTTAAATGCTATCTGGGTTCCAATCCAGAAATTTTGATTTAATTTGTCTGAGATAGAGTCCAAGACTTTAAAATTCCCCAGGTGACTCTGAACTGCAGTCAAGCTTAAGCACCACTGGTTTATGGGCAGTCATACTAACACTGGTTCTCTTGACATTGACTGACTCAGAACCACCTTCATGTGATTTGCATCAATTATAATTAGTGCCAACTGTCAACTTAAAGGAACTCTGGTGATAGATGCAGTATGGAGCTCATTAAAGCCACTGGAGTTCTAGTCTAGTTCTCTGTTTTCACCCATTAGAACCATATTCCTGGGCTGGGGATTTAGCTCAGTGGTTTCACTGCCTGCTGCAGAAGCACGAGGACCTGAGTTCGATCCCCAGTACCAAAAATAACCCCAAAAAACTGTATTCCCTCCTGAAAGAAGGGAAAGGGAGCAAGAGAAGAAGGGCTCAATTTCTTTTTGAGGTCATTGCTGGGTAGCCTCAGGAATTATATATCATAGACAAGATTTAGAAACAGAGACTTTCCATCCCTGTAAGGAATTGAGTTGAAAGCTACACACAGCTCGTGTTTGGCAAAAACCTAATCATGAGATTATAAAAGAGAGAATGCATTTTTTAAGCAAAGTGTAGTCTAGCCCTAAATAAAATTAGATTTTTATTGGGGGCAAGTGTAGAATAGACTAAAGATAGGAAAATAGTATTATTGACTATGGGATTTCTCATAATTAGGATTAATCCACAAAAGACTCAGGCCAGGAAAATGCTGATGGTAAAAGAAATAATACCTTACTTAGAACCCTAGATCTGATAAACATCATCATGTCACAAGCCCAAAGACTTCCTAGCTTACCTGCACAAGGCTGGTAAATGCTGCTAAAATAATTCTCTGTTACTTGCAGTTCAAAGCATAGTCATGGTTATAAAGATTAAAGATAAATGATAACTTGATTATTCATTTTAACTTACAAAGTGTACCATATTTGCTTTGTATATAAAGTAAAAGAGTAATTTACCATTCTTATATAGTGTAAATCTAATTGCAACTCATCATTTTGGGCTAGAAAAAGTATATCTCATCTATCTAATCTGGCAATTGGTTAATAAATATGCATAAAATCAATTTATAATAAACTAAACTCAGAATTCATAATCACTTATTTTAATTTTATTTTCTTGAAATGAATATATTTGTTTCCACTGGCCACAGAAGAAATAGGCCCAAATGCTTACAATCTATTAATTTAAAAATAATTTTTTAGTAAAAAGGGAGAAAATATCATGTGGAAATTAATCCTGCATTTTATCCTTTTTTCTGTTTATTTATTTTTAGTACTATTTTGCATGCATGAGAGGATTATGTGCGATATGTGGGGTTTTCTTGTTGTTGTTGCTTTTTGTTTTTGTTGGTACCAGGGCTCGAACTCAGGACCTTGTGCTTGCAAGGAAGGCTCAGTGCCACTGAGCTAAATCCCTGATATGTGTTTTTTATGGAATATATATTTGAGTTGGAGGAGTATAGAATCTAAACCAACTTATACCAAGAGCAAAAAAAATATCACAAGACATCTCTTAGAGTTCATACTCTCCCTCAATTTAAATTCTACGGAAGAGTTAATGACTAAAAGGATCTGAAATCTAGAGCCAGTGTATGGGTGTGTGTTATGTGTGTGTGTTCCAGTTATGTCCGTTCATGTTTATCCTCATGGTCACTCAAAAGCTTGCCTAAAACTCATGAATACTAAAATTAAGATATGTTCTCTTGGTATATCTAGTTGTCCACCCTTAAGCAAATAATTTAACTTTTTCCTTCTTTCAAGATTATTATGTTAAAAAATGGTTGGTTCTCTTGGCTGTTCTTACAGATCTGCTCCAACATTGAACTACTTAAATTCTATCGCTTTAATTCATATTATATTTCTCTGTCTCTCTCTGTGTCTGTCTCTCTCCCTCTCTGTCTCTCTCTCCCTTCTAAGATTCAAATTTCTTTTATAAAAGAGAATAGTTTTTATACAGAATGATGAAAAGAATATGTGTTAAGGATGATTTATGCAATATATGATTGGCTTACAAATGCCTGAATCTAGTAGGCTGTAAAGCATAAAACCACACATAATTCCTTGTCATTTTCTTTGCACTAGTCCATGGTAGCATTTCAAAAATGATAACTTAGTGATTTGGTTACTGTTAGATAAATAAAATTCATTTCCATGTAACAAAATCTGCCTAGTTTAGTACTAACTCCTCATGTCCAATTTAAGATTCCTCAGGTTCAGATTGGGCCCAAGTATAGGCATCTGTATTAGAAAACCTGTATGTGTCCAGTTCTCTCTCTCTTCTTTTTATAAATGACTCACTACTTCTGACTTTTACTGAATGAAGGGCAGAGAGAAGATAAAATCAGATAAAAAGCCAAATCTGACATCCATTTACAATGTGATCATCAACCCTTGGCAAAGCAGATGTCCACATGCTTATTTTGTTATGGGCCACACTGAAAGATTGTCAGATTCCACACCAGTAAGTCCTAATACAGGTGATACACTCACCAGCTGACTGCTCACCACTGTCCTGATGCCTGCCATCAGCTGCAGACCATCAACTCTCTCTCTATCCCCAAGTTCCTACCACGCCAGGAAACATATCCCTTACTCAAAGTTTTCTTAATATGGCTGCAGACGATCTACCTTTTAAGCATTTAGTTGGCCTATGAGAAGTCTCATTTTTGTTTTTAAATTTTGTTTTTAACTGATACATAATAATTGTATATATTTATGGGGTACAGTGTGATATTTTTATCCATGTATTCATTGTGTAATGATCAATTCATGATATTTAGAATATATATTACCTCAAATATCTATCCTTCCTGAGGCTGAGGCAGGAGTACTACAAGCTCGTACCCAGCTTGAGCAACTTAGTGTGACCTTGTCTCAAATAGCTCAGTGTGAAGGCCCTGGGTTCCATTCCAGGTATTGCAACAGCACAAACATAAATTATCATTTCTATATTATAAGAGCATTCAGAATCTTCTCTTGCAGTGTTTTAAACATACATTTCAATTTTATTAACTATAATCACCCTACTGTGTTATGGGACAACAGACCTTATTCCTCTTGTCTAAGCCATTGTGTTCCAATTGACCAAACTTTCCCCATCTGCTTCTCCTCACCGCCCTCTTGGCAACCAGTATTCTATTTTGTATTTCTTCTTTTTAAAATGTGGAAGGAATTACTGTCTCTTATCCCTAACTGTATGTAAAGATTTAGCCAAAATTCTGAAACCATTCTGAATGTTGTGTATAGACTTCAGACTGAACAGGTCTACAAAGGCTTATATTTTATGAACAAGCCTTGGAAATAAGAATTCTCTGAAATAGTATTTATTATGGGGAAATAGATCCTAAATTACTCATAAGTTTAGCCTGTGTTGAAAGAAAATTTGTGTTGGAAACATGAAAAATGCTACTGCTTCTCCCTGGATAGCATGTTTTATGTGCATTTCTATTTAATGGAACATGGAAACTATTTTATGTTTGAATCACTTTCTTTTTCAGAAAAAGAACCTTTGCTAAAATTGTCCTCATTACTTCTGCTGGGTACATGTGAAGTATACTGCAGCCAAGCAAATAAAACTACAGTTGAATCATTTATGTGGCTTTTATTTTATTTAAGATATAGAATTTGTTAAAATTTTCCTTTATCCTGCTTCCCATTACAGCAACATTCTTCTGCCTTTGAGCTCAATGACTGGTTGGTAGAACTAATTATATTATATTTACCATAATTAATACTTAATTTATTTTCATTAACTTTCTTCACACATGGGAGCTGTGTAGGTTATTCTCTAAGCATAGAAATGTGGCGTTTGCTCTTCAGAGCTTCCCATTCAAAATCAAGCAATTCAAATAACAGATTCCCTAAAATGGTGATAATTTTTTAAAATCTTAATTTTTATTAGTAAAAGTTTAAGGTGCATAATAATTAAATTTATTATGGGGAGTTGATACATGTACATAACACATCTTAATTATTTTTATGTCCCTTTCTCCTTTTCTCCCCCCGTTCATCTCTTGGTCCCCTTTTCATTTGCAAAAGGTTTATTTTTCTGATTTCTATTATCTATATTTTGTTTTGCTCTTTAATTATTTATGCTTTCAATTTCTCATTAAGGGAAACTATGTGTTATTTAAACATATGTATCTGATTTATTTCACTTAGCATTATGGTCTCAAGGTGCATCAGTTTACCTACAGATTATTCAAATTTATTCTTATTTATAGCAAAATAGTACTCCTTTGTGTATAAATACCACATTTTCTTTATCCATTCATTTGTTAATGGACATATAGGGCCCTTTCAAGATTTAGCTACTATGAGCTGTGCTGCTACAAACCTGGGTATACATATATCACTGTGTTATGATGTCTTTAGCTCTTTTGGAAAGATACCTAGAAGGGGAATGCATGGACTAAAAATACAAATTTTGAGTTTTTTGAGGAATCTCTGTACTGATTTCCATAATGGTTGTACTAGTTTATAATCTCACCAAAAACATAGAAGTGTTTCTTTTTTCCTGTAGCCTTGGTAGCCTTTGTTATTATTGATTTCTTGTTGGTGGCCATTCTTTCTGCAGTAAAATGAAATCTTGGTGTTGTTTAAATTTGGATTTTATCATGAATTTATTGGCCATTTGTACTCTTCTTCTGAGAAATGTCTATTCATTTGAGTAGCCCATTTTTTGATTGGGTCTTTGGGGATATTTGATTTTTTGAGTTCTTTATATATTCTAGATATTAGTTCTCTATTAAAGGAATAGCTGGCAAAAATTTGTTTTCCTATTCTATAGGTTGTCTCTTCACTCTGTTGACTTTTTCTTTGCTGTGTAGAAGCTTTGCAATTAGATATAATTAGAGACCACTCTAAAATCATAACTACCATCTCTATAGCCACCACCATTATTGTGCTGAGTTCATATCAGGTACTTTAATCATATCATTGAAAGACAGTAGGGAATCTAATGGTGGCAATGAGCCCTACTCAGGAAGTACCAGAGAGGACTTGCCAAGTAACATGGCTGCTGTTGGACCTTTTATTTTGTCTTCTTACAACAGGTGAGAGTTTTGTTAATTGATGGAGTAGTTAGGAAGCTTAGTTTACTTCCTGAGTAGGGCTCATTGCGATCATTAGATTCCCTACTGTCTTTCAGAATGGCACAGAACAGACACCCTTTCTGGAGCTTGTAAGTCATCATGAGTCCAATATGATTAACTGTACTTTATATTATATATGGAAATATTTAAAAATAAGACAAGTCAATATTAGATGAGTATCAAGTGAAAACTAACAAAGGGGTAAATCTAGTTATCCTAGCTATTTTATCTATATAGAATAAAATGTGTGGGCATAGTTTCATCTCAATGGGGAGATTCTTCTGAGGTGGAAGCTATACTCCTGGGTTAATTCCTGAGGTTGGCCTCCTCATTCTTCCCTACCCCACCTCCCACTTCTTACTTGAATACACAATAGGTTGTATGAGAAAACTCCAATCTGTCTGCTGGAAATTTGAGTAATGGCTCTTGTTTCTGAAGGCTGGACATGGTTATTCTGATCCTGTCCATAGGCTGTAGAGGAGATAAGCACCTATTTTTCCTGTTGAGGAATATCTTTAAGTCCTGGTTCAGACTCCCTACCACAGGCATCAGTAAGGTTAGCTTAATGTATTTACAAAAGCCGACACACTTTTCAGACTTCCATTCTGTTGTCTTCTGTAGTGTTGCACTGAGAATCATTTGGTTCTCATTTACCTACCCCAAAGTCACAAATAACTGTCACAAATAACTCTAATCTCCTAGATAGCAGTGTCTGTCTTTACTCTTTATGCCCCAAGGAACTGCATCAGCAGACACTAAATTCTTCCAATCCAGATCTCCCTAACATGGGGAGAGAAGATACTATCAATATCACTGCAAACTAGGAAATATTATTTCTAATTTATAAATAAGCAAAACAAGAGAGACCTAGCCAGAATCTCAATATCTTTGATTTCTGGACTTGGCTAGTCCTTTGCCCCATAGTCACTTAAACTTCTTAGGCCTCAGATTCCTCATCTGCAGGTCAGGATTCCCAACTTGAAAGACTATTCTGGAATACAGCAGTGAATAAAAGGCACATAGAACTACAGCTGGACTATAACAAGTACTGGTAATCTGCAAATTTTATCACTTTTATTGTGTCACATCATTTACTTAAAGTTGCATAGGCATTAAAATACCAGAGACAGGATTCAGATCTTAGGCTCTTTCGCCTACACTGAAGGATCTCCATTTTCAGTACAGCTAAAGTAGTGAGAAGCATTGATAACATCTCTTAAACCCATTCTAGAAAAAAGAGGTCCTGCAGCTTTCATCAGGGATTTCCCAAGTGCTCCAGAATGACACCCAACCCTCCCCTTTCAGCAGAATTGGATGAGACACAGATACCTCTACTTCAAAAATGACCTTTGAAGCAGGAAACGAAAATGATATTACTCACTTTTGACAGTGTCCAGTAATAGACATTATGCTACAAGGGAGTTCTTCATGGGCATTAAACTGGCAAACACTTCATTAGAAATGGATAATATGAAATTTCTTCACTTTTAATTTTACAACTGATCAAAGGCTAGTACAAGAATTGTTTAAGTAAATTACTAAAGGTAAGAAATATTTGTGTTCATAAAAAGTTATCAATATATCAGTAGAATTTATTCATATTTCTAAGTAAATATTCAAAGAGGAATTTCTGCCTTTTAGTACTTGGAAAAAATATAGGAATATTCCTAGACACACCTATATGTAGATTTATTTAGAATATCTGTAATTTGGGGAAAAACTTTTTTCAACAATAAGCAGGGCAATCTTGAATTAATTATGTTCAATTATTGATACAATTTTGGGTTTTTAAAATTACAAATTACTGTAAAAGTAGGCTTATTATTAAAAATCATTTTATTGTGTTTTTCTGCTAATTCTGTATAGGTATATATTAGTATCAATAATATTTTCCTACAATTTTCTACAAACTAGACTATGACACATATGTACTTAGGTTCCAGAAGAAGTTATTTTTAGCACTGTTGCTAAGGCAAACACATGTAATCTTCCCAACCCTAGCAATTTTATTACATCATGATATTTCATTGTGAATGTACTGTCTGTCAATATGGATTATTTAAATAAATTATAAATGACTTTCAAACTAAGCATAATAGCACTAATATTTTTAGAGTTTTGAATGTAAAATCATGTATATAAGATCATATGATTCAGATTTAAATTGAGTAGTGGGAGATTCATATTGTCTGATAAGAGCATGTTTGCTGGAATATGCTAGCATGGCTTTGAACAATGTTTTATTATCACAGAATTCTTTTATCTTTTGGGAAATGGGAAAGAAGGTGTATTAGTGTCTTAGGGCAGCTGTATCACAAAATAAGTCATTTAAAAAGACAGAAATGTATTGACTCATAGTACTGGAGACTAACAGTCCAAAATTAAGGCATCAGAAGAGCTGTTTACTACTGAGGTCTCTGAGAGAGTATTTGTTCCATGTCTCACTTCCAGCTTCTGGTAACAGCCTAAAGTCCTTGGTTTTCCTTGCCTTATAGATGCATTACTCCAATCACTCTTTGTCATCACGTTGCCTTCCCCTTGAGCCTCCTCTTTTTTTCTCAGTCCTAATCAGAAACACCTTTAATATCTATATTTCTACCAATAGTTTCTTTAAGGCAAAATAGCCTTTCTCTCATCTGTCATGTCTCTACTTATTGCTCAAATAGAAGCCACTTCAACATTTTTAAGTATGTGTGACAACAGGGATCCCCTTTTTGCTGTCAAAATCTGTTTCCAACAAGGTTCTTGAGAGGGAGAAAGAAGAAGGAAAAGGAGTGGAAGAGGGAGAGGTGTTTTAAGGAGTAAACTGAAATTGTCTTGAGGAATTATAAAGGCAGGCAAGTCTTAAATCTGCAGTGCAGGCCAGCAGGCTGGAAACTCAGCAGGATTTCTGTGGTGCATCTTTTCTGGGAAACCGCAAGTTTTGCTCTCAAGGTCTTCAACTGATTGAATGAGACCCTGAGACCCATCTACGTAATCAAAGTTATCTCTTTTACTCAAACTAATTATAAACGTCAATCACATGTACAGAATATCTTCCCAGCAGCATGTAGAGTACTACAGTTTAGCCCCTCAGATGGATATGCCTAACCAAGCTGACACATAAAAATAACTACCACAGAATGCAAGGTAGGCTTTGAGGATTTTGTGGAAAAACTGAAAATGAGAACCATATGAATCTAGAATACAAATGCAAATTTTGATAGTTAATATTTTATATACTCTTAGTGTGTTTATGGTTAGTTAATTTATGGTTTTCTGTGTGAACCAGACAAGGCTGAGACAATGCTGAAAGAAACAATAGTTATATAAATGAGTATATGTCCATGCTCTTAGCCTGGGGTCAAAATAACTAATGCTATAAACAGAGTCTAAATCCATCCAAAGCTAGAGGTTCAAGAGAAAACATTCATGGTCTTTCCTTTTATAGACTTAGTAATGCCTAGGTACAAAGAGAAGTCCAGGGATGGGGTGCTGCAAATCTGAAACACACCACTGCTTCACATTCACTGTGGGGAGGGGGATTAAATAGGAAGCAAGAGAGAAAAATCAGAGCCAGGGAGACCAGGTGAGGCATAAACAGCATGAATAGTTAGGAAGGCAGAAACCAGGCAGGTGTGAACCCAGGACTCAGATCTTAAGGATGAGGTCTGAAATGGAATAAAAAAGGCAGAGAAAATATTAAGGCTTCTGGCATAGTTTTTGTTTTTTTTGTAGGGCTGGGGATTGAAGCTAGGATCTTGGTCTACCACTGAGCTGCACCCCAAGTAGTCAAATCCTGTACCCATGAGATGTACCCCCAGCATGGCATAGTTTTTATAGGTTTCCAAAAGTGTCTAGAATGAATAGATGAGAAACTTCCATGGAGAGTATAAAAGTGTAATAATGTCAGTAATATAGAAAATTTATTGAGCACTTCTTTAAGTTAAGGGACTCTTCCAAAGCCACAAAGCTAGGAGGTGGTAGAGCTGGCCTGTGGATTGTGAAAAGTCTGTATATAGTGTCCCTCACAGGCTTTCACCTTGAGGGCATGGTATTCAAGTGGTGCTACTGGAAGGCGATGGAAGCTTCAGGAGGTGGGGTCTAGTTGGAAGAAGTGGGTCACTGGAGACATTCCTTTGAAGGGTATATTTTATCCTTGGATCCTACCCTCTCTTTTTGTTTCTTAGTCACCATAAAGTGAGCTACTTTGCTCTACTCTGCCTCATCTGAGGCCTAAAGTTATGGGGCTAAATGACCATGAACTGAAAACTTTGAAACTGTTAGACAAAATAAATCTTTCTTCTTTTAAATTGATTTTATCAGGTATTTTCTCATAGTCATATTTTTGTCATGTTTTATCACAGCCAGCTAGCATGTGAATTTAGGTAGTTTGGTTTCAGGGCCTGTGTTCCTAATCATTAAACCAATAGCTACACATGTACCTATAATTGATGCCTCCTCCTTTTATCTTCCCAGGTAGCTACATCTGACTTTCTACTACCCTGATGTGAGCAATGAAAATCAGCCAAGGAAGAAAGCTAAAACTTAAACTACTTACAAATACTGGAAAATAATAATAAAAATATCAAAATCAAAAGCAAATACTGCTAATTATTTTAGAATAGCCAGCAATGAGGACCTGAGGACAAAAAGCTATGAGAGAAATAACCTAAAGAAATATATGCTTTCAACATTTGGAGATCTATAGATCAACAACTCTAAGGGTCCAAATCAAGAGGTTGTATACTCACATTATGAAACACTGCAGTCATTCAGTAATCAAAACCAGGAAACAATGAAAAACTAAGAATGAACCTGAAAAGGAAGTTCATGTTGGGGTTCAAACACGAAGAACAGCTAGTACAAAATGTTATCTGTAAGTTTGTCTCTGAGCACAGATATGGGATGTAAATTAATGTTATCTAGAAGCAATAGAAAGAGCTGATATTTGTACAATTGAAGTAAATAATTCCAAACAAATATGGAAGCTTTTTACAAGAAAAGGTGAACTTTAGGGATAAGTAGTCTCTCAGAGTTTACTTTCATTTTTGAGGAAGTGAAAATATCAGGGCAAAAAAACAATCAGTGCATCTTGATAGGTAGTAGAGGTCTAGATTTACCTAACACAACTTATTATCTCACTTATTAATTTACTTTAAAATATTTACTTAGCATCTACTTACGTCAAGTACCATCCTAGATGTGAAAATTTACAGGAAAATCCCCATTCTCATGTAGGGCATGAGAGAAAAACAAAAATACAACAAATAAAATACATGATGTAGTGTGATAGATGGTACTGAGTACCATCCATCTACTAGATAGATGCTGAAGAAACATGGAGGATAGGGTGAAAGAGACTGATGGAAATCTAACTGGAGATCCAGAAGAGGACGGAAAAAATGAAAAAATGAAGTACTATAGCCATTAATCTAATAAAAGATTAATGGCTATAGTACTTCTATAATCAATAAGAGACATCACTCTTTATATACAGAAGATTTAACACTTGTAAACAATAAATAGTACCTAAGTTAGGAGGACAGTGGTAGTCAGGGAAGTGTTCTAAGGTCTTTGTACTATGCATTACAAATGCTAAAAAATTGAGCATCTGTTGTATTAGTTCTCTGAGATAATTACTGAGGAGGTCATAGATAATGCAGTAGCTAAACATAGAGCAAATTCTACATCTTGAGGGAATGGTAGGTAGTGTGCCAGAGCTGGCTCTGACCTGCTCACAGGGGCTAACTGCTAACTGCTAAATCTGTAGCGGTTTTGGCAATCAGTTACTAAACTGTCAGCAGTTTGAAATCAGCCACATTAGGGTATTCACTCTGCAGAAATCAGTAAAGATGCACCTCTGAGAGCCAGGTGTTAAACATGACTAGGTCACCATATCCCTGGGTCCAGTATTCTGATTGTTATAGCCTGCTTCTTCATCATATGAGGACTCTGCAACACAAGCTCATTGAAAGCGAAGGAACATTTCTTCAGGGCTTATGTCTATCCTTCAGAATTGAGAATAAATTCATGACCTACTTGGTCATTTAATAAGTAAGGCCAAGGGTAGTCCTTAGTTTCTAAGGAAAAAATAGAACTCAGCAATTAGCTTAATTAGTTATCTTCAGAAAGCTACACATTCTTAGCTTCTAGTAAATTGCATGGATTACTAAAGTATAAAAATATCCTTAATGTATGACTAGATCTTTATCAGGAAAAAATTCAATTTTCCAAGGTGAAAACATTGGAAATAAGAAACAATTGCACATGAAATGGATGTCAGACCACGTGATAAATCCATGCATCCCTTGACTTGAGGAGAGTGTAGTGGAGAAAGGAAAGCCTGTCTTCCAGAGCAGGCTCCTTCTCAGGCCATAAAGGTAGATCCTCAGTTTACTTAGAGAAGGGAAGGAAAACACAATAGAAGCTGGGGAAGATAGAGACAAGGTTCAATTAAATTAATTGCTAAAGTAAATCTCTAAACATTTTTTTATTTTTTCATTCTTTGTGTTTGCATAACAAAGGTATCACAATGGATAATAAGATACAAAGTATGCTCAAATATAATTTCTCCTTCTCTGTGTGCATACCTCAGTGCATACAACTATAATGCCATAATTATTTTGAATTATATGACAACACTTGAAGGAACACTATGGATAAATTCTGAACAATTTCATACGAGTTTGAAAAAATTGCAGTTTGAAAGAAAGCTGGGTATACATTGAGCCAAAAGCTATTCAGTGAAATAATATGGAGAACCAGTTCATGCTCATTTGAATAGAAGCTAGTGAATCAATGCAAATGATGAGTATGACTCTAGAAATTTTAATCTGATTCAAAGAAGAATTTTAAAAAATTAATTGGTGAGAAAAATTTTCCTTTTATGTCTCTTTAAACTTCTGATGAGGCTGTCTATGCCATGATTTAAAACTTACCTCAAACAAGCTAAAAAATTGTGTTGAACAATTCTACTTGGCAAAGGGGTAAATTAGGAAAGTTTTCACATTACTTTCTCACCTTCCATTCTACTTCTATAATTTGTCAATACATAGTCTAAATTGATTATAATCATTGTCAGCTGTTACCCATTTTCTGCCTCCATACACTGACACCTATAATTTTACAAAGGCCAATTGAGCAATTGACATACTAAAAATTAAGGGCTTAGATAAGATATTGTCCGTTTTTTACACAAAAGGATCCTTTAGTTGTATTTTTATGAAATGAGATAATGGAGGTAATGCAAAAATTAAAGGCCAGAGAGACATTTTACCTAATAATTCTTTTTTATTATACGCTTTAAACATTACTGTGCAATCTTTGCTTGTGAAATAAAATTCTTTTATTCTTAAAAAATAAATCTGTTGCTTTTGAAATAAGGAAGCATGAAAAAGAGATTCATTTTGAACTTGTAAAAATTGTTTCAACATTTACTCAGCTATGTCAAACCAGTATTTTTAGAATTGAAAATAAGCACATATAATGAGAAATGTAATCATTTTTAAACTGGATGAATTTATTACTCAAATGAAGTTTTCTTTATGAAGGTCAAATACTTACTGTGGAATTCAGTGTTTTTTCCTCAGTGATTTAGGTCTACTCTGAAGTACGATTCTCTGAAACACTATATTAAAATAATGTGGTCTACTTCTAGATGCAGGTCAAATCCATGCTACAAGGACACACAATTAAGGATGTAGACAGAAAGTTAGTTTGCTCTAACTTATGGCTTCAGAAGACTTTAGAGGACCATTATGCCCCACTCTCTTCCCAAACACACAAATCGTCTGGAAGTGAGAACCATGGACTTGCTGTGCAAATGGAGCCTCCAGTAAGTTCTAATCACACTTCTCCACTTAAAATTTAGTCAAGTTTTTATTTTGAAAGCCTTTCTATATAGAAGTTCTATAATGCAACTTTAGCAGCTTTTTCAGGAGAGCTAGAATAGTCTCAGAAATGAGAGATTCTCAAACTCATGCACACAACTGGAACAGGATTGCAGAGCCAGACTGCAGTGAACAGAGAGAAGTAAGGTTAGGTGATTACTATGCATATTATCTATGTGTTCTTCTAATATATTAATATTAATTTTAAATAAAATATTACAAGAGAAGATACTCTGAACATTTTCATAAAATCTGACAACTCAGAGTAAAATGCAATATTTTAAGAGTCAGTTTTCTTTAAGAATTCACTTTGGATATTTTTAAGATTACACTTTGGATATTTTTTTTGCAGTATTGGGGATCATGGCCTCACACTTGACTAAGCACACACTCTGTCTCTGAGGCATATCCCTACCCCCTACTTTGGACACTTAATTGTTTCCAACAAGAATCAGTAAAATATCTTTTTCTCTCTTATTTTATGTCAGTGAATTTTTTGTAATAATATATACTTAGTTATTTGCTATGAATAAATATTGTAGTGCTCTCAGTAGATGGAGAAATTGGTATAAAAATTCTAACTCCGAGACATCTGAGTTTACTTGGTGTTCAGTATGCTGAAGCAGAGAGGTACATGTCATCATAGGTCCCACAGCACTTTCCCTTTTCTTTTTTTTTGCCTAAGCTGACTCAGAACATGAAGTTAAAAGATTTATTTCTCCTTTGTTACAGAAGACATCCATCTCCCTATCTACACACTCTAACAAGATATATTAGGGTCAGGTTTGTTGTTGCAGAGCAAAGTGTTGGAAACAAGAGGACATTCAAAATATAGACCTTTGGGATTGATAATCTTTTGCATATTGAACTGAATAAGAATTGAAAGATACAGAAGCGGAGGCATAACAAAAGAACTGCTCTGAAGTAGAAAAGAAGCATTCTAATGCTCTTAGAATAACTCACTTGTTCAAGTCACTGCAAAGTCAGCCAATACCATGACAAAGCATGGCTTCTGTGGTGCCCACTTGTTCCATGGGAAATTTACACATCCCTGCCATGGCAAAGATAGAAAAATCAGCATGATTATTCCAAATCCTTTTTTTTTCTTCCTATTCAGAGAGTCATAGAGAGCTCTAAATCAGTAAATCCACTAAGAATTTTTCTAAAATTGGAGTACCCTTATTTAGGGAGCTTCAGTCTTTAGCATCCATTCTCTTGGAGCCCACTCTCCTGGATGCTAGTAGGGAAGAGATAGCTTTCCCCGAGAATGCTACATTCACCAAAACACCAACAAAAGCCAATTCCCCTGCTGTTCTCTTATACTGACTGTGGGAGTTAGTTCGATACTTACGCCTTTCAGAAAGCCTTTCAGGGAAGTGAATATGGGATATCTGGAGCACTTGTCTTTAGTTTTTGATGTTGGCCACAATTTGAAGTCCAGAAAATATCCCATTTATGTTGTTACCACATGAAAACTAAAGTATATTGGAAACATATCAGATTACAGATAAAAGCTCATAGGGGTTAAAGAACTTTATGTAGAAGCTGAAAACCATGGGAGTGAGAAGTGCAGGGGTAGCCACCTTGGTACACTAACCAAGGACTCTAATAGAGTCTTTGGTATCTTTTAAAAGACATATAAAGATTTTCTTAAACTAAATGCCGCATCTGTTGACAAAGCATTAGGATGGTGTATTGCTGTATCTTTTCCTTTATAGCCCCAAAATGCTAAGAAAAATAGTGTATTATGTTTAGGATAGAACACAACTAAATCCAAAATAATGCAATTTAAAGATTTTATTTCACATATTTTGCTGTCTCTGATCTCCAAATATTATAATTATACAGGATGTATTCAGCTTCCTTCTCTTTTCTATTTGTCTAGGAGATGGTCTGATTTTTTAAATAAGTTTGACACTTTCAAATATATATTAGTTTTTTGTTTTTTTTTGAGACAGCATCTCACTATGTAATCCAGGCTGGTCTTAAACTCACAGTGATCTTCCTGCCTCAGCCTTATATTACTTTTTATAACCTCATACTTAGTAGCCTTAGAAATCTTAATCTTCCTACTAATCTTTCAGGATTCTTTTCCAAATATGAAAAACATTCATAAATTTGTTCACATGAAAATTAGAAGTTATCTTTTATTCTATTATGGCTTGTATCTAGATGTCTCCCCAAAGATTAATGCGCTCATAGGTGGGGCTTTTCAGAGGTGGTTGGATCTAGGATATGTGAATATGGATTAAAGGTGTATGATTCCTAAGTTAGTCCACAAATTGGTTTAGTATAGTTCTGGGTGTGGATAAGGGAAGACCCACCCTGGTGTGAGTGGCACCAACCAATAAATAGCCTTGTACTTTGAATGCAACAAAAGGTAAAGGGAGCTTCCATGCTGCTGTGCTGCTGCTTACTGCCTGTCCTCCTATGGACTATTTCTTCTCTGCCAAGCCACCCTGCCATGCTGCCCTGCCTTGGAGCCAGCCTGTTGGGAGAAATTCTACATGATTTTGGGAAAAAATAATTTCACAATTAAATCATGATTAGGTCCTAGTTCTCCTGCCTACAGGCCAGCTATGGCATGTTGAGACACAACTCCATCTTCGCCTCCAGTCACACCTAAAACTTCAATGGTCCAGTGATGCTGTGATTCTCCAGGACCAGATTGCACCAGCTGTAGACATCCTGGGAGGAATAAAATCTTCATTTGCATCATTCCTCATTGTTCTTGAATTTTTGCTGCTGCCACCACTGACCTTTGCGTCACCTTTTACATTTGTTACTCTGCCAATGTACTGAACTCTCTCAGCCCTGAGTCATCTGTTACACTTGTTTCTCCTGATGTACTGAATAAAGGTGTGGTGAGCTCGGGTGCTTTCCTCTTTGCTACCCAGAGCAGCACTGATCAGTCCCAAAGCTCCGCTTCTTCTCTAAGTCTCATTTTTCTATCCTTTCTGCCTAATAAACTAATTTGCCTTGTGCTATCATGGCTTGCAGGAGACTAGGACTTTCTGCAGAAGTTCTAGTAACATCTCCTTTCCCTGTTCTCTACACCAGCCAACTATGGACAAACTGTAGGCTAAAACAAATCCTTCCTCCTCTAACTTGTGGATGTCAGGTATTTTGTCCCAGCAAGGAGAAAGTAACTAAGATAGATTCCTCTCTTTCCTTCAAAATCACATTGCTACTAGGAATGTAAAATGGTACAATCATTTCAGAAAATACTTTGGCAGTTTCTTACAAGAGTAAATATCCTCCTATCATGTGATCATGTGATCTAATTATTGCATATGATCTAATTATTGCATTCCTATCATGTGAACATGTGATCTAACTATTACAAAGGGTTTGTAAACTTGTATCTACAAAGTGGCTCATGGATGTCTATAGCAGCTTTATTCATAATTGTCAAAACTTGGAATCAACCAAGATGTCCTTCACTTGGCACTATTAGCTGTTGTAAATCTAGAAAATTCAATATTATTCAGTGATGAAAAGAAGTAAGACATCAGACTATGAAAAGACATTTAGGAAGCTTAAATGTACATTACTAAGTGAAAGAAGCCAATTTGGAAAGGATGCATGCTATCTAATTCCAACTATAGGACACTTAGGAAAAGTGAAGCTATGTAAACACTAAAAGTATTATTGGTTGCCACAAGTTAGGGGAAGAGATGAATAGGAACAGCACAGATGATTTTAGGCCAATGGCACTAGTCCATATGATACCATAAAGGTGAATATGTGGTGTTATACATTTAACCAGATCTAGAGAATGAATAGCGCCAAGAATGAATCTCAGTAGAATCTATGGATTTCAGGTAATAATGATACATCAACATAAGTCTATAAATTTTCACAAATATATCACTCTGGTGGAAGATATTTGATTATAGTGGAGGATATGCATATATGAGAGAAAGGGTTATATGGGAAGTCTCAGTATCTTCCACTCAGTTTTGCTGTGAACCACTCCAAAATTTGTCTATTAAAAACCTCATGAGCCAATAACAACTTAGAGCTTTAAATTTAATGTATTCATTTATTTGTTCATTTAGCATATATTCATTGAGCAGTTGCTACATGTTCTCATTCTAATGCAAAGGACAAAAAGAAAAAAACAAATGAACACAAGAAACAAGGAAATAATAGGAAGTACTTTCTGCTATATAGAAAATAAAGGTTATATGATAGTACCTGGAAGTCTATTTTAAAATGGGTGATTTTCACTGCGTGAAATTTAAGGTAAAATCTGAATGATCCGGAGAGACTTCCATGTTAAAATCTGGGGTAGAAGGGTTTAAAGCAGAATGATCAACTAGTACTTGGGCCTAGTATATTCCTGGAATTAAAAAAAAATGGCCCGAGTACTTGTAGTTTAATGACCAGGTATATAATTGGGGGTGAGGAGGCCACAAATTTGGGTAGTCAGATAAGGTGGGTCATTATTGATTGTCCTTAAAGTACATTTTACATGCTGTGAGACAAAAAAACACTGAAGGGATTTAAACAGAATTGTGAACCAATACGATTTATGGTTTTAGTAGTTTCTCTGTGACACCAAATATTGGCTTTTGATTTTTCCATAACTATGCTTATTTTACCAAAGCAATGCCAACTCGTGCTTTTGTGGCTCCAATATTTGTTTGTGACCCATTCTATAGGAAACCATCTAGGAATATTGCACATTTAACAGGAAGAAGGCAAAATGGATGTCAACTTACACTGCCAGACTGTGACCAAAGGACTACAAATGCCTGAACCAGGAAAGGCGAAATATTATTACATTATAAACTCAGTGATGTGTCTCTTCATCCTAAATCACAGATTACTGTATAGTTGTCTTATCAGGCAATGAATATTGGTTCTTAGGAGAGGGAGTTCATTGCTAATGCTAATTTGCTCAAAGATAAGCATTCATTGGAATCAATGTAACATGGACAATACATGCACACAGAAAACAGATTATAAAATCCCCTGAAAGATGTTAAAGACATTATTCTAGTTATAAGCATCGTCCATCTCTGAAACATATGAAGGTTACCTCATAATACGGTTATCAAGAGAAATTGAAAATACCTATGCCATTTGACAACCTCTCACACTGGAAGTCATTAGAGGGGCTGGATCTATTTCTATGATGACAGCCTGTATGTTCATTGGCACTCTGATATTATTAGAGGAATAGACAGAAAATTTTCAAATGTTCTGAAAGTCATACATATTGTGAATGAGGGAAACCTTCCCAGTAGGAAATTGGTCTCATTCTAAAGCAAAATCAAGGCTTCAACACAGAATACATATTTATGAGAGGCTGATGCTCCACTGTATCTTAAGTTAAAGGCCAAGATGATAAAATGAAGCAAAGGAGAGCAAGCCCAGTATATTCAGTATGTGGGGGAATTAATTTTTATGTTAAAAATTAGGCAGTTACTTTCCAAGTCACTCTGTTCAAAGAGCAATATGACTTGCCTGATTTTTGTTAGATTTTTAAAGTGGGCTATTTTTACTTGTGGAGTCAGAAGGGCTTTAGAAATATTCTGCTTTTTCACAGAAGAGAAACTCAAATAGAAGAGTTTAAGTGTTTTTAAAAGCTTGGGAAGAAACTCAGATTTGTGATTGTGTTCTAGTGGTTCTACTACATATTAAAGCAAAATTGGAAAGGTGAAGAGAATCTACTTCTATGGACACATTGGAAAATGGAGAAACAAAACATTATTTAAGCTTCCTTAAAGCCAGGTTACTGTACAGGCAAAAAAAGAAGCCCCAAAAGAAACTCAGCACCTTTATTTAAAAGGCTTCTCCTATTTTGTATAATTATTTATTAGTATAAACTACTGGTAACTACAATGGAGTAGAAATATGTTGTTATCAAGACAGTCCCAGGTAGAAACGACCAGTTTTATAAACTTTTCAATGTTCCACTGCAGGAAGTCCACCTCTGTGGATATGGTTTCCTATGTAGATTTTAAATCATAAAACAGATGCTTAGAGACATGGTTGTACTCCAGTCACCCACAATATCATCAGAGTTTCCAAACACAACATCAGTAACCTGAATTAAACTCGGCCCAACCAGAAGCGGGTCACAGAATTGGGTTTCTTCCAAACTCACTCTGGCAAGGTGAACTTTCTCAATGGAAACAAAGTCTTTGTAAATAGAGAGGGGTGGAGGGGTTGAAGGGAGGGCATGGGAATGGGGGAATAAGAAACAATATATATTATGTAAAGGTAAAAATTTCCAATGATGAATACCATTATATTGTACACCTAAAATGTACAAATAAAATAAAAAAATATATATATATGGTTATAGTAACTTCATACTTGAATGAAAAAGTTCAAAATAAGTTGATGTCTAAAAAATATGTACATTGCCCTGTTAAAGAGCATTTCACAATGTAAATTTATACAAACCAAATAACAGTAGCCTCTTCATTATAAATTCATAGTAGAGAGCAAGAACTTCACTTTTATTTCTGTATGTGAATTTAATTCAATTTTTTATGATCTATCCAGTAATTTTGCAAAAAAGAAGTATCATTACATTCTTTAAAACTTTTATTTTTCACTTTGTTTTTATTCAGTTACAATAACTTATGAGACAAAATTAAGTGTATTACTTTATGTACATTTTGCCAAATATATTAGCAAAAATGTTGATGCCATTATTCTACCCATTTTATAGATTAAAGAAAGATTAAAATATATTGCTCCAAATCAAAAAGTTTCAATTTCAGACAATCCACTTACATTTTCTTTAGCAATTCTGTAAAATGAGAGTTGTGTGTGTTTTATAGGAAAAGAGATTTGGTTGGTTTCAGGAGACCTTCAAAAGAGCTTATGATGTGAAAACTTCTTGAGAAATTGTTGTTTTACTTAAGCAACTCCAGATCTATAGCTCAGGTGGATCCAGGTAGCAGAATAGAAGGCTTGGATTGTTTAAACTTGAAGAACATCTATTCTCTCCTAGTAAAAGTGCCATTATCCCATTTAACCTTAAACAGGAAATTTAGAGACTCTCATTAAACAACCTCCATCAAGCAGCCCATCAGAACACTCAGGGTCTATACTGTTATATCAGATTCTCTGGTTTGGGTTAGATTAGTGGTTCTCCTTGATGCCTCTGTGTTTTTCTCCTCCCAACAATGAAGTTATATGCTTACTTGAAATCACTCCAAAAATGTTTATGGCCCTAGTACACATATTTTATAATATTTAATTAACATAATTATGTGATAATTTTAAAAAGTAAACTAAGAAATGTTTTAGAAAAAAGGAATGAAATAGGAAAGAGTAAGAAGGATTGAAGAAAATTGTAATCCTCTAAAAAATTGTATACTCCATTGGTTTCACAATTTTTTTTTTTTGGTACTGGGGATTGAACTTGGGTCTTTGCACTTTTGGGGCAGGTGGTGCAACCATTGAGCTAAATCCCCGGCGCCTTCACAATATTTCTTATACTACTTGGAGAAAGCTAAACAAAAACAGCAATATTGTGGTTTATTCAAGAAGAATATGAATTTTTATCTAAAGATTTATACTTTAGTAATTTTAGAAATTGAGAGGGGCAGATGAAGGGGAGTGGAAGAGAAAATAAAAAGAATTATGATATTTAATTTCCCCATGAGGAAATTGATCATCCAAGCATGGACTAATAAAAATTAAAAAAATAAAAAACTATGTAGACATGGACAAAAAACCCCTTGGATTAACACAAAAAGATTAATGAATAAATATATTTCTATGCTTTAAGTTAAATTATATGTTACGGTTTGTGTTTAGATGCCCCCCCCCAAAGCCTCATGCCAATGAAATGGGACTTTCATTTTCAGAGGTAGTTGAATCTGGAATGTGTGATGTCAGGGTTAAGGGAGTGTACACTAAACCACTATATATGAGTGATTAGTTTGGCACAGCCTAATCCCGATAGTCTGAATAAGATAAAAGGGACAGAAAGATGCTGTTAAACCCCCTTGTTGCCTTTGCAACCTTGTGTGCGCCATGTTGTTTCTCCTCTGCAATGCCTGTTTGCCATCCGTGTCTTGGAGCCAGCTAACTATGGACTGAAATCTCTATGAACTGTAAGCCAAATAAAACCCTTCCCCTCTAACTTTAGGTATTTTGTCTCAGCAATGAGAGAAAAGTAACTAACACGGTATATAAACAAGCACTATGATACTGAGAATAATAAGAATATTTTTACTGTAACTTTTAAATATGATTTCAGTTTAATATAACTAAAAAGAATGATTGGGACACAAATCATCCACTGATTCAAAATAAAAATCTTGTACAAGTCTATACATGAAAGGAGATAAAATGAAACTTGAGGGCTGGGGATTAGCACAAGGTCCTGAGTTCAATCCCTGTTACCAAAAAAAAAAAAAAAAAAAAAAAAAAAAGAAAAGAAAAGAAAAGAAACTTGAAATATTAATTTTGCAAGCCTGAGTAATGATTGTTGAGAGAAATCATCAGAAGATTTCAAAATGAGTTCAACCTTGGTCAGAGTAGGAAAAATATCCAGACCTCTGAAAGAAAGTAATTCTAGGTAATTGTATCCCCCAAATTTACATATAACTTTGTGCTTTGGTTACTTCATCTCTAAAATAAGAAAATTGCACAGTTAGCTTGCTGTTTTAATCTAATTAAAAATTCAATGATACTTTATGTAGAAAGTAATCCTTCATATTGCATTTCCATTTATTTAAGTTTTTCTTTTATATCATATGCAGAACCATAATTTTATGAAGTAAGAGACTTGGCCAGGCAAACTTTGCATAAGGTGACAAGAAGTTAAAATAGTAAGTAATTTCAGTTTAAAATTTTAAAATATGAAATAAAAGCCATTACATAGTGTGTTTGAAATCTTATTCTAAACCACCTGACATTAAAATTATTTCTCGAAAGATTTGAGAATAAAAAGAAGGTCAAGCCTCAAATTATAACACTTGCATCTTAGAAAATAGGATTTTTTCCCTTAAATACAGTGAAGCATAATAAACTTGTCAACTCTAAGGATTCATTTAATTAGCAAAGACAGCATTTATATCTACCAAAGAATGTATATATTCAGGATCTGCTTGTGTTTATATTCAAAGAAATGTGTATATTCAAAATCTATTCCAAATATTGAAATAAAGTGTCATGTTATATATCAGGCTTTAACATCACACAGGACATAGTCAAAGGAAATGGTTTATCTGTACTATTTGTTTTTACTTTTGAATTTATGTATAATTAGATAGCTAGAGATAATAGATACAAATACAGGTAATTTTGTGATTCACTATGTCTCCTCCTTTCTTGGCAATCTTAGTGGAAAACTTTGGATATAACCACAAAGACAAGCTTCAGAGGAAACTAAGACCCTTCTGCCTCAGATAATTTCCCTAATACTCATAGAGGTGCATGTTGCAGATTTTGTTTCTAGTCGATTTGTGATACAGTGTACATGCTAATTATGCAAAAAAAAGAAGTTATACTAAGAATATTATTATGTATTAAGTTTATGAAAGGGTCCAAAATTTATGGAACATTGCTCTTTCTATAAGTCAATACTTAGGAACTGAAAGGGCATATTGATTTTATAAAATGCACAAGGATTTCCAATTTAATTTAATAGATTGTGATTGCCAAACTGGGGTCTTAGGACATTTTGTGTATGACATTGATTAAAAATGTTGTACCTCATTTACCACAAAATAGAGATGTGTTGTACCAATATTCAGATAACTGAACAATAACATTTTTCATTTTAGGGTCAAACAATTACAAATTTAAAATTTTTAGTTTGGTTGCAAAGAGCAGTTAAATTTCTAAGTGTAAGTCCAACTCTGGACCCAGTTCTTTAAGTTGCATTAACTTTGGTGTCCTGCATGGTAAAAGAGGCAGAAACACAAAGGTAAAATCCAGATCTTTATCATTTATTCTAGAAAGAAATACAAGATCTCCTCATACCTCTATCATATTTCATATCATATAGTTTAATAGATATAAGTAAAGAAAGCAGGAGAAATGGTGATGAATCATTTTGAAATTTTATACTAAAATTTTAAATATTAGTCCACCTACTGTCAGTATTGTGATCATTAATATACTTTAGTTATTATCTTTTTTCCTAACCAGATTTTAAGTTATTATGGAAGCCACTGTGATATATATCCATATATATCATATGCATGGTCCCACATTTTGCACAAAGTGGTCTCTAAAAATGTTTTGATTTGTCTTTTTATTAATTGTTAGTCCTGAAAAGAGCCTTACATTTCTGGGTAGTTGTAGTGGAGAAAGCAGAGGGAGGATGGAGATGATTCTGTGAGACTTAGAAGAATGGTCCCAATCTGTGATGGTAACAGAGACTACATTATTTATTTAAAGCCTTTAATGACATAAAACCAAGCTTTTATTTACATAAAATTAGTAGAATTTCCTCTGCCTTCAGATGGACATTGCTTTACAACATTTTCTTACCCTGAATTCTATATCTTAGGAAGGATCAGAATTCTTTTCATTTAAAGTACAGTGATAGTGAACAAAAATTATCTTAGTATTAACCCTTGCAGGTCTGAATTGTCTGTATTCATCTTAATCTGAATACACACAAATATGTGGATGGCTGATGGTGAAAACCAAGTCTCCTAGGCACAGAAGAAAAAGAGCAGGAGGTAAATGCATTACTGTGAAGGTCTGCTCTCAGAACCATTTATTTGTGCCTAGGATGAGACTTAGTTTTGTGTGAAGTAGAGAATCCGTAGAAAACATATTTTCTTTGGAATATCGTATAGATAAGACAGAGCCCATTAAGAAGAGAATTATGGGTCGGGGATATAGCTCAGTGGCACTGTGCCTGCCTGGGAAGCACAAGGTCCTGAGTTCAATCCCCAGTAGAAAAAAAAAAAAAAAGAAAAAAAAGGAGAATTATAAACAGAAAGACAAAGCATAACTATACTAATATTCACCCTCCGCTATGAACAATAGCCAGCTTTCAAACATTGTATATAAATTCAATAGGTATTAAACTAAAAAATAAAATTAAAATGGAAGTATTATTATGTTTAGCTAAATAACTCATGCTATAAAATTAAGGCATTGACCTATCTATGTATCTATGTATCTATCTATATATCAGTATATAGATTTTTCATATAATAATCTTGTTTATTTGTTTTGGCTTTTTAAAATAGGTTCTTTCTATGTAGTGCAGGCAGATGTGTGATTGTGTGTGTGAGTGTGTGTGTATACATATAGTGTGTGTGAAATTAATGAACATACATATAGTTTCACAGAAAGGTTTTAGTTACTGAGTCATTCTGAAGCCATGAGTCCTGAGTGACTAATTTCATTCCAGGGAGAGCAAGTATCCACATTTCTAATGTTTGTTTAATGACCCAGTAGAACCAGGATAATGAGACAGTTGAGGGTTGGGAAAGGTATACCATCTATCACAGTGAGCTCAGTGCTAGTGACATGTTGTTTATTTACACTGCTGTATAGGAAGATCCATGGCTCACACTGCTGACACAAACAGAACAATAAAAAGTACTTAAAGTCATTTATATTCATTTAAAAATTAAACTCGTGGGGTGATGTCAAGATTTCTATTCTTTCTGACTGAGATATAGCATTTATCAAGAACCAAATGCCTTGTTCTTTCAACAGTGCACCGTGGGGGCTTGGATTTCTACAATTCTTTTTTCACTATAATGGAGAAACAATGAAATTGGAGAATGAAAAAGTTATTAGATCATCTACTTTGTCTTCACAGTTATATCTATGAAACATGCTGTCTCATTTTTCCCATGCCTGATTTTGATGGCTTCCAACAAAATTCTGTTATTACATTTTTTTCATCACAGTATAATTTGGCTGTCACTGAATTCCTTTTCTCTTTTTAAGGTTGCCCCACTATTCTTAGAAAATTCTGTAGAGTAAAATATTGCTGATCTTTTTCACTGGTAAAGGGATATTTTTAAATGTGATGTCCATATTTAACTTTAATGTATTAAACTTTGCATGTGTAGTCCTTTATCTGATTTTTCTTTAATAATATTCATATCCTGAGAAATTTAAAAATAAATGTGACTGCATGACATCAATTATCCAACTATATCAGACATTGTTAGTATATTTACTCTGTTCTCTATCTTCTCCACTCATTAGTCACAAGAACCATTAAACTTTGATGGAGATATTTACCCTAATTTGTTAGTGGGAGTAGAAATATACTCTGGTTGTGGTAATGCATGTTTCTAACATTTTACCAGTGTATATATTTTTCACCTAATAAAAATCTTATCTGATTGTTCATTTTGGCTTTTTTTTTGAGCATTATTGTTTTACTTTTTATTGTTGAGCATATTAAGTTTAATTTTTATTAGTACACATCTACAGTACTTAATGATTACATTCATTGTAGGGAGTTTGTACATGCACATCACACATCTTCATTCTTCCTACATTCTTGTCCCCCTCCCTCCATCTCTCGATCTCCTTTCCATGTGCAAAAGATCTCCCTGTTTCCTGTTATCTTTTATTTTTGAGCATTAATTTTTTTTTTTTGGTACCGAGGATCAAACTTGGGACCTTGCGCTTTCAAGGCAGGTGGCAGAACCACTGAGCTAAATCCCCAGCCCATGGTCACTCAATTTTAAAGCTTATATTACTCAACAGTTCTCCCACAGAGCAAACCTGTGAGATAGTCCTATATACAATTATATATTTTTGAGGTTTTGAAACTTAAAGCAGAAATCACACTGTACCTGTTTACAATTTGCTTCTTCCTCTTTATGGGTCAGTTATTTCTCTTTTTTTTGTTCAGTAACAGGGATTGAACTCAGGACCCTGTGCTTCCAAGGCAGGTACTGTGTCACTGAGCTAACTCCCCAGCCCATTTATTTCTATTTAATGTAGTTCAATCTCATTGATTGATTGCTTGATTGCAAAACTGGGGATTGAACCTAAGGTGTCATGTGTGCCAGACAACTGCTCTACCCTAGGCCTTAAAAAAATTTTTTTTTGAACTTGTGATACTTCTGCCTCAGTCTCCTGAATACCTAGAATTACAGGTGTGCACAATTACACCTGGCTTCTACCTCATTTACTGTATTATTATTTGTGGTAAAATACACATAGAATTTCCATCTTAACCATGTTAAAGCATACAGTTCAGCAACTTTAAGCACACATTACTGTGCAATCAGTTCTCCAGAATTCTTATCATCTTGTAAAACTGAACTCCATGTCCTTATACACTTCCAAGTGTCCCTCCTTCCAGCCCCTGGCTACCTTATTTCTACTTTGTTAATACTGTACATTTGATTACTCTAGATGCCTTTCTTTTTTTTTTTTTTAAGACTGGGTCTCACTATGTAGTTCGCGTTAGCCTTGGACTCACTATGTAGCCCAGGCTGGCCTCAAACTCATGGTGATCCTCCTGCCTGATTTACAGGCAAGTGCCACTATGCCCGGACTCTAGATGTCTCTTATAAGTGAAACCATACATTAATATCTGTGAGTTTGAGGCTAGACTGGACTACATAGTGAGTTCAAGACCAGCCTACACTATATAGTCAGACCCTGTCTCAAACAAACAAAGTTTCATTAATTTTTTTTCCGGTACCAGATTGAACTCAGGGCTTTGGGCTTGCAAGGCAGACTTGGCGCCACTGAGCTAAATTCCTAGCCCTCATTAATTTTTAATTGATTACATGTTGAAAATAAATTGGATTAAGATATATTGATTTCACCTGTTTCTTTTTACTTTTTAAACTGTTGTTACTAGAAAGAAATTTTTTTTTGTTTTGTTTTTGAGAAAAGGTCTTGCTACATAGTTTAGGCTAGCTTTGAACTCATTATGTAGCCCAGGCTGGTCTTGAACTCATGGTGATCCTCCTGCCTCAAGTTGAAAATTTTAAATTAAATGTGGTTCTCTGAGATAGTGCTGTGCTAAGACCCTTGTATGAAATAGAAAAACTGAGAAGACTAAAGAAAGCATACTCTCTGGCATCAAAGAGCTCACAACCTAGTTGGAGAAGATAAGAACTTAGGACAATAGTTACAATATAATGGCATTAAGCCCATTGATAAAGATATATATTGAGGTATACAGACTGAGGAGGGCCATTGTGGACTCAGAAAGGAGAGGTGAAGACAGCTATTAGGTTAGTCTACTCACAAATATATCTTTAAATTCTTGCTTTTGCTACGTATGGTGGCATATGGGTCTCACCTCTTGGGAGGCTGAGGCAAGGGGGATCCTGAACTCAAGGCCAGCCTGGGCTACCTAGCAAGTTCTAGGCTGGCATGACCTATGTAGTGAGATCTTGTCTCAAAAAACCAAAAAATTGAAATGAAAATATTTTAAAATCCTGCCTTTGATTCTTTTGGCTACCCAGAAGTATAACTGCTAAAGCATATAATATCTCATTTTTGAGGAACTGGCATACTGTTTTGTATAGTGTAGTAGTTGTACCATTTTACACTCCTAACAATGCACAAGGGTTCAAAGTTGTACAAATCCTTGTCATCTTTTTTACTGCAGCCATCCTAAGGGATGTGAGATGGTATCTCATTGTGATCTTTCTGCCCCCCACTCAGTCCCTCCCCTCCTCTTTCTTGAGACAGAGACTTACTATGTAGCCCAGGCTGACCTCAAACTCTTGATCATCCTGCCTCAGCTGCCTTTAGCCTCCAGAAGAGGGTTGGTCATTTTGGTTTTGATTTTCCTAATAATTAACATCTATTCATCTGCCTTTTGGCCATTTGAATATTTTCTTTGAAGAAATGTCTGTATAAGTCCCTTGCAACCCTTTCTAAATGTACTTCATTCTTTTTAAGTGCTTACAATATGTCATAGTTTAGTCACTTTTGATGAACATTTAGGTTGTTTTTAATTTTTCTCTATTATAAGTAGCTGTGCAATAAACATTTTCATATGATACTTCCTATAATGTGAATTTTTTTTACACATATATATCACATTGTCTATACAAAGATATTTTAAAGTAAATAACCTATATGATACATATAAGCAACCCAAAAATAGAAACGGGGTCAGGATATCAGTAATTTTTAATTTAATGGGTCCTGTCAAACAGCAGTCTAAAATGGTTATGCCTGCTTGCACTTGTTATCAACATGAGTACCTACAGAGAATGGAAGGACAAAAATGGAAACAAAGCTTGTGTAAATGGGGAGGGGAAGAAGGATTGAAGGGAGGGGAGAGGAATGAGAAAAGAATTAAGATATATTATGTACAGGAACAAATTCCCTATGATGAATGTGATCAATATGTATGACAAAAAGGTATTAATGAAAAAATAAAGTTAAAAACAAAACAAAACATGAGTTAACCATTTCCCCGTACCCCTGAATGTTGGAAAAATGTTCTGATTAGTTGCTTCTCATTTAAAGGAGCAAAGTGACTTGCGCAGAAATCTATAATTTTAATACATTCAAATCTATCAACCTTTTTTTTTTTTTGGTACCGGGGATCGAACTCGGGTCTTTGCGCTTGTGCAGCAGGCGGTGAAACCACTGAGCTAAATCCCCGGCCTTCAACCTTTTTATAGTATTTAGACTCTGCTTGTTATTTTAGAATTCTCAGGATCAAGTCCAAATCCTTTGAAATGCCACATAAGGCCCTCTCTCAGATGAGGGTATATGCCGTATCTCCCCATGAATTTTCCTATGTTTTACTCATTAGTCATCTGAACAGGTCAAATACAGTCACACCGTGTGACCATATGTCTCCAGGCAAACAAAAACCCTGGAATACTCATGCCCCCCTTTTCTGCAGTAAGAGACCATCCATGTTTCTAGCTGGGTTCTTGGACTGGAGACTCTTTCCCAACCTCTCTTGCAGCTAGACCTTGTAGCCAGTGGGATAAGAGTGAAAATGATTCACACTTCCTTCTGGGTTTTTCCTATAAAGGGGAAGCCACATTCTCTGTTTTCATTTTGTTTTTTTGAAACAGGGTCTCACTATGTAATCTGGGCTGTCCTTGAACTCGTTCTGTAGCCCAGTCTGGCCTACATCTTGTGGTTATCCTCCCAAGTGCTAGCGTTACAGGGTGCACCACCACATCCGACTTATTTTATGGTATTTATTCATTTATATGTTTTTCTCTTCTATATATGTGTCTTGAGGACAGGAACATATCTTAATAAGTACCTAGCATAAACTTAATATTTGTTGAGTAAATCAAATCATGTGAACAACCACTGGAGCACCTGATTTATAAAAAGATGCAACAAATTTTAAAGTAGACAAATTACCATTTTCAAAAAGCATCAAAAAGTGAATTATTTAACCATACCTGGCTGATAATAGAGCAAATAGGTGAATAATAATTTGCGCTATAGCATGCTCAGTGAACTGAAAACAGGAAGTTGGTCTGAGGAAGGCAAAGGAACTTTTGTCTTGTAAGAATTAGAACTGAGGCCATAATCATCTGGCATGTGCTTGATGTTGTATCTGTGGTTAGAAATGTACATGAAAGGAACTCCAGGGATCTTCCAGATTCTCTGCTTAAGGTCCTGGTCAACCGTGGCCACAATGTAACACTTGTGCTGAGTTACTCTCTGCACTAAGCAGTCATCTGCATAGTTCCCTTTATGTGTGCAAGGTAATCGTTCAAATAGTGGATCCTTGACAATCCTTAGAGCCACTTGATACTTCTGTCCTAATTTCTCAATTTCAGCCATTACACAATCAGTTATACAAGGGATTCACTTGGCATACAGACAGTCCATCATCGGTTGTACTAAGTCCAATTTGGCCATGATGGAAAAGTTGATAAAGTTAGTGTCAACCAGGATATGATATGGTGGGCCCAGCTGTGTATTATATTGGAAGAATAAACAGGAAGGATGTTGGGGGATTTCTCTTTCCTTTAGAGCACTGGGATCTTTCTTTTCTTTCTTTTTAGGTTTTAATCTATCCTTCTCTTTGAGTCTCTCATCTCTGAGACTAAGCATCTGCTTCATGGTTGCATACTTCCTTGCTTTCTTTTGTTTCCCCATGCTCATGCCAAACTTGGTTTTGGCTTTTTGAAGTGAGGTCTTCTTGTGTAGAGCAGGCTGGCCTAGAACTCACGATCCTCGTCTCAGACTCCGGAGTGCTGGGATTACAAGTATGTGCCACTGCCCCTGGCTCCCTAATAAAATTTTAAATACAGACCATGTTAATTTTATAATTTCTTCTTTGGCCATATTTCCTATTTTCTTTAAAAATTGTTATATTACCCAAATTTTCAAATACTTATCTCCTATATAGGTTCATTATTCAGCAAAATTCAAATATAAAAATCAAATAATATAACTGAGTCTTGCTGGTATGTATGCTGTGAATATTTAAAAATAATTTTAAATAATTGCTAAGTCAATATTACATAATTACAACAAAATTCTTATTATTTGGAAATATGATCATATGTTTGTCATGAATAAAGGCTTATATAACTTTGTAATTTTGCAAGATAAATTTGAAATTTCCCCAGTTTTTATAGTGGTCACTATGGTGATTTACTCATCATTCTTTCACTCATTGGTTCACTAAAATATATTTAGCACACTTTACTTATTCAGTCTCACAGGTAAGGCAAGACATAATCTTTGAATTCTTTGAGTTACTATCTACTGTGATCCTGCCTTGCTTGTTGTTTTCTCTATAATTTGATCATTGTGCAATATTTTTAGAATTTTCCCACTTAAGTGAGTTTCAAGTATTCTTATATAAATTGAACATTTCTTGGAACATTTTGATTTTAATAAGATGCGTAAAAATTTTAGATGTTGTCAAACTATCATACCGTGATACAATGACATTTTATTAAGATTGATATGATAATTTATTAAAACTAGTGAATTATAATTTCTCCTCTCATAAAATCTCATTTCATTATTTTATTTCATTTTAAAATATATATATATTTATTTTTCTGTATAATATTTATACTCATAAATATTCTGAAATCTTTACTTAAAGAACACAAAATAGGCAATTTCCTAAAGAGTTTCAAATAGCATGTGAAGTAGAAACTCTAAGTCTGGTATAAAAATAAGGGAAAAAATAAATGTATTTCTACTGTATCAGATACTACTATATTCTTAGCAAAATCCATTTCTTCTTCTTCCTGGACACATAGGTAGATTGCATTTTCTAGCCTCTTCTTGCAGTTAGGTGTGGTCATGTGCCTACTTGTTTTGTAAAGGATATGAGCTTAGCTGAAATGTGCTGCTTCTAGGCCTACCTTGAAAATCTCCCTTGTCTCCATGATCTTTCTTCCTTATAGCAGACTGGAACAGGAAGGAGTAGTATGTTTTTAAAGTCCACTACTTGAAAATAGCATTGGTATACAATTAAGAAATAGATACGGGATGTTAACATGCTGGAGAGCCATGCTTTTTCGTTTTTAAAAACTAAATATTTGTTTAAACAATATTTGTTAAAACTTTCATATCCAATGTTTTACCAAAACTGTAGCTTGGGGAAAAGAGGTGTGAGGTAAACGTCAACATTTGTTTCTACTGGATGCTACTTGATGTGTTTGACTCAATGCATTGAAAAACAGACATTAAGGGCTTTGTAATGTTGGAGCAGCTTACTTCTTCAAAACTGTCCATATAAGACAGAACTAAAAAGGGGCTTGAGAATAACATCACAATTCTTCTCTTTAAAAAAAAAAAGAATTCAATCCTGCATCAAAAGAATAATACTAAGAACATTGCCTTCCCACCAAAACTATTGTTTACATTGCAGCTACTACTCTGTTTCAAGAAATTGGCATGGGATCAAAGAAGGAAAGACATATTACAGCCTGAAAGGTTTAAAAAAGGAATTTGTGGATGGTTAGTACCACTGAGTTGGATTAGAACATTGATAAGTTTTCTTTGGGATCTCTACAGCTAAATAATTATGAGCTGAGCCAAAAATTAAAAAGACTATGTAAAACAGCACTTGGGCTCCCTACTGTGTATAATTAAGAATTGAGCTATAGTTTTATTTTTTGGAACTTTTCTGCCCTGTTTTCTATAGTAGATGCAGCACTTTATATTCCCACCAAAGAAATTATTGACAAAATCAATTTCCAGAGGACTTTTTCTTCATATTTTTTCCTAGGATTTTACATCTTCAGGTCTTACATTTAAGTCTTCAATCCATTTTGCATTGATTTTTGTTTATGGTATAAGATAGAGGCCCAATTTCACTATTTTTCATGTGGCTATGCAGTTTTCCCATCACCATTTGTTGAAGATGGTCTTTCCCCATGGTGTACTTTTTTGAAAATAATATCAAGGATCAAGTGATTGTGTACATGTGGACTTATTTCTATTCCCTTTCATCCTTCAGTGTGCCTGACATGTAACCCAGCAAAATCATTTCTAGGTATATATACCAAAGAGCTGAAATGAATATATTTCACACACACACACACACACACACACACACACACACACACATATTTTCCCATGTTCATTGCTGCATTGTTCACAATGATCACAATTTGAAAACAAACCAAATGTCTATCAACAGATGAATGGAGTAAGAAGTACATACTCATAATGGAATGTTATTCAGCCTTTAAAAAGAAGGAAATCCATGTGGAGATGGTAGTGCATGCCTGCAATCCCAGCAACTCAGGGAGCTGAGGCAGGAGGATGGCAAGATTGAGGTCAGCCTGAGCATTTTAGCAAGACCTAGTTTCAAAATAAAAAAGAAAATTTTAGAAAAGGCTGGGGATGTAGCTCAGTGATAGAACACTTGCCTAGCATGTAAAAGCCCTGCCTTCAATCCCCAGTATCACAAAATACAACAACAGCAGCAACATCAGCAACAAAAGCAATAACAGCAACAACAGCAAAAGGAAATCCTAGTATTTGGGGCAACATATACAAACCCAGAGGGCATCGTGCTAAGTGAAATAATCCAGCCCAGAATGCAGATCCAAAATATAATTATGAAATGTCCTTCACTGCCAGTGTGTAATTCCACTTATAGATAATATATAAGAAATAGACAAACTTACTGAAGCACAAAATAAAATGCTGATTACCCGGGACTGGTGAGTGAAGGGGGAAATGAAGAGTCATGGCTAAATGGGTTTTAAACTTCAGTTATATAAGACAAATTCATCCTAGAGATCTGCCACATGGCAGAGGTTATAGTGTAGTCCACAATATGGTACAATGCACTTAAAAATTTCTTGACTGCAGGTTTCATGTTAAGTGTTCTTACCGCCAAAAATAACAGTGAACTAAAACCATAGAGGGACTAAAGGAAATTATGTAATGTGTATATTTAATTCTCCATTGTGGTAATGTATCGTGGATATATGTATAAATTCAAACTCATTAAATTGTGCACTTAAATGTATGTGATATAATACATATTAATTAGATTGTTAGCCGTTCCACAATGTATGTGCATTTCAAAACATGTTGTCCACAATAAATCTATACAATTTTTCCAACTAAAATAAAAAGACACATATAGTTTTTTGTGTATCAATTGTAATTCAATAAAGTCATTTTAAAATAATAGGCACTTAAAGTTATGCATTTCCCTGGGAGAACAATACTTTCCAGTGCCTGCTTCAAAGATATCTATGGAAGGAAATTTGCAAGAAAAATCTTTCAACCGGGAGTCAAAAGAATTCATGGAGATTAATGGACAGACATTCCTTCCAGGATACAGACCTAAGATATAATTATAAAATTTTTCTCACTGCAAGTGTAGAGAGCCTTACCAATGCCAACTGAAAGGAGCCAAAAAAATGGCAGAGCCATGAGTGCCAGCAACTCAGCTTCTCAAGGACAAAGTGTCGAGAGTCTGGAAAACAACAGCCTAGAGAGAAACCAAAGTGAGTGGAGGGCACATGGGAACCACGAATGAACTGAAGAAGGAGAAGAAGAAAATAAGATCCATTGCTTCAGAAAAAATAGCTCACAGGCAGACTGAAAACTGCGTAGTAGTAGCTACACTGGCCCGGAAGCAGCGAAAACAACTTTGCTGCTCATTGTGAAATGGAAACCTAGACTGGGAGAATCCTATGCTGTTAGAGGAAGCAGTGAGAACATAGACTCTGTTTCCAGAGTGGCCCACCAGAGTCAACAGTTGGTGAGTGAGGTGCCAGGGAGCCCTAGCACACAGTCTCTCTGATCAGCAGTTGGTGGGTGGGGTCGTTATTTTATCTCAAAGGGCTCAGGTTCAAACTTTCACAACAGAACGGCCCCAGGGTTGCTTCACTGCCAGTGACCTAGAATGGAAGGAAGGAAGGGCTGTCCAGTCACAGTAGACTGCTGGCAGTTTGACAGCAGACTGGGGGAATTCTGCTAAGAGGTAGGGGCTGAGGCTACTCACACTCTGTTCCAGCAGCCATGAAAAACCAGTCTTAGTCCTAGCTACAAAGGACTGGAAGTGGCCCCCTACACTGTGATCAATGGTACAAGTAGGCAAATGGCCTAACCAGTGGTGGGATGATAGCACCCCCCCATGACCAATGGGTGAGAGCAGTGAGCAGTGTGCAACAGAGAGGGTGTTCAAGGTCTGGGAGGGACCAACTGTTCATTGAACTGAGAGCAGACTCAGGCTGGCTCCATCTGAGTGTACCACAGCAACTGGGAGAGCACTAGCATAGAGAAAATCACTGTAAGAAGACATGGGCGAGCTGCACTAGGGACATTCAGAAAGCTGCTGGCTGAAGACTGGCCCAAGCCCCCACATCTGGAGGCCAAGATCAGCCTCACACCCAGCACTAATCCTACTGCAGACTTGGTGGAGTTACACAGGACATTTTTGGGGTTCGGACTTGGATACTACCACAGAACTGTGGACACCAGAGGAGTTTTATTATTTTTCTTTTTATTTGTTTGATTTATTTTCCTTTTTCTACCTGGTTGGGGTTTTCTAGTTTTTTATTTTTTTAAGTTTTTCAATATTTTTAGATTTTTTTTTACCTTTATTTTTGCTTTGTTCTATTCTTCTCTCTTTCCTCGATTATCTTGATTTTATGTAAGTGAATGGTGTCTCTTGTCTTTTTGGTTTAATTCAATATTCTTTTGCTTTCTCCTTCATTCTTGTTCTCCAAGCCTGTTTTCCAGTTTCACAAAGCTTGAGTGATCATCATCTGCCCTCCAGCCTTGCTTCTACTCTATCTCTAGTCATTTATCTCTCAGTTTTGTCCCTATCCTTCTTAAATTCCCCTTGACTGGATAAAATCATTCTATTAAGGGGAAACTCATTGCATTCAAGTTCCTGGTTTTTGTTGGATTTTGTTATATAACTGTAGATCTTGCTCTTATGGTTAAAGTACCAAATTAATAGTTATCAGACTTTGTCAGTTGCTAGACTGTGTTTGATGCTATTGTTATTACTAATTGTAATACTTTAACCAGGATGTCATATCTGTTGTAATCAGTATTTCCTCATTATATGATAATACCATGATTGTCTGAGATCAGAACCATCATCATACTCTAGTACTAATGGACTGGGTGCTGAGCCAAATAGCAACTTCTGATCCTTAATAAATTGGGAAGGTAGGATATTGGGACAGACACAAAAACTAAGAACCACCTACATCCAGAAGACACCTCTGAGGAATAGACATTTCCCAGGGAAGCCTCAATACTAGTGATAAAGCTGTCTGTCATATGAAATTTACAAGCATCAGTACAGAAAAAGAATAAAATTAAAAAATAGAAAATGACATGATGCAGAAGTATAATGCAACCCCAGACCTCCAGCCCACCCAGGATAAGTCCAAGGGACAAAGAGATATATGAAATTGGAAGCCAACCACCTGAATTTTCTGAAATGATACAGCAGAAGTAAGAAAACAGATGCATGTGGCTATAGACAGAATAATCTCTCAGGTAAAAAAAAAAGAAATGATGATCAAAATGAAGAATGTACTCAATGAATCTAGAGTAGACACAGATAAAAAAATAAGGAGCTTAGGAAAATGAGGGAAACCATGAATACTCAACATAGGAAAGAAATAAAAATCAATGAAACAGATTCAAGCAGATATACAGGAGATTAAAAATTCCATTAAAAGTACATGCAATCGTCTGAACCAAGGTGAGGACAGAATACCAGATTTAGAAGACAGGATTGTGGTTTGTGGTTAGTGACCATGAGATATCTTTTTTTTTTTTGGTACTGGGGATCAAACTTGGGTCCTTGTGCTTGTGAGGCAGGCAGCAGAACCACTAAGCTAAATGCCCAGCCCAATATCTTAAAAATAGCAAGGGACCATGAAAAATCAATCCAGCATCTGCAAGATGATGCAAAGAAAAAACAACATAAGATTGATTGGAGTCAATGAGAAAGCCAGAGACAACGCAAATGCTATAAGAAAACCTCTTCACAGAAATAATGGCAGAAAGCTTCCTAAACCTGGAACAGGAATTTGAAAGTGAGTCATATATACAACTCCAACTAGCCATGACCAAAATAATTTGACATCAGGGTATATAATTATCAAGATTCAGAAATTCAGCACAAGAACAAAATATTAAAAGCTGTTAGAGAAGAGAAATAAATAACATATAAAGGAAAGCCCATCAAAATCATAGCAGACTTCTCAACACAAACCCTTAAGTGAAGGAGAGCTTGGAGTGAAATACTTCATGTACTGAAAGGAAACAACCTCCAACCCAGATTGATGTACCTTGCAAAACTTTCAAAATCAATGAATAAATAAGATCTTTTCATGACAAAGAACAACTGAAGAAAGGCTTTACCACCAAACCAGCTCTACAAAATATTCCGAAGGACACTTTAGAAAGAGATAATAAAACCACAATTTCCAGAACACCAATAATAAGAAGAAGCCATCAGGCAGGGCAAGCAATTAAACAGAAGGGAAAGACAGAGAACCAACATCAGAAAAATAATATGACAAGGATAAGCCAATACATATCAGTTATAACCATCAATGTAAATGGTCTCAATTCACCAATCAAAGGAAACAGACTGGCAGAATGGATCAAGAAACAAGATCCAACAATATACTGCATACAAGAAACACATTTAATTCAACAAGAAATTCATAGACTGAAAGTCAAAGGATGGAACACACAGAAGAAATGGACAAATTCCTAGATACATATGAATCACCACAATTTAATCAGAAAATAAGAATATTTTAAATAACTCAGTATCAGTGAATGAAATTAAAAATGTAATTAAAAACTTATCAACAATGAATAGCCCAGGTCCTGACACTTTCACTGCTGAATTCTACAAGAAATTTAGAAAAGATCTAATGGCACTACTCCTCAAATTCTTCAATGAAATTGAAAGGGGAGCATATTCCCAAAATAATTCCTGAAAGTAAGTATTACCCTGGTACCAAAATCAGAGAAAGATCCAACCAAAAAAGAGAACTACAGGCCAATCTCTCTATTAAACATAGACACAAAAATCCTCAATGAAATACTGGCAAACAGAATACAGCAAATCATCAAGAAGGTTAAACACTATGACCAAGTAGGATTCATCCCAGGGATGGAGGGATGATTCAATGTATGCAAATCAATAATTGTAATACACCATATCAGCAGGACAAAAGACAAAAATCACATGATCATCTTGATCATTTCAAAAGACGCAGCAAAAGCATCTGACAAAGTCCAACAGCCATTCATGATATTTTTTAAAAAGTACAGAAAATTGGATAGATCATCTTTATCTCTATCTAATAAAGGCCATCTATGACAAACCAAAAGCCAACATAATACTAAATGGTCAAAACCAGAACACTTTCACCTTAAAATCAGGAACAAGACAAACATGTTCACTATCACCACTCCTATTCAATAAAGTTTTGGAACCATTAGCCAGAGCAATTAGATTAAAGAAAGAAATAAATGGAACAAAGATGTGAAAGGAAGAAGTTAAGTTATCATTGTTTGCAGATGTCATGATACTCTACATAGAAGACCCCCAGAACTCCACCAAAAGACTTCTAGAATGAATAACCAAATTCAATGCATAGCTGGATACAAAGACAATGCTCAAAAATCAATAGCATTCCTGTACACAGATAACTTACTTTCTGAGAGAGAAATTAGGGAAACAACACCTTTCATAATAGGATAAAAAAAATAAAATACTTAGGATTCAATCTAACAAAGGAAGTAAAAGTAAAGTAAAAGAGTAAAAGTATTCTGAAAAAGGTGATGGAAGTGGATTTCACAAAATGGAAAGATATTCCTTGCTCTTGTGTAGGGAGAATGAACATAGTGAAAATGGCCATACTTCTGAAATTGTTATACAGATTTAATGCAATCCCAATCAAAATGCCATTAGCATACCTCACAGAAATAGAGAAAACATTCCTAAAATTCATTTGGAACCAGAAAAAACTTAGAACTCTGAGCAACAAAGGCAAGGCAGGGGACATCACAATCCCTGACTTGAAATTATATTACAGAGCTATTTTGCTAAAAAACAGCATGGAATTGTCCAAAAAAGCAGACCTGAAGATCAGTAGAACAGATTAGAAGATGCAGAAACAACCCAAACACACTCAGCCACCTTATCTTTGGCAAAGGGACCAAACACCTTCACTGGAAGAAAGATAGCCTCTTTAATAAATGGTGCTGGAAAAACTGGCTTTCCACATGCTGAAGTCTAAAACTAGACCCACATCTTTCACAATGCACTAAACTCAAATTAAAATGGACCAGATATCTAAATATTAATACAGAAACACCAAATCTGCTGGAAGATAGAGTAAATAGAACTCTTGAAGACATAGGTGTAGGTGAAGACTTCATGAACAAAACCCAGACCACACGGGAAATACTACAAAAAATCAACAACTGGGACCTCATCTTGTTAAACAGCTTTTGCACAGCAAAATAAATCACCAAGACTGAAACACACAGAATGGGAAAAAATTGCAGCAAGTTGTCCCTCAGACGAAAGACTAATATGTAGAACATATAAAGAATTGAAAAAACTCAGATCCCCTAAATTTAAAGATCCAATCTAACAATAGGCAACTGAGATTAATACACAGTTCTCAGATGAAGAAGTATGACAGCAAATAAATACATGAAAAAATGTTCAACATCACTGGTCATTTGAGAGATGCAAGTTAAAACAATGCTGAGATTCCATCTCACTCCAGAAAGAATGACTGTTATCAAGAAATCAACCAATAACAAATGTTCAAGGGGCTGTGAAGAAAAAGGAACCCTTCTCCACTGTTGGTGGGAGTGCAGACTGATAGAACCACTGTAGAAATCAGTGGTGTAGCGATTCCTCAAAATCGAGGATTAGGAGTCTCATTTGACTGTTCTATTCCCTTTCTGGGTGTCTACATGAAGAAATTGAAAGCATCATACCACAATGACATATGTGCACCCATATTTTTAGCAGCACAGTTTATAAAAGCTCAATCTTGGATAAAACCCAAATGCCCATCCCCTGATGAATAGATAAAAAAGCTATGGTTCTTTTATACAATGGTGTACTATTCAGCCATAAAGAAAGATAAACATGAGACATTTCTTTGTAAATGAATGCACATTAAGACCATACTCTTTTTTTTTTTTTTTGGTTCTGGGGATCGAACTTGGGACCTTGCACTTGAGAGGCAGGTGTCAGAACCACTGAGCTAAATTCTCAGCCATAGACCATACTCTTAAGTGAAATAAATAGTACACACATGTGTAAATATCACATTGTCTCTAGTGTGCAAAACTGAAAGTGTAAATAAGGACCAAAATGTATAATAGATATTATGAAATAGGGAATAAGGACCAAAGTATAAATAAGGACCAAAATATATAATAAATATTATGAAATAGGAAGAAATTGTTCAAAAAGGAAAGAGGAATTAGAGAAGGAGGAGAGGGAATGGAACGAAGGGAAAGGAAAAATACGAGAAAAGAAGGAAAAAATGGAACCTAAGCTTTGTAGATAAGGAGGGAAAGGGATTGAGAGGAGGGGAGGGCAATGCAGGAAAAAGAGAAATCAAGATATATCATGTACAGGTACAAATTCCTCCTGATGAATGTGATCATTATGTATATTTAAAGTGTGCCAATAAAATTAATTTTAAAAATGCCAACTGAGAGAATTTCATCATTGTTCTGTGAGCCTGCCCTCCATGGGTTTCACATTCATCTGTTTCAGAACGGTTATTTACTATGGTTGTTGTGTTTTTTCTTCACTTGTGTATCCTGTCTTGTAGAACATGGAAATTAAAGACAAGATCACACACTGGTTTTAATCAACAGGAGTGAGCATCTTCCCTGAGTCCTGGACTTTGAAATGGGGGCAGAAAAAGAATGGGATTTTATGTTATTTCACTTGGAAAGAGGAAGAGTCTTTATTAAATACGGGAAAAGGCTACAAATTAATACTTTATGACCAAAGTTGTAAATTGTGGCAGAAACTTCTTACTATTTACAAAGACAGTTCAACAACAAAAAAACTATATTCTCTTCTTCTAGAACACAAAATTGGGCAATACTTTGTAACCTCTCTTCCATTATTGCGTGTCTATGGTATAGAAAGTGGTATGTGCTATTTCAAGATGCAGCTGGTAAAAACAGCTCTAGATCTTTATCTTTTACAACTTGCTAGGACAAAATAACAATGATCCCCTTGGATACCTCCTCAGAGGTTCCATTAACATGAGGTCTATTCAATAGCATGAAAAAGAAGTTGCTGCCACAAGGAGCACCTGCATTGGATCATTATGTGAGAGAGATGAATTTATCTTGGTTAGGGGTTTTGGGTGCATTGTCCTAGATCACACCTACATCTTGAAGTACAACTTTTAGAGGCATTCTCCCATAGATTTATTAATGTTTGATACAGTACAATTCCTCCTCTAAGTGTGCCATTGGGTAAGACAACATAACCTACTTGTATTGTCTTAGGTTTTCTTATACTTTAAAATTAGGTGCATTATTTTCAGATGCCCTATGTCTTCATCAATTTCTCAATGGGACAAAATGCCCAACACCTGTACCTTAAAGGAGGAGAGGTTTATTCTGGTTCACATTTTCAGAAGGTCCAGTTCATGATTGACTGGTTTCAACGTAGAAACAACATGGAACAAGGGCCTGGTGGAGGATGGTCCTTATAACAGGGCATCCAGATAGCAGTGCCAAGGAGAATCCAGGGGGAGCCAGGTAGAGAGATACTCTTCAGGACCAAAGTGACTCACCTCCAGTCAGGCCCAGCTCCTAACAATAAGTCAGCTATAGTGCCCAGTAATCCAATCACCTTCCAAAAGCCTCATCTCCAAACACATGAGAATTTGGGGGATACGAGATCTAGAACATGACACCTTGTTAATGATTTGCCCCAAATGTGTACATACAATAGCATATCTTAGTTATTAAATAGTCTACTGTCAGATATAATCACTCTCCTCATTATATAAATTTAGAAATTGAGGCAAAAGTGAGAAAAATTAAATCTACCTTGAGATCACATTTTGGAAGGTTTGGACCCAGAATCAGACTCCAGAAGTTATATCATAGCCATTGCATTGGGCCATGGAAGGATAGCAATTGAAGTCTTCATCAGAAATGTGAAGATTAACAGGATTTTAGGCCAACATTATGGAATTAAAGGGCAGTATTTAATGTTCTCTGCCCAATATATGGTTTGTGAAAGCAAGTTTTCCAATTTTTCAAATATTTCCACAGAATTAAAACACTGTTTCTTTGAAATAAAAGGAAATTGTTTCCAGGGCTCATAAAATAACACACTATTTCTGGCCCTGCATTTTCTCATAAAATATCTTGCATTGGTGACATGTGTTGATGAAACTGCTTTTTATCAGAATTTTGCACAAACATACTTGAGGCCTTTCTAGTTGGTTTGGATTTCTAAACAATTTTCTGTTTCCATATGACAGTGGGTTCCATTTCTATGCATATGCCCTTTCTCATTTAGTTACTTATTAATTCAGTCATTCAATGATTCAAGGGATATTTATTGCATCTGAATCAATCACTATGGTAGATAAAAATGACTAAAATCTATTTTTACCAGAAAGAAAAGTGCCTAGAATTCAAGTGGTATTAAACAAATATTTAGACAATAAATATAAATGAATGAGTTAATAGATAAATGAATGGCTTTAGTTTAGCAACTAAAACACACTTAAACTTAATAACAAAAAAGACAAAGAAAAAAAAGAACAGCTTAAATCCATCTACATCAATAGAGTATGGGCTACAGTGTTTGGAAGAAAATAATGTATCAAATGAGCCCTGAGATTCATAAGATAGGCCAGATGAGATAAAAAAAGATTCAAAACAGGAGATAAGCAAGGTACAAACTATAAAGATCCATTTATGTGGTGCTTTTATAGTCCATAAGTTCAGCATGATTATAAGTTTTCTTATCACAGCCACATGGTCTCTATACCTCACAGTTAGACCTCTTAATTCCCACACAAATCTGGAGCCCTTTACTGTCTGCTGCACTGCAGCATCCAAAGGCATGAGTCCAGCCTGAGTGCTTCATCTTCTAAATCACCTTCTGAGCAGGAAGCGAGTGATGGGGCCAGTGTGCTGGAGACCTGGGGGAAATCACTGCCCCTGAAATAAGAACACATAAAAAAGAAGCACGAAACTACCCTTAATTAATATAACATGGTTTGAGGGAACCATTTGTCCCTTGAGTCCCATGTATTCTTTTCTTACAGCATTATTCACTCCAGAAAGTAATTGATTCCAGTCTTAAGTCATAAGTGCAAGTATATGTTGATGCTTTTCATATACATAGAAGTGGTGAGGAAAGGTATCCATTTACGTAAATCACTTGGATGTCAAGGGCGCAAATCATTTAAGAAGTGTATTCTCCTTAAGTTTTTCTGATGTGAGTGTTGAAATTCTTAAAAACAATCCCATCCACAGAAACCCTTCTTAGCCTCTGTGTAACTAGCAGCACTACCTATAACCAAGCATTCATTCTCTTTGTCTCTTTGCTATACCTGTTGTCTGTAACTCCTTAACTCAGTGGTCAGACTTTTGAGACACTGACTTAGAAGCCTAATGCTATAGAAAAGCCAAGGCCCTATAAGTAAAAGAAATTGGGTTTTAGTCCCTGTGTTAGTACCCATTACTCCTGTGGCGTCAGTTATGCAATAGGATGTATTATACTTTAAGATTCCCTGCTGTTTAAAAAATCTGCAATTAAAATAAGATTCATTAATAGATTTTTCAAGAAAACACAAAAGAATTTAATTGGAAATGAATGCTACCTTATTTTAGGACTTGTTCTTTTTTGTTCTCTTAGACAAGTGGTTAAAGGAAAACAGCTATTTTTTTTTCTTTTTATGTGAAATCTCTTTGCATGCAGTAAATGGTGTTGGGAGTAAAGAACTAGCCCAATGCATTTCAACTGCAGCACTCCTGGCTACTATCATTTCAATAAGTGATAACCCAGTTATTCCGAGTCCTTACCACATATTTTATAAATTTGAACTGGAGTCCCGAGGTTGAAAAGATTTGAGCTTACTGCTTCTTTCAGTCTCATGGCAAAGCTAGTCTGAGGGCATAAAACTAGCTCACAGAGAGAAAGACTGATGCGAAATCAGAACCTCTGGTCTTGTGCCCAATGGGATTCCTGATTTGTGAATCAAATTTCCACATGTATAGCCAAGTGAACTCTAACAAAAGTACAGTGGCTGGGTGTGGTGGCACATGCCTGTAATCTCAGCACTTGAGAGGTTGAAGCAGGTGGATGACTGCAAATTCTAGGCCAGCCTGGGCTACAGAGGGAGACCCTGTCCCAACAAACAAACAAACAAAAGTGCAAGAGAATTGCATAATTCTATTTTATCTGTTGAAAAATTTTCTTCATCTTTTTGAACCATATGTTTTAAGTTTCTTGAGGTATTTATTCTAATATATTTCATCTCTTTTAAAGAACCTGGCATTTTTGTCTACTTTATGACGTCTTTGTCTTTTGTGTATCAAGACATCATATAGTCTTATAGTGCATGTTAAGTGTCTCTCCCTTTCTTTCCTTTACTCTCTCTCCCTCCCTGTCTGCCAGAATTGAATCCACAATACCTTAAAATATAATAATAATTTCCAGGTTTTTGTACACATAAATTTATTCCATGATTTTTATTTTTTGTTATCAGCTGTTCAGCTAGTATTTTTATTTATTGCAACAGTGGTAACAATGGCTGAATATTTAAAAGTTCAAAAGGCAGAAAATATTTTGTAGCCTATACTCAAGGAAGTATAACCACTTGAAAATACTACTTGGTTCTATATTTTTTAATTTTACCTCAATTCCAAAAAAATTGGAGGACTAGTGCAATTTTTGTGTGTGTATTGTTAATGTGTTTATTTCCTAATTTAATTTTCCTCTTATATTTAGAAAATTATTTTCCTTGACTAAAACACGGTCAAGTTATTGAATACTATTGCTGAAGAAGCTGTGGATATCAGAAATTAATATAATTGTATTTCAAATCTTACTCAAGAACATTACATACATAATGCATGTGTGTGTTATGTGGGGGGAAGGATTTCACAATCAGTGAAATGTAATGATTACAAAATGAGCACCAATAAAAATCCGAATAGTGGCATTTGCTCTGCACAGAAGTTACATGCCTAATCCTAGTTTTATTGTAGGTCATTTACTTTTACATTTAACCCCCTGCGCCTAATCTCCTACTAATACTGACACCACAAAAGGGAAGCTTTAATTTTTCTATTTGTGTCTCATTAAAGAATTACAAGTTTTTTTCACAGTTTTTGTCTTGGCTCTCTATTTGTATTATCTTTTCTTTGAAGCTAAAATTTATATCTATACTCACCATGATAGAATGAGTCTATACCCATATGATCTTATTAGAACTAGTTATGTAGAGTGGACTCAGGCAGATAAAGCTTTTAGATATGCATGTATCATAATCTCCCAAAATACATATTTTGAGTAAACCCTAGGGGACATCTTTTAAGGACAAAAATATATAAATGTGCAAGTACAGTTATGGCATTGAACCTTAGCAAAAGAGCACTGGTAAGTGAGGTCCCCTGAAGCTTATGGTGTTAAAGTTTTCTCTGGGTGGACACCGCTGCTGCTTTTCACATCACTCATGAACACTTGTGTTCCTTGGGTTTCTTAGGGTAATAGCTGAACAGTCCTCTCAAGGGAGTCAAAGGTGAAATAGGACATTAAGAATAGTCACAGATGTTCAGAATCTCATTTGGTCTTTTTAAAATAAGATCCTACAATAGTATTTATTATTGTTTGGATTTCATTGGGACCTTTTAAATAAACAAAATAAAATGATAGGAAGAAGAGAAGAAAGTTTGGAAAAATAATATGCTTAGTCATAATAACTTAATATAGACAAACATTTGTGGAAAATGCTATAATTAGCCATAGTATAGAGATTCTCACAATACTAGTAATTTTCATGATAGCCACGGAAGTTCAGAATAAGAGATCTCAAAGGATCCCTAGAGTTTTCTGTGTGTGTGTGTGTGTGTGTGTGTATGTGTCAGTGTGTGTATTTGTGTGGTTTGGTCAAAATAAATTAATTCAAGACACCCCATGTCAACATGACTCACTATTTCATATTGTGTGCTTGTATAACTTTTCCAAATCAGGGGATGTCATGAAATATTAAGACCTGCATTTCTGAGTTTCAATTAACATTGAAATCTTTACAAATTCTATGGATGGGCCTGGGATTTAGCTCAGTGGTTCTGCAGCCTGCCTTGCAGGTGCAAGGTCCCGAGTTCAATCCCTGGTACAAAAAAAAAATTCTATGGGTAAGTGCTTCCATCTTTACAAAGGCAAAATTGATCAAAGGAGTGATGGAAGAGTACACCATGTGGAATTTTGGCTTTGAGAACATTGAATTTGAGTTCATTTTTTTTTTTTTTTTTTGTACTGGGGATCGAACTCAGGACCTTGCGCTTTTGAGGCAGGCAGTGGAACCACTGAGCTAAATCCCCAGCCCGAGTTCAATTTTTTGGTGACATGCTGTGTGATCTGTGAATCTCACTTTTTACATATGTAAAGTTAAGACAAATCAACTATGTTGGAATGATTGCTTACAGGACCTGGGAACATAAAAGAAGTTAGTAGAAGTGAAGAGGGAGCAAATACATAAAACAAGAGAAGGATGGATATTGAGGCCATCCTCTTAAGTGAAATAAATAGGACACATATGTGTAAATACCAAATAGTTTCTTTAGTGTGAGAAACTGAAAGTGTAATTAAGGATACACAAGGATGAAACTGCCTAATAACATATTTCTCGGATTGTGTTTCCATCGTGTGTCATATGACTATTGAAATTTAAATTAGGCAGAAGTTTGGCTTATGTGGAGTCTGCTAACTAACTGGAGTTTTTTTCCAGATCATTATTTGTTCAATGTCGGTTTTGGGGATCTTTCTGAAACAAATCACATTCTCTGGTGCCTTGTTGGTGCTTGAGATGCTTTTTAAGTTATATGGAAAAATGTTTAAAGTGCTTTCCAGTTTTTTTTTTGGTTGAGTTCTACTGTATTTGAATATTATTGTAGTTTTTTTGCCTTGTGTTGTTCTTCTTTGAATGGTTTCAATTTTTTTTTTGTGTGTGTGTTTGATAATAAAGTTATTTAAAAAATTTAAAAATAAACAGGAGAAGGGTTTTTTCAGACCAATAATAATAACAGGATCAAGTAGCAGTTATGAAGTATGGGAAATCTGAGATTAAGGAGGCTGCAGATATGATCTTCACAATGGTTCTTCTCTTGTGTTCTTACAAACACCGTCTCACTGCATGCCCACATGGCCTCTTCTTTGGTGCCCAGAGAAATTATGATTTCTTTCTCTTATTTTAACTCCACTAGTCCCATCACAAGGGTTCCAGTTTCTTGACCTTATCTAAAATTAATTATCTCTGAATGGCCCTACCTCCCTATTTCATGACATTTGCAGTTAGAGCTTCAGCAATGAATTAGTGGGGTGTGTGTGTGGGGGGGGCGGAGGGGTGCTCTGTTCTACCCAAAGTAAAGGTGGTACTGTGGTGCTACTCATTTTTATGGTATGTACTGGTAACCATTTGGCCCTATTTTCCTAATAGGTGACTGTGGACAAACACCTGACTTTATCGACCACCCATGGAAACACAATGAGATGCTGAAAACTTCAATAAATGGAAGAATAATAGCACAAACAAGCAGGCAAAAGAAATATGAAGAGGAAAAGTGAAGCAGCATCTTGTAAATGTAAAGTGATGTGGTAATTGATACATGGAGATCATAGAAGAAGACATCTTTGGGTCTGTGTTTCAGGACTCTGAGATGATGGTCATGCATGTATGCCTAATGGTTTATTCCACAAAATCACAATGGACCCTGCTTTGTTACAGTTACTTGTGAAAACATAGACAAAGAAGTAGAGACATATACCACAAAAGTAAGTGATTCTTTGCCTATCCTCGTGAAACCAATGTCAAAGGCATTCTTTATATTTGTTAATTCAAGAGTACAGTGCTATTTTACTCTTTATGCCCTTTTATATTCTTGATCTAATTTAATTCTCATTTTCTGAGAATGCTAATTTTGATGGCACATTAGCTAGGACTCCAGCTGGGAATAATGTCAAACTCAAATTAGTATAATTCAAGAAAGATTTAATAAAGTGACTAATTACAAAAATATAAAAAATACCAAAAACAATGTAGTACTCTAGGGGCTAATCACAGAGAACTGTGAGAATCACTAGAACTAAAGTGCTAGGAAAAAAGAGAAGATATTATAACTTAGAAGAAGAACTGTTGGTCAGACTAAGCCACTTTGAGAGAAGCCATGGCATTTAGTTGAGGGACGTAGCTACGCTGATGTACCATGTTGGAGGGGGATGCATGACCTGAACCCCACTCCCTCCCTGTTCAGTAACATCCCTGGCTTAAGGACCAGGAAGTCTGTAGTCACAGGTGTATAGATGAGCCTGATGAGTAGAAAACCATAAGGAAAATACAGAGAATAAACAAGGAAAGATGTGGGAGGGTGACCAGACTAGCTCATTAAACTCAGCCAAAGACCTGCTATGATTTTCAAAAATAAAATATATTGCCTGCCACAGTGATATGTGCACATGGTTAAACATCAAGTACTATAGTATAAAGGAAGTTATAATAAAAAACAACAGTCTTTTCCTAATTTTCTCAGGTCTGGCTCCTGAACATACTTTTTTTTTTTTGCAGGGACCTAGAATTGAACCCAGGACCTTGCCAGGCAGGCACAGCACCACTGAGCTAAATCCCCAGCCCTTTGAACATACCATTTGAACCAGTAAAGTATAGTTTACCCTGAACATCACCCGGGCAGCGCGTTTGTTTACTACTGACTATCCCAAGTATCTTTTGGGCAGGTGTCATTTCAACCAGTCAATTCTTGTACTGAATAAATTTGATACAATTATCGTTTTTATATGTCCTGTTATATTATCTTATAAAAATTAATGAAAAATGTGCAATTTTTGGTCATCCTGCATTTAAATGACTGGACTTGTAAGTGGTTAAATTACTTTCAGCTGGAGGTGGCAGCGGGGGAGACGCTGTGCGGGGTTGGGGGGAGCACGAGAGTGAGTAGCTGAGTGAGTTGTTTACCTCTATGAGGCGAGGCGGTGAGAGGCCCGGGGCCTAACTCCGAGGAGCCTGGTGGCGGTGCCACCTAGCAGCGGGCCCCTTCAGGGTTCCCGGGGCCCGGTGGCGCGGCAGCGGCTCATTTATGAGGAGGCGGGGAAGTGGGTGTCCGGATGCCACCATGGAGGGCATGGACGTGGACCTGGACCCCGAGCTGATGCAGGAGTTCAGCTGCCTAGGCATCACCGACAAGGACGTGCTCATCTCTGAGTTCCAGCAGCTGCTCCGCTTCCAGCTCAACCCGGCCGGGTGTGCCTTCTTCCTGGACATGACAAACTGGAACTTACAAGCAGCAATTGGTGCCTGCTGTGACTTTGAAAGCCCAAACATCAGTATGCCCTCTATGTCCTTTGTCGACGATGTCACCATAGGAGAAGGGGAGTCAGTACTTCTTGATACTCAGTTTGTAAAAACATGGCGGATCCTGAAGTCTGGAGCAGAAGTCTGGCCTCCAGGGATTTGTCTTAAATATGTCGGGGGAGACCAATTTGGACATGTGAACATGGTGATGGTGAGATCCCTAGAGCCCCAAGAGATCACAGACGTCAGCGTTCAGAGGTGCAGCCCCAGTAGAACAGGAATGTATCAGGGACAGTGGCGGATGTGCGCTGCTACCGGACTCTACAATGGAGAGGTCATGTGGATGATTCTCAGTGTGGAGGTGGGTGGACTTTTAGGAGTAACACAGCAGCTGTCATCTTTTGAAACAGAGTTCAACACAATACACAGCCCTATCTCAAGGTAGAAGGAAACTTCAACCCGTTTGCCTCTCCCCAAAAGAACCGACAATCAGATGAAAACAACTTAAAAGACCCTGGGGGTTCTGGGTTCGATTCGATCAGCAAAAACACATGGGCTCCTGCTCCTAACCAACCCGAGCAAGAATCAGGATAGACTCTCACAGAACTCTGTAAATCTGTCCCCCAGCAGTCACGCAAACAACTTATCAGTAGTGACTTACAGTAAGGGGCTCCACGGGCCTTACCCTTCCGCCAGTCTTAAACGGGTGTCAGCAAGAAGAAAAATTAACAGAAGACCCGACTTTGGGGGGAGGGCAGGGGGTTCCTCTAGATTGCAGACCACCCCGCAGGGACCTTGCTCTGACTCCATATCCCAGAAGATGAGGAAGCAGCAGAACAGATTGCTTGGATTGAGCTCAGTATGCATGTGTGAGTGCTGATCGCAAGGATGGTCTTGAGGCTACCAAGAAATCCAGGCAGACACCTTGGATTTTGTTCATTAGTTGTCAGTCTAAGCCATTGGGTCACTGGGAAAAGGGGAAAAAGTTTTAAATGGAGGAAAATAAGCCATCTTTGTAAACAAAAATTATTTTGCCTACAAAACAAAAAAAATTACTTTGAGCTTTACCTCTTTAAATAATATAAACATTATAAACAGTGTTATAAATAATATTTTATCAACTGTAAAAATTACCTGGCTTTTTGTTATAAAAGATGAAGATTTAGTCCAATATGCTTCCCTTTGGCCCTCAGTGGCTCTTTTAACTCTAAAGGTTAACAAATATTTAACAGAAAGCTAGTTTTATTCAAGGTGTTAGTTTTTAGATAATGAAAATTTTTTCTGTTTGATAAGATAGTTCATTAAGAAAATGGATATTCTAATCTGATTGAAAAATTATGGAATAGCACATGTATTGAAACATTACAGAATACCCTATTAATATGTATAATTTTATGTGTCAGTTAAAAACAAATAATAAAATATACAAAAAAAACCCCTTTAACCTTCAGTGGCAGATAGAAAAATATTACATTAAAAGAAAAATGACATCATATTAAGAAAAATTATATGATGAGCAACACCTAGGATGAACTTTTTAACAACTCATAAGTACGGAAACAGAGAACAATTTTATCAAATATTACCAAAAAATATAAGGGAAGAAAGTAGCTTTCAGTTAGATTTCATAAAAGCATTTTTTTGGGTACTAGGGATTGAACTCAGGACCTTGCACTTGTGAGGTATGCAGCAGCAACATTGAGCTAAATTCCCAGCCTCATAAAAGCTTTTGATGTAATGTTATATACAATTTCATTTGTAATCAATTTACATTTCTATATCAGAATCAAAAGAAAGTAATAAACAGTAAGTAACTGGGCAAGAGTTTATGCTACCCTAGCAATATTTCATTCAGAGCTTCTGAAATTCTGGGAAGAAATTTCTGAAGTAGATGAAAAATAAATTGGTTCAATATAAAATAAAATAAGCAACTTATTGATGACTTATGAAGTCAGAGCATATGTATGGGAAGAAAATAATAGGAAAGAAAAAACTTTTAATTGAAGAAAATAAAAGATTTTAAAAATTTACATTCTTTTCTGTTTCAAACGTTGTTAAAATCACCTTATTTGTAATGGTGTATTAGGTTATTTACTAACAAGTATGTATTTTACTTTATCAGGAATTTTTCTACATTTTTAGGTGGGATTTAGCTCAGTGTACATGGTATCTTTTTAAGGTCCCCACTGACTTAGTTTTTATTTCCTTGAGCTAACATAGATAATAAAACAATGTTTGGAGTGTTGAGCTAGTCATAATAAGAAAATAGCTTCCTTCCCCAGAACAAGAGAGGGTTATATATTTACAGACTTCACAAAAAAGGACAGCCTTATGTGAAACAATAATGCAAAAAAATTATGAGAGAAAAATATGAAAGTTAATTGGCATAAAATAAGAAATATTAGAGAACACGTTTAGTTGTGTTTACTCATTGCTCTAGCAAAAACTAAAGTGAAAGAAAAACATCATTATCAACATATGGAAACACCATATCAAGATGCAGTCAGGAGTTTACCTGAAGTCCTATAAGTGAAAAAAGGAATCCTGGATATTTATAAATTATGCCAAAGACAAGGATTTGGAAAAATATAAAGAGAAACTTACATCTGCTCCAAATGTCTTCAGTTAAGTAGAAATTGTGAAAAATTATTGAAAAGGGAAGAAGGGATTGTTGTTTACTAGTTTGTACTATAATTATAATGAGGTAAAAATATCAGCTTCTCTTTTACAGGATCAGTTTGTGTTTTCAAGAGAAATTCTTTTTGTGGCCATAGATTGTATTTTTAATCATAGTCTTCCATAAAAAATCTTTTTATTTTTTAAAAATAATCTTCTGATGCTGTGCACTAGCTACTTGGCAACAGTACCAACAGAAGATTATGCAATATCAAGATCATGAGGTATTAAACATTGTTCTTTAAGCAACAGCTTGAGTAGGCAGATGGAATTTTTCAAAAAGTCAATTTGTAGGGCGAAAACAGACACATCTCATATTCATCAGTGGGTTAAAGACATCATCCAGAAGGTGTACAAGTTTCCTCAAAATCTGGGTCCCCAGAGTCTATACAGAAAAATCATCCAGACTAATGGAGGTCTGTTGAGATAGTCGCTTTGAATGTATCTTATTGTGCCTTCCAATTTAGGATAACCTGAAAGTCTGCTTGGATACACACTGCCCAAAAATCCAGTATTTATATGATTCACAGGGCAAGAAGTTGGGGATATTACAACAAAGAGAACAAACAAGTTTCTCTCTGTCTTGGAACTCACAAGGAGTGTCAAGGGTGATAAATGCTGTGAAGGAATTAAAACAGAGTGTAATGACTATCATGCTGAGGGAAGAGGTTCTTAAATGGGACAGTCAAAGAAGTTGTGGCATTTGAATTGGGCCCTGAGCAATGAATGAGAAAGTGTTGATCATAAGAACTGAGAATGATATTTTAGGCAGAGAGACCAGCAAGTGCATCCTTAGCATGTTACTGAACCTCTCAGGGCCTCATTTCTTAGTCTATGAAGAAGTACAACAATGCCTGTCTTGTAGGATTATGATTAAAAACTTACAGTATGGCATCCACTGCAGTTAGAGCTCCATACACCCTTACTGTTGCTGTTATCTGACATACCATTTCTTTACCTCTGAGAGGAAAACTCCTCCCTCTTTGACACACATTCACAGTTAATATTATGTATTTTACTAAGAGTTGTTAATATTGTTTAAGGATGGGCAAAGTTTTAAGAGAAAAATATTAGAAAAATAATATATGCATTCCAGTTGTTTTACATAAACATGTATTATATCTTAAAGCAAAATGGTATCACTGAGCCTAGAAAGCTGAGGTCCTAGCAAAAGTGCTCTTAAGGCATGTGTGAGCAAAGGGGCCCCACAAGAGAGGGTCATTTTTGGTTTACTCTAGAATACTTAACTGCTTTTTGAAGACAAATCTCACTTTTCTCCTAGTTATTTTCTTCCTAAATGTACATCAATTTCATTAGGTAAAGATATGGCCCACTTTCCTCATTGTTTTTGTTTCTCAATAAAACTGGCACCTTTTTATCCTACATGGAAGCTCCCCTGTGCCCTTTTGAAAATGATGTATTACAAAGACATGAGACAGGGCATGGGAAACAAGGAAGAAGAGAAATCTACAGGATCATGCTGGGGTGGAGAAAGGGCCACTTCTTTCACTTGTTAACTTCCTGCCACTCTTGTCTTGCTGCAGAGCATCGGGGCTAAATGAAAACTACTGAGACCTAAGTAAGTAAGTTTACACAGCAATACAAAGTAGAGAAGACTTACTCATCTAGTTGGCAAATGAAGTGAAAGAGGAAAGATGAGAAGGGGTCAGGAAGGCAGGTATTAAGATTCATAATGCCTTTAATACAGAAACTGAACAATCTAGTAGGCAACAATAAAAATTGTGCACAAATTATCAAGAAAATTGCCAAAGATATATATTCCCTTAAAAGAAATATATTGCAAGTATGATTATTTAGGCCTTGGGCCTTGAAACATAAGTTGGAATAAGTACCTTAATATATCATTGAATAAAATGTGGGTTTGGGAGATTCTGGGAAACTAATTTCCCATTGTCTAAATCTGTGTTTTTAAAATGTGTGTAGTTTGTTAATGTAAAGAGAACAAGAGCATCTGAGGAAGATTTTGTTTTCTTCAGTAAGAATTATTCAAACTCCTATAAAAACACAAAAATATATGATCTTATGAAACGTTAGCTAATTATTGTTGGTTTGAAAAAAATATGTTTATAAAATTCCTGTTAGACTTATTCTGGGCTATTTGCTTGTTGATTTCCAGGAAAAAAACTTGTGACATTAATAAGTCACAGGCCTTTATTTCTCAAGAACTGTTGGGAAACATTAGTGATTCACTTTCTGGAGTAAACAGAAGGATTAAGAAATGCTACATCACAACTATAAATGTACACTAAAGTTATAGGAAACTTTATAATGAAACTTATAATGCAATTGATAAAAAAGACTTTTTGCAGAAAAGCAACACAGAGGAAAACAGTAAAAGAAAGTGGAATAACTCTGAGATTTCAAAGAAGAGGTGTATATAGAAATTGTCCTTTTTAGGTTGTTGTTGTTGTTCCTTTGTACATTTTCTCTTTAGTCATTTGGACCTTTTGCACTGAGTGTCAGAAAATATTCAGTAGCCACAGTGATTTATGCAAAGTGCTCTTATCTAGATACTTAATTCTCAGCAATAATAGATAATTTTTTATGTATTATTAGGTTTAACTGTATAAAAAATTATACCATATTTTGGTACAGTGTAGTAGATTTGAAGAGGTTTGAATCAGTGAGTGCTTACTAGAGAAACAGATTTGATGGAAGATATACAAATAGATAAGAATTTTCAAGATTGGCTTTCAATGGCCACCTACAAAATCAGGTATGGAAGAGTGAACAGGGGGTCTCTGGGACGGAGATCTGAAGGATTCAGTAGAAGGCCTAGAGCTCTCTGTAGTGTCCTGTGTAAGTGTGTATCAGGGGGATGAACCAGAAGTCTGAGCCAGAAGCCAGGAGATGGTGTCCAACACGAAGGTGAAGACTGGAGTTCCTCCAGAGAACAAGAAGGGAGACTTCCTTCCTCATTTCCCCTTTGGAAAATCAGGTGACAAGCCTATTGCTTGGTGCCACTCACACCCAGGGTGGGTCTGCCATCTTCAGTAAATCTCTTCTGCCACACCCAGAACTATGGTGATCCATTTTAGTTAGGCATTTCTTACTCAAGTTGACGCAATCAGTTAACTATCCCAATCTACCCCTTGTCAACTTGACAACCACATACATTTCCATATAATGATGGACTGCTGCTGTGCACATCCAACTTCATGACTTGGTGGATCTGACAATACTCGGCTTATGATGGGCAACTCGGGTTGCATGGCAACCTGGTGTCCTATACTCAAGAGTTCAGTTTCCACTACAGCTCAGTTGCAGGCAAAGAGCAGTTTTTTAAAGGAAGAATAGTTGTTTGCAGATGATGGCAGAGCCTTGCTCCAAAATCCTAAACGTCTCCACTGCAGTTCACCTGTGGAGGCCTGCCAGAGACTCCAAACAGCAACCCCACCTGCCATTGACATGTCACTTACCATTGGATCTGCTGGCTCATATAGTCCCTGTGGCAAAGCAGCCTGCATAGCAACCTGGACCTATTGCAGAACCTTCTCTTGTTCTGGGCTTCACTCAAAACTAGCAGCTTTTTGAGCTACTCAATAAATTGGCCAGAGTAAAACACCTAAGTGAGGAGTATGTTGCTTCCCAAATCCCAATAATACCAGTAGACATTGTGCGTCTTTTTGGTTGTAGGGGGAGCCAGATGCAACAACTTATCTTTTACCTTAGAAGGATATCTCTATATGCCCCACAGCACTGAACTCCTATAAATTTCACTGAGGTAGAAGGACTTTGAATTTTAGCTAGATTTATTTCCCATCCTCTGGCTCACAAATGATTTACTAGCAAATATAGAATGGTTGCTATTTCCTGTTGACTTGGTCCAATCAGCATAACATCATCGATGTAATGGACCAGTGTGATACCTTCTGGGAGAGAAAGGAGATCAAGATTCCTGAGAATTAAGTAGTGACACAGGGCTGGAAAGATTATATAACCCTGAGGTAGGACAGTGAAGGTGTATTGCTGGCCTTGCTAGCTGAAAGCAAATTGTTTCTGATAGGCCTTATGGATAGGTAGGGAGAAGGTACTTGCCAAATCAATAGCTGCATAGCAAGTAGCAGGAGATTTGTTAATCTGCTCAAGCAGGGAAACCACATCTGGTACAGCAGCTGTAATCAGAGTCACCACTTGATACAGTTTACAGTAATCTACCATCATTTTCTAAGACTCATCCATCTTCTGCACAGGCCAAATAGGAGAATTAAATGGAGATGTGGTGGGGAATACTACCCCTACATTTTCAAGTCCTTGATGTGACACTAATTTCTGCAGTCCTTTCAGGGATGCGATACTTTTTTCAGTTTACTATTTAAACAGGTAAAGTCACCTCTACTGGCTTCCATTTGTCCTTTCCAACCATAATATCATTCAGACTGCAAGTTAAGAAACTAATGTGAGGATTTTGCCAAGTACTAAGTATATCCATCCCAATTATGCATTCTGGAACAGGGGATTCAAGGAACTTCTGGACCCACTGTGGCTCAAACCTTTGCTAAAACTCCATTGATCACCTGACCTTCGTAGAGGCCACAGTGACATTTTGGATCCCACGGAATCAGTGTTAGTTCAGAAGCAGTGTTTAGCAGTCCCTGCATTTACACATAGCCTCACCAGTATTTGTTATTATTTAAATTCTTGATGATATTCATTCTTTCTGGGGGTAAGATGGAGTCCCAGTGTTGTTTTAATTTGCATTTCTCTAATGGCCAGAGATGTTGAACATTTCTTCATGTATTTATTGAACATTTACTTCTGTGAAATGATATTCGTTTCACTTGCCCATTTTTTATTAGGCCTTTTATATGGGAGGGCTACATTTGGGTTTTTTTACATAGTCTTGATATTAGTTTTCCATCTAAGGAATAGGTGATGAAGAGATTTTTCCCATTCTGTAGGTTGTCTCTTCACTCTGCTGGTTGTTCTTTTGCTTTGCAGAAGGTTTTTATTTTGATACAATCCCATTGTTGATTCTTGATGCTACTTCTCCTGTAACTGGGATTCTGTTCAAAAAGTCCTATGACAGCAAGTCCTATGACTTGCTGAGTTTTACCTTCCAGCAAGTGATGTGCTTCTGCATTAACATTTAGTTCTTTGATCTATTTTTTTTTTTTTTTGGTACTTGGGATTGAACTCGGGTCCTTGCAGTTGCGAGGCAGGCAGCGAAACCACTGAGCTAAATCCCCGGCCCTTCTTTGATCTATTTTGATTGTAGTTTAATACATGGTAAGAGATATGGGTTTTCTCTTTTTCTACTTTTCTTTTTATATAAATTTTATTTAATTAGCATGTTTTCAATTGGCACAGCTTACAAAATCTTGGAGAGTGGTTACAATGTGCATATTACAGCTTGTTTCTTTTTTAATCCCATCCTCCACCCCACTTCTCTTATCCCTTTTTTCACACTTGATATTATTTGTCTTAGCTCATGTTATGGCATATAGTGTTTATATTAATTGGGGTTTTTTGGTTTCTGCACATGACATGCTTTTATTCTTATTTCCCCTTCCTCTCACCCTTCACCCTTGTTCCCTTGGGTCACTTCCCTATTGCAAGAGATCCATCTCCTTATCCCTTTCTATCTATCCTTTATCACTTTCTTTGTTTGTACTTTACCTCACTCAATGAGAGATACCATATGGTATTTAAACTTATATGTCTAGTTTATTTCCCTCAGCATTACATTTTCCAGGTGCATTCATTTTCCTGAAAATGTCTCAAATGTGTCATTCTTTATAGCCAAGTAATATTCCTTTATATATAGATACCACATTTTCTTTATCCAATTGTATGTTGATAGGCATATAGGCTGCTTCCAGTATTTAGCTATTTTAAATTGAGGTGAAAATTATTCATGGGGAGGCAACATCTTAACAAAAATCTCCATATAAGCCAAAAACTCACCTCACCTCTCAGTCCCCAACCTGCAGTGACTCTCCTTAAAAAAAAAGGAGGAGAAAAAAGATGGGGCCATATATGGATATACATCAGCCTTTCTGTTAGCCTTTGTATCAAGTAGTAGAATGGGGAAACAAGGAAATAGAACATCTCCAACCCTCCCCCAAACTCTCCCAAGCCAAAGCAAGGGGTCACAAAGGGAGAAGAAAACAAATACCAGGTAGAAGAAATCAATGAAAAGTTCTTAGAAGGGACAAAGAAAAACGATAAACTCATAGAGTAAATGAGCAAAAAGTACACGGCTTTTACAGTCAGCTTGCCCATGGTAAATTTCAAGGAAATAGGTAAAAAACAGGATTAGCTAAATAAAACAGTTCAAAATTTGAATGACAGATTCAACAAGGGTATAGAATCCTTGAAAAGATGTCAGACAGAAATAACTGAAATAAGAAACAATATAGAATTCATACATTGCCAAAATGACCATTGTGAACACAGAGTGTCTGAAATTGAGGACAAAATAGTGAATTATGATAAAGAGCTCAAAGAACCCAAAAAGAAAATAAGAGAACAAGAGAAGACTATCCAGCAGTTACTAGATGACAACATGACCTATTTAAGGCTAGTTGGAGTTAGAGAAAATCTAGCACACAGAAGGGCTCTCTACTTCTTCAAGCCCCTATCTATCAGCCTTTACACCAACTGACAAATCATGTGGACTATGATTTCAATAGTGCCAAATCAAGTATTTCATAATTTTTTCTATGTTTATTATTAGTGATGCTCTAACAAAGAACTTTTTCTTCTATATGCACATAAAAATGTAGCCTAATCATCTCTCTCTATATAAATTATATATAAACTTCTTTACATATAATTTATACATATAAATTTACTTATAGAAGTATGAAGTGATAGGTTTGTGTTTTATCCACTGAATTCTTACATAATTTTTCACTCTATCTTGATTATCAAACTGTCATAGATTTGGTAAATGGAAACCCCCTTTAAATTTACATCTGTGATGCAGTAAAGAATATACTATATATTTGGTCTTTGTCCCAGGTTTCTGACAACTTCTAAAACACTGTAATTTCCTGAGTGATAGAAGTGATATGATATTATTTATAACAAAACCCTTTAAACTACACCTGATTATGCTAGCAAGAGAACACTTGGGGGGTCCCTCGACAGCTTTAGGATGGTTGCTGCTTGCTATAGGAACCACCTTTCCGATTTCAGCCTTACACCAGACTTCCAGGCAGGGAGAGGGGCTGGGAATTGAGTTCATCACAAATTGGCAGTGATTTAATCAATGCTTCTATGTAACATGTCTTACACAGAAGTCTCTGATTGATAGGATTCATAAACACTCAATTCATAAACACTTTGAGGTTTTAGAAGGGTCCATGCACAGCCTGTTCTTTGCTCTATGCATCACTTCTATTTTGTTGCTGTTTCATTGCCTCCATTACAATGAACAGTTACTAGTAAGTACAGTTACATGAATCATTCTGGAAAATGATCAAACTTTGGTGTGGAGAATGGGAAACTCTGTCCCAGTGGTCAGATCAGATCAATTTATAGGCAGCCCATACTTGGAACTACCAAATTAGGATAAAAAATCTGAGTGGTCTTGGTGGAATTGAATTCTTAAACCTGTTGAGTCTTACACTCCAGATAGGCTGAGGGAGGAGGATTGCAAGTTGCAGTCCATTGTGGGCAACTTAGTAGCACAGTGAGATGTAGTCTCAAACAATCAAAGAAAAAAGTCAGACAGCTCAGTGTAAAGGACTTAGGTTGAATTCCTGGTGCTCTCTCTCTCTCTCTCTCTCTCTCTCTCTCTCTCTCTCTCTCTCCACACACACACACAAACACAAATTAAACTGTAGGACACCTGCTTAGTGTCAGAGATCTGGAGAACTTGTTCATGTGTGGAAAAAGGCTCAGCCATTTGATGTTAGAAGTGTAGTGAACAGAAACAGAGAATCTATGAATTTTGCTCTATCTTCATCATGCTTTACATATTTGTTTACTTTCTGGCACAACACATTAGATGTTCACTTAATGCTCATCTTCTATACACCTACCTTAGCTCTACAATCGGCCATTTTTCCAAGAAACAATGATTCTGTTCAGTATGTTTGTTTCTATGAAAATGCTGAATTCTTGGTATTCACATTGGCACTGGATATCCTTGCTCAAAGCCTCGCTTAGCAAATATATGTAGGTATAGAAATACATGTATGTACAATTGTGCATTTAATCTGTTTGTGAAGGTGTGTATATATATGGATGTCTTTATATAAACACATAATTATGTTCATATTTATATAACTAAATAGCTGTGTGCATAATACTGCAAGCCTGAACTTCATAGATTTTAAAGTTTTGGTTCTTTTTTTTTTGTATTAAATTCTTTTATTGGTACACTGTAGGTATACAACACAATTACATTGCTCATTGGGAACTGTACCTTTACATAATGCATCTTGGTTCTTATTTTTTCCCCTTTCCTAGCCCTCCCTTCAACCCCTCCACCCTTCCCTATTTACAAAGACTTTATTTCCATTTTTTCCATTTCTCATCATTTT
>NW_004624733.1:1458851-1513267 GCF_000247695.1 Heterocephalus glaber | reverse complement strand
CAGGTGGTTGAGTATCAGAGTGTTCCATCTCATTTCCCTTTGGGATTGCTGTAGGTGATCTGGAAGTCTGGTTTTGAGACTTATTTGTGTGCTTTCTCATTTCGACCTGGGCGGGGGACTGTTAGCGCCTGCATGGATTACCTCCTCTGAGCTGGGAGAGGTGGGACAAGGACCAGGAGCAGCAGTAGGGATGGTGACCCAAAAGCCCTTTCCTGTGGGCTGTTAGCAGTGGGAGGGATGGTGGCCTGGAAGCCCCCTCCTCTGGGGCAGGAGCAGCAGGACCGAAGGTGGCCCCAAACCCCTTTCCTCTGGGCTGGGAGCAGCGGGAGGGATGGCGACTGGGAAACCCCTTCCTCTGGACCAGGAGCAGTGGGATGACGGCTCAGAAGCCCCTCCCTCTGGGCCGGGAACAGTGGGACTCAGTACCATGGTCTGGTGGTCTGGTGTCCTCTGTGTCTTTGTAGTGTGGAACCAGGTGGCTGCCTGTCTGCAGTGGGGTGATTCGGTGTCTTCTGCGCTACTCCGGACCTCGGTAGGGCGTGCATAGACCTTACTGTGTGGTGCGGGCTGATTCGGCGTATTCCTGGAGACTGGGAACCTCAGTAGGGCTTAGGCAGACCTGCGTGTTCTGTGCAACTCAGGACCTCGGTAGGGTGTGCACAGACCTGCCTGTCTGCAGCGGGCTGATTCGGCGTCTTCTGTGTGACTCAGGACCTCGGTAGGGTGTGCACAGACCTGCCTGTCTGCAGCGGGCTGATTAGGCCTGTTCTGTGCATGAAGTCTTGGTTCTTAAAGGAGACACTGGGGACAAGTAATAGTTCCACTGAACTTTAAGATGCAGCTGCTCCTTTCACACTTTAAGCTCTTTGTAGCAAGGGACTAGTGGAAAAAACACCAGACACCACACTGTCATGGATATTTGACCCTGATCTTTGGAAGGAGCAGGGCTTCTGTTTCTCAAGAAGAGCAGAGAGTAATTTTTGGCATCAGTGTGAAACATTTAGGTATCTCTTGGTACTCCTTTGCACAGTTTTTAAGGTTAAATAGAAAAGTTTCAGATTTGGACAAGGACACAACAAGGATTCCAAGCTCTTAGCAAACAGAGTATGGTTTATATCACCACATGAGTCACCTAGAATACCCAAAATGCTGAAAGTGAAGGTAATTTAGAATGGACAGTGAAGGGGAAAGTTAAGTATCACTTGTAGTTCTGAGACATTCTTCAGTGCTGGAATTATTTTTGAAGCACTAATTTCTATTTTAGACATTTCTTCCAGGGTTACATCCCCACCGGGAACCTTAATGTGCTTCTCAGAGAATCCATGAGAAGTAAATAACTGAAATTGTAAATAATGATTAAAATGAATAATTGATAATGGGAAATAGAAAGAAAAGGTCCAAAGGTGTAGGGGAAGTGGGACGGGTAGGGAAAGGAAAGAAGGGAAAGGAAAAATTATGAGAAAAGGAAAAAATGGAAACAGAGTTTGTAAATAAGGAAGGGTGGAGGGGGTGAAGGGAGAACAGGAAATGGGGAAAAAATAAGAACCAAGATACATCATGTAAAGATACAAGCACCCAATGATAAATGTAAATGTATTGAATACCTAAAATGTACCAATAAAAGAATCTAAGGGAAAAAAATCAAGTTAATATAGAATACAAAAAAAAATAACTGTAGTGGACACCATGTTGCGCCATTCAAATACTGCTTCTGTGAGCACTGCCTGCTGACAGGCCTAACTGTTCATTCTTCCCATGAACTGGTCACCCCCTAGAAAAAGCTGATTTGCCTAAGCTCGTGAACCTTATGGAAACAAGTACAATCGAATGAAAGAATGCAGTGTCCAGTCCTTCCTCCCAAACTGAAATCAAATGTGAAGTAATACTCAGATTTCAGACCTCCATGGATGTCGCAGTAAGCCACAATGGTGGGCGTAGAAGATAAAGAAGATTACTTCACGACAAGACTTAGTTCAGTCCCCCAAGAGACCCAGAGGGGCTGTTTCTCAACCAAGACTGCCCACCCATCAGGGAGACTCTGGGAGAAGAAAGAGCCACCAAGCTGAGAATTTTCCGGCTTTTATTTAGAATCTCAGTGTAAGAGAAAAAAGCAAGAGAAAAAGCAGTTTGGGCAATTTGCCTCAATTCTAGGCAGTCTTTATTAGGGAAAGGAGAATGACAAATGATCAGACACAACATGATTTACTAAACTTCTTGTTTAACCATTTGATTCCAACACAGCCTGTTTTCTTTTGCCCTGTATTTTAACCATTCACTCCTCACAGAGCCTATGAGCTTTTGTCCCGCAGTTTAATCAATCATTCACTCCTGGCTAGGTCTCCCACATATAAAATTTATGACTTTCTGCTTTCTCTTTTTGCCCAATCTTGATTTCCCCCTTTTCCCACAGGTGCTAATCCCGAGGATGATCCCTAACGAATACCCATCTCTGCATGGTCTGCTTCCTCCAGGATGTGCAATATAACAGTTGGTGAATTACTATCAGTTTGTGCCCCCCACTGCTTCCCAAGGGACCATTCCTTTGTGTACCTGGGTGCAGGAAGGGATTTATGCTAGGATAAAAGTGAAATCAGTTGTACTTCCCTCTATAGCTTTGTCTTTGTATGGTCTGATATCCTGAGGAGGATAATCCTAGTTGGAGAAGTGATAGGCAAAAGCAAAGAGACAGAAAATAAGAGCACCCTAAGACTGAGACTGAGAAAGTACGGCAACTCTTCAAGGCAGTAGAGATTCTCACTTTATTCCTACACTATACCTACAGAGCTATGAGGCAGGAAGAGGGGTGGTGAGCAAATCTGAAGTTGTTAGATGTGATGGCTTTGATTTCTAGTAGGACCTGTTAGGAGAATACAAAGGATTGTAGGCTACATGTCTGAATTTTTACCACCATATGTTCCAACTCCCCACTTATAACATGAAAAAATCTGTGTAACATTAAAGGTTCCTTCAGGCTTTGTCTCTAAGGGTCCTGCTGGTTACCAGTACAATGCTTCTGTTAAGTATGAAGGTCCAAATAGTTACTAAAATGAAATTGAATGGTGTTTAAGTTATATTGGATTTGCTATAAAGAAAAAAATAATAAAACATTTCTTCTCAATACTCCACTCTCAACCTGTCACTTTAAAGGATGAGAGAGCAAGAAACACTGATAATCTTAAAAAACTAACCAATAATGAATAGTAGTAACCATAACATTATATGTATAGTACTTTGAATTTTCTTAGAACCTGTGAGTAATATATACATGTACACAATCACCATATTTAGAGAATTAATCACTGCTTTTATGTTTCATTTACTATCCAAGAATATTCTGGAAATGCAAAAGGAATAAGGAACAGAAACAAGAAGTGCCTAAGCAATTTATAACAGATATATTTTTAGGAAGTGCAATCATGCTATTTTCAAGAAACTTAGGTTATAGAATAATGCATAGGTTTTTATTCATATTGCATGAGATAAGTATTAAAATAGTTGTCCTCTGAAGCCCTTTCTAATTCTGGAATTTTATGATTATTTTTGGTCTAGAAAATGTAGAAAAACAGTTCATCTATTTTGGAATCTATTTCATGGAAAAATGACTAATGTCTGAGAAATGCATTAACAAATCTGATATAAAATAGGAAAATAGTAAAATAGCCAATTGTAATGTATAACCATATGATTGACAATGAGAGAGAGGTGCTTTAATTTGTAATTTCCTTAACAGGAAAATAGTTTTATAATTCATCTGAAATTTGATTGAAATATTGTTAGATGGCCTGACTCTTATTACCCCTCAGCTAATTCCACTTATTCTTGGTAACAGACACAGTTATGTCCCAATCCCATCTCCTTGGGCCTCACTGTTTTACCACAAGCAAGCTGGACATCTAAATGACAGCTTTTGCTTCTCTTTATCTGAAGACATCCAGCAATGGGCTAAGTCTTTCTTATGCATAGGGAGTGCTTGGCAAATTTCTGTGTACTATCTTGGTTTGAATTCAACAAAACCAAACCCTGAGACATGATCTGAATGAATTTTATTTCTCTATTTGGTAGGGGTGATCCTAGGAGGATGGTGAGAGAATAGAACACTGAAAGAAGACAGGAACAAAAGAGGCATGACTAAGCAGTTAATTCCTGGATAATCATGGACAATTCTTTTGGGGACCAAACAAATGACTATGTAAGTGGAATGTATCTCAGGGTTGTTTCATAAAGGACTAGAAACTTGCAATATTTTTCTCCTATCTCCCATCCTTCAGTTTTTCAGGTTGCTCTTTAGGTGAGCTAACTCATCAGCATTTTTGGACACAAACAATCTAGCCAAAGTTTTGAGGATAAGAGGCTCAGTTGTTTGAGGTAGAAAGCCAATACCATTGGTATAGAGGACAACTGTCTACCAGAGTCATATGTGCCCTTTTGTATGGGCAAAGGGTACTTGAGTGGGGAATTGAGAATACTGGCTAAAGACATAATTTTAATATTGAATTTTAAAGTGCCTTGATCATTAATATATTTATCACAATTTATGTTTCTTTCTAAGGCAACTGAGAAACTCATTGTGTCCTCATTCGCAACATCAGCAACTGTTACATGAAAAAAATGTCAGGTAATCTTGATCGGTAATTTAAAATTCTATGCCTGTGCTATGGAGAAAAAAAGCATAGGAAAATGAGAACCCTATTAGGTGAAATAAGTTGAAATGATTACAAATAGAAGTCAAGAATTGAAACATGCTAGCCTGTTAATAAGGCAACACATTTTTATTCTCATGAAATGTGTCCTTACAATTTGCACACAGGTCTCAGTATGAGATCACCTCATGCAGAGGAAAAGAACATTCAACAAAGAAACAGTTTCAAGTTTTGCACCAGGTACTCTTATAACTTGATCAAAGGACATTGGACTTAGTTTTTTAAAATTTTATAACAATTCTACAGTTAAAGGGTTTATGATTAGAATTATCATTTGTTGACAGCATTTTATATTTTCTTGTATTTCTTGAAAATATTATTTAACTTTTTAATTTTAATATACATATGTAAATTTACATAGAGTAAATTTAAATTTTTTAATGTACAGTTCTATGACTGACAAACACATATGGTCATGTAACCACTACCAAATTCAAGATATAGAATATTTTCACTATCCTTGCACAACCTTTAAAAATTGTAAATAATCATTTCTGTTAAATTTGAATTGCACAAATTAACATATAGACAGACTTCTCATTAAATGCATTTATAGTTAAGACAAGTAAGTCCCTTGAGTACCACCCTTATCCAAGTCCTGTTACTCTCCACAAGGAAATACTGTTCTCAGTTTAGGATATATCCTTCAAAACTTTTTTCTGTGCATATATGATTATCATGGTTTTATCAGTAACCAATAGAAATTCATGCAGATATAAAAAGATTAATTTTGACAATATATTAAACTCTGTGCATTCAGCCTTTAACATTACTTTGTTTTCATTTTCTCATGTTTTGACAGTATATTTTTATTTTTAAAAATGTATATGTCATACTTGGGGAATTGTACTGATGTTGCAGTTTGTACTTTTTTCCACTACCGTATGTGATAATTATTATGATAAAATTAAAAAGAATTTTTAATGAACCCTGAGCAATATACAACATATAGTAGGAGTATGATTCTTGAAATCTGCAATAGGGGTATAATCTTACAAGTTACAAAAGATGTATGAAAGCATTATATTATTAATTGCTTCTTATAATAAAAAGATGCTTATAACATTGAAAGGGACATCAAAAATGTTACTTAAAATCTCATTCTTTGGGGGTGATGTTTAGCAGTATATGACAAGAAGAAAAAGTTTAGAAATGAATGTACTCTCTCACCCAGTTATTTTTCTCTTGTTACCACTCTGGACTAAGCTAATATTTGTAGCACCCCACTCTCTGGGGCATCACCAAAGAATACTGTGACTTGCATGAAAGACTGAGTGACTTCAAGTTCAGCATGCCTGTCATTTCATTTTGCAAGTAGGCTTCTTTCCAAAACTTGATGTGTAAGACTGTCATTTTCACTAAAGAAGTAAATTTCCTTTAGACTATTCTATTTGAAGGGGAAAAAGACAGAGAATCCCAATATTTAGGAAGAGAGAACAGGGTAGATAAAATTTGTCAGAGGAGTAAATGACGTTTAATATATGGCATTCCAATAAAAATTAATGGTGCTCATAGTGGTGTGAAATCCTTATGGTAAGTAATAGGAAAAATAAATTTAATATTATTTAGATATACAATAATGGATATAATGTGGTGTGTAGTGTTAATATGATTTTATATGCTAAAGAGGGCAATTAAAGCAGAAAGAAAACCAATAGATAACTATCTTTTCCATAGTTTAGAAGAATGATATTAAAGACAATATACATTTCATATATTACTTGGTATTACCAGGTATTGGCCCATGCAATAGGAGTAATAGTTTTATAAAATATGCTTTTAATATTTTTCCATAAATATCAGAAATATCATGAAATAATTTCTTATTTGTTTTTAAGGGTTAACCATGCAAGTGAAAGCACATGCGATGCTATTGGCTGAATTCATAATGACATTAAGACATTTCTTAATGAGGCTTCCTTTTTCAAAAACAGGATGCCATGATATTTTGAATATTCTTTAATCTGGTTTTTTGAAGGAGTATAGGTGAAGATATAAATGAAACAATATTGTATTACTTAGTAACTGAGTTATATTAGTGAGGTCAAATGAACCACTTTGTGTCATGGTTTTCTCATCCATAAACGTCATTATAAGGGAATTATGAAGATTAAATCAGTTTAGCCCATTTGAATGTTTAGAGTACCATTTGACATACTGTAAATATTCTTTGTTTGATATTTTTGTTGTGCAGCAGGAGTAGTTATTCTTGGTCTCCAGGTGCATTATTTTAGCAAGAAATTCACCAAAATATACCCTGGCTTATTACGTTTCAAACACAAGCAATAACTTGACTTAATAAAGTTTATCTGGTTTACTCAGTGCCCTGTTTTATTTAACAGTAAGCAGTACCACATTCATAAGCATATCGTTTTAAATTATCTAATATTTTGCTTGAAATGTTGACAAAAGATTAAAAGCATTTTAGATGTTTGAAAAAAGTAAAATGCACTGATTCTTCATGCACTAAATAAATTTTAAAAAAAGAAAAGAAATTTATATATCTCCTTGTTTTGAATATACACAGTGTGATCAAGTGAATATTACATTTTTTAAAAATGAAAGATACATTGGCAAAATAGTCCCCATCACTTCTAACACACTTATCCCATCATTCTTGTCACTTTCTGAAATAGTTCTGGAATTCTTCTTTCAAGAGTGTCTTTAGTTGAGATGTTGCGGCTGCCTCCATGTCCTGGATGGATTAGAAACATTTACCTTTCATAGTCAGTTTGACTTTATGGAAGAGCCACAAGTCTCATGGTGCCATATTTGGTGAATAAGGTGGATGAGAACACATATATTTGCATGAATCTGCCTTTCCATTGGATGGCATTTGACAGCAGCATGTATTATACTTTTGATCACACTTTATAAAGACAATCACAAAAGAGGACTTTAAGAACTGCTCCAGAAAGTGCCAAAAATGATATGTGTTTTTGAAACGAGCAGGGAGTCTTTCAACCAGTGTTAATGGCAAGTGTCTCTTACTGTCATAGTATTTTTAAATTTTAACATTTACCATATATTTTGATCACCCATTGTATTAGGGAGTGCCTAATAAGTTTCTTTGCTCATAGTCTCATAGGCTTCTACTCTCTCTAAATACAGCCTCAATACGTTTTTTTTTTTAAAAAAGAATTCTCATCTGCTCATATGAGTTTGTTTTAAATCCTAAGGAGAACTTGACAGAGCCCTTCAAAAATGTCCTTGTTAAACATTCTGGATATTTCTCTAGCATTTCTCACACTTGTTTTCATTCCTCCCAGTATGGTGAAAATATTTTTTTCTCTTTTCTAAATGTGCCAGGCTAGCTCATGTCTTGAAACTTTTATACTGTTCCCTTTTCCTCTCCTACCAGGTTATTCCTTGCATTTATTAAGATATAATGCAAGTTTATATTCACAAGATCTCTGTCTTGGCTGAGAAAGGAGCCCTTTCTAAGTGCTTCTTATCTTTCCCTAGTTTTTTTCTTCCATGGCATTCATTACATTTGTAATTGCTCATTTGAGATTGCCAAAAGGAGATCATATCTTTTATTTCTGTATTCTCAGTTTTGTGTGCAATCCCCGGCATATATCATACACAGTATTCAATATATTTTTCTTGCATTAATGAATGAATTCCTTAGTGAACTAGAAATGAAACCTAATCTACTCTATTTCTTACTCTCTTTTGTTGAACCATGATAAACATAGGATATGTTTATCATTTTTACTAAAGCAAATAGATATTATCTCCTAGACTTAACCAAGTACAAAACTATGAAGAAAAGGAATTAATAATTTTTACTTCACTGGAAACAAGATCACTACTGGAAAATTGAATATTGATTTCCTGGACCTATAGAGTGCCAAACATTAAGTAAAAGTTTTGTGTAGCGATTTATACCTGGGCATAAGGAATATGGTATAGTTTAGATATTTTCTTATTTGAAAAATATCCTCCATGACAAAATCCATTAATTAAGAGATTTTTCATTCAAAAAAACAAGGACACATTATTGTTTCAGAGATGTCTTACTGATTTTCCCCCCAACAATAAGCTTTGCATTTCTAGGTATTACATTTAAAGAATTTTCACCATATTATTTTATATGCACCTTTTTGTTATTAAATGAAAGGGTTTTTAATTTCACCAAAGATACAAAAATGTCTGTTTAGTTAAGCTACTCATTGCCACTTCAGGTTGAATTCAGAAGGCCCGAGACATGCAAGGGATCATGAAGGGCGCAGCTCTGTCTGTGCTTGCAGACATCTGTGCCCGGGGCCATGCTGTTTAGTTAACCTTTGATCTCCATGGAAACAATTTTTCCCATTTCTAGAAAGTGAACCATGGGAATGCTTAACTGTGTTCCCATGGTGATCTGGAAGCCCACACTAAGCTTCTCTTTTGAATAGTCAAATACGTGATATCTTCTCGCTTTTAGAAGGAAAAAAGAGCATCCATGAATTTTATAAAAATATGAAATCATTATGAGATTTTTAATGACACTATGTACAGAAAAACTTTACCTGCACTGGATATTTTTTTAAATTTAAAAATAACTCATAGTCAGCTATACCTAAAGATAATTTATTTGAAAATCAGCACACAGATTACCAAGTTAATGCTGACGAGCCAGAAGGTGATAGAAAATTTACCATATTAAAGAGGAATATGGAAAATTTAAACAAAGTTTTCTTGAATTATTAGCAGGTGATAGTTTATTATCTGTAAGATTAGTTCCAGAAAATGTTTTTCACTAGGAAGTGATAGATTAATAAATTTCAGGAACTTATTTTATTATATATTCTTATTGACAGCTATGTATTGCTAACCACACATCTACAACTGTTATTGACAGTATTCCAATATTTCATTCAGAAGCACCTCATTTTATGGTGAGTTTTGTAGCCACCAGTTTGGGTTTATGTGCCAATAATAACCACTAGGAACAGCAGGCATACCCTGGACTGGTCTAACATAGATATATTATCTAATTTTTAAAAAGTGAGACTAACGATCAAATATTTTTTGATAAATGTTGAAAAGGTTAAACACAGAGTTGTTATACAGTTTATACCTGTATTATTAACATTGTATTGTTCAGAAGGGAAATTAGAGTGAAAGTCATATGATTACTATCCTGAGTTTTTTACATATGAAAACAAAATTCTCAATGTGAGTCCTGAGACTTTTGATTGGATAAGTGTCGCCATAGTTTGGAGACATAGTGATCTTTGGAGAGCTGGAAACATCTCCAAAATAAAGTAGGTACATGGTGATAATCAAGAACAGCTGAAAAGAGGGAAAGAGATGGCAGACAATGAAGAAATGACCAATAGGAGTCTACCACACTCCCAGAGTCACACATTTGTTTTTGTGTTGCCAAAACAACCTGTGTTCATAGTCACAAATTCCTGCGCAATCAAATAAGCAGTGAGCTACTTGCTGGGAATGATTTTACCTTTGACACCTAGCCCACTGGCTTACACAGTGCAAGGAAGCATAACTATTTATTGGTATTCAATTATACATGTTTTAGAATGGAAAACACTCTTGGAATATGTCCAACTTCTTATTTTTTAGGTGTGGATATAGAGATATTAGAAGTGATAATGATGAACCAAAGTTAATTGCAGAAAGGGAATTAGAAGTACCACATAGTATCCCTTATTCAATGTTCATTAAACATCACCTCTTTGGTGCTGACTAATTTTTCTCATTTTCTGAAATGAATGGATTGTACAAAAGTCAACCCTAAGATTCATATATATTCCAGCATAATGGTGAACTGACAGAGGCAGTAAAAGAATACCTTTAAATAGAGGGATTCTGAGGGAGAACTCATCCTCAAAGAAAGAATAAGTATGAGCAACAAACAACTCAGTGATGAAACTGAATTACTGGGTTGCCAATTACTTAGACATTTTAATGTCCTCATCTGCTGTATAGTTAATCCTTAGTTTGATGAATATTATGACAAAATCACATAACTTTAAAATATTTAGAGAACAATGAATATGCAATAAATTGCACATATTCATAGGGTCAATCATATGTTTTAAAATATAAATAACCACAAAACCATTAACACAATCAAGAAAATGAATGTATGAATCTATAACTCCCAGACTTCTGTCATATTTCATTATAATCATGTCTTGTATGCCTCTCCCACCTTTGCCAGGGAAACCCTGGTATTCATACTGTCACCATAAATCAATGTGTATTTTTAAATAATTTTTATTAAGCTTGACTTTCTCAGAGTTTTATATAAAAAGAAGTAGACAGTATTTATGTTTTTGTTTTGGCCTTTTTCAATCAGTTATATTATTTAAAAAATTCTTTTATCCTATTTTTTTTGTATCAGTAGTTCATTGCCTTTACTTCTCAGTTGTATCTTATTCATTTTTTTGGTATGTTTCATGTGTTCTGAAAATCTGTTGTCTACATATTTAAAATTGTTATATCTTCTTGTAAAATAAAACCACTGTTTCAAAATCTAATCCCTCCTCCCTTCCTCCCACCCCTTGCTGAGGATTGAAACCAGGGCCTCCTGCAGCTAGGCAAACACTGTACTCCAGCCCCTTCAACCCCTTTTAACAGTGCCCAGGCTGGCCTTGAACTTGCAATTCACAGCCTCCTAATCTCTAGGATTACAGATATATGCAACCACTCTTATCTCTGTAAGTCCCTCTTTGTCTCTGGTGATATTCTTTGGGTTGCAAGCTAACTTTTCTGATATAAATATAGGTACCATAACTTTATTTTAATTTGTGTTTGTGTGATATACATTTTATTGTTCTTTTACCTTTAAATTATGTATGCCTTTATATTTACAGAAGATCTGCTGTGGACAACATATAATTTGTCTATGCTTTTCATTTGTAAATCCAATTTGAAGCTATATCTTTAAGGGTTGTATCCATTACATAGACTGTGAATTTGAGGCCTGAGATATTCTGAGTGACTGAGAGATTTCATCAACCAATGAAAACATCACATCTAAGCCTGGCCTCTGCGTCTTGCAGCATCTAGGACACTCGTTACCTGAATCAGTCCTGTCTCACTGCTATCTTACAGCTGATCCCTCTTATCTAGTATCAGTCAGACAGTCAATCAACCAAACTATATTCTGTCACAGAGGTTAACAGGCTGTTGCTATATATTTTAAAATATCTCAGTTTAAATCTATATGACTTACTGTATAAAGATGTCCTTTTTCTTTTAATTCCTGGAAAAATAAAAATACCACCACAGAAGTCCATTTTTCTCCAGAATGGGATGAGAATACTCTAACTGAATACAGTTGGATTGCTATGATTTATTAATGTTTTTCAATATCCCATACTTAATGGTTGTGATCAAACTGTGCAAATGTAATGAATATTTCATTTAACACACTGATTGCAAAATTAAGTATTAAACTGAAGATTATTTTATAGCATATTCAGTAGGCATATGATCTAATTAAAGCATGTAAATTATGAGGGATGATGCATTTCATAGGACTTCAAATGAAGATACTATATCATGAAAAAATAATGGTTTAGAATGACCTTGAATGACATCCATATTAAGCAATTTAGAGAATATTGGCAGAAATTTTACATTTTGATAGAGTGGAGAAGAAACTCATAGTTCAAAATTTGTCTAATATTTCCTAATTACACTTGACTAATACACTTGACTAATAATAAATCTTGCCAAATTTAGAAGAAATTCTGAATTATCATACTTATACAGTAGAAGTCATCAGATAAGAACACTATGAACTCAGTTTACAAGGTTAAATTTAGTTTGTTTGTCATGGACTATTACAGTAAAAACTCTCCTGATGTGGTGACCAGTAGACAAAGAAATTTATCAGATTATTTATTCTTGAAAATAAAATCTCTGATTTCTTCTTATTTATATGCTTAAAAACAAAAATGTAAACTAAATATCTAAATAAACTTACAGAAGAATATGAGAATTTGCTTTGTCATTATCCAAAAGCTTTCAGTGGTTTTTCCAAATGGTGTGAAATGTTTTTCTTCTTTGGGTCTTAACTATCCTGATTGTATTTCCAAAAATTTACATAATGGGTTAATATAATTAAGAAAGCAATAGCACTACTTACTCATGTGTCTATCAATAAAATACCTGATACAGTAAGAGAAGGTTATGAAAAGAAACCTAGATTAAATGAGTCTTTAGTGAACATAAAATACTTAAAAACTGGCCTTCATATTTATTTATTAAAGCTCAAAGAAATTTACAATGATTTTATCATTCATGAGTGACAAAGGCCTGCTATCCAACTTACAAGGCAAGGAATTGCTTTGCCTTCAATCAGATGCCTAAACTGAGAAGTGAGATGGAAGTGGGACAGGAAAAGCACACAAGAGGTAGATGGTGTGAGGGTGATAAGGAGAGATAGAGGGAGTGGGAGAGGGAGAGATGGGGAAAAATAGAAACTGAAAAAAATTAAGACTCTCTTAGGCTCCAGGCATTCATTTTTATACCCTGCCATCCCTGGATCATATCAAACATAAAGATTATTTACACTATTACTAAATATTGCTTCTATATAACCATATAAAAGTAGACTGTATTGAAACCAACTAAATGGAAACAATTTAAATATTAACCTTTAAATATTACCAGTTTTGAATGTGTTATGTAATTTCTGTATTTTGGAACCAATAATTTTTATCTCTCCAATTTTATACAAGGTTTTAAAAGTTGGTAGGCCTGTGGAATCATGTATATTCAGGCCAGTGGAGTATATCACTCTGCCAAGTCATGATTTGACTATTGGTCATAGAGCTAGCCATCTTTGAATTACTTGTCTGAGGGAAAATGTTCAATGTTTTCCACTTTTTGTCCTTAAAACTTTTAAAAAGTTAAACAGATCATTTTCATGAAAGGGAATATAGATCTTGGAATATTTTCAAAGCATATATTTATTAGGGTTCTATAAGCTTGGGTTCAATTTTGTCATTTTATGTGATTCTTTCTATGACAATGAAAGCATCTTTGTTGATCATAACTTCCTAATAAGTCGCCTGACTTGGAGAGTCATCTTTACATAATTTTGCTTTTCCTATATATTTCCTTACAACTGAGATAAAAATCACTGTCATAAGTTAGGGTTAAATAAGAGAGACAAATTTGAAAAATGATAAAGTCATCATAATATGCAATTTTATAAAAACTTGGTAAGATCCCTGACCTAATGCTCATAATCATCTTTCAAATGTCAATATGGTGCATCAAATATTAATACTTCATTTCCCAAATAAATAAACTATGATTCTTTCATGTCCCTTATGGTAAACTGTCAAAATTTTTTCAAAATAAAAAATCAAGTATCATTTAAGTTTCCTGAATTGATTTTACCAGTGATCTTTCCTGATCTCATCACCAGATTCTGTGGATATCTGCTGTTCTCATTTGTATTCTTCACATTCCTAAAGATGCTTCCCTACTTTTATTAGTCAGTTTTCCCATTGCTTGACAAAATACCTAACGCAAACATAAAGGAGATGATTATTTGATTCATGGTTTAAGAGAGTTAGTCCATGTTAAGCTGGCTACGAGGTAGGAACCTCATTCTGGGAGGAAATGGTGAGGGAAAGCTGCTTGGTTCATGGCAGCTGGGAAGTAGCAGAAGAAAACATTCTGGAGAGGAAAGGACCAGGGACCAATCATTCTGCCTAACATGGTATAACTATCTCAAATACAACCAAAAACTGAATGAGCCATTCCACAAATTCTCAACAATTCCAACATTGGTTAAAAGTCCGCATTCAGACTTTCTTCATGACTCAAACCAAACTCTTACCTCTGAATCCTTGTAAAAATCCAAAAGCAAGTTATGTTATTCCAAGATACAATGACATAGGATAAATATTTTCATTCCCCAAAGAGAAAAAATAGGGGAATAGAAAAGGATCAGACCAAAGCAAGAGTCAAACTCAGCAGGCTATTAAGTCCTATGGTCCTATGTCCAGCATATTGGAAACATGGTGGTGAGATGTGAGTCCCAAGGGCAAGAGTCGGCCCAACTTTATGGACTTGTTGGTTGCAGCCCACAAAGTCTCCCTCTTGGGCTGGCTCTGCTCACTGCCTATAGCAGACATTCCACCTTCCTGGCATCTCCAAATTTTGGGTCTCAAGAAAAACTGACTCATTCCTGAGCTTCATGTACAGCCCGCTCAGGGGTCTGGCCTTTGAAATCTAGGTGGAAGCTTCCCTAACTACACAACTCTGCTAGTAAAACTAGCATCACACAGACAATGACAAGGTCTGATGACAGCTGGAGCAGAAGCCAAGCTGCATTGGCCTTGGACCATGGGTGCATTGGCCTCTTAGTAACTATATAGCTGAGCACAGTAAAATGAATCGTGGGGAACCAATTTTCTAGGACCCCCTTCTAGAGCAGGGGACCCAGGAACTCCTTTCTCAAATCAAAGATTTACACTTGTGCACTCTTGAGCCTGCAGTGGTGGCATCTTACTGATTCTTGACCTGCCCTCATGACATTTTCTTCTTGTCTTGGTTCAAAGAACTTTCTTTATGGTGCTCATTTCTTCAGCAACCGTACTTCCTTTGGCCATGATTTCATACATAGTTCCTTTTGAGCAAAAACTCAGATTTTTGAAAATTTCCTGCTTAGGATTTTGCTTCTGGTTCTCACTATAAATCTCACTAAAAGGAGCCAGCAGTACCCATGCCACAATCTGAATGCTGGGGTGCCTTGAAATTTCCTCTGCCAGATCAATTAGTCCACCACCATTAAAGGTAGTCTCACACAAAGTCTCAGAAAATGTGCTGTACAAAATAAAGGCATTTTTATAGGAATAAAGCATGCATGGCCAAAATTCCTAATAAAGTCCACTTTTTAAACTGAAACCTCTTGATTCTGGCCTTTACTGTCTGCATTCCTATTCACATTCTAGTCACCTGAGTTTTAACTAAAATCACTCACTAAATTCCACTTACTGCATTCCAATCTTCTTGAGCCTATATTTCCAAAACTTTGTAAATTCCTCCCATAAATCAGTTCCAAAGGCTTCTGAATTACCTAGGTAAGTATACTCCTAGCAACAATCCCATTTCCTTGCTGTCAAGTTTCTTTAATAATAAGTATTCCCATTTTTTGGGGGGGGGGTTTGGAATAAGTTTTCCCATTGTTGAACAAAACACCAGGCATCCATAACTTAAAAGAGGAGATGTTTATTTACTTCATGTTTTCAGATGATTTAGTCCATACTGGCTCCAAGATATAAAGATTAATGTGGAAGGGTGTAGTGGAGCAAAGCTTAGTTCATGGAGGCTGGGAAGGAGAGCATAAGAGCAGTGCCAGAGAGGAAGGGGCCAGGGAGCAGAAATAAACTCCAAGGTCATGCCTTCATGGCCTACCTAGACACACCCAGAAATATACTTTTCTAATCACATGGGCAGCTCCTGCCAATCAAGGTGAAATTTAGGCTTAAGTGCTACATTATTATTGTTTAATTTGAAGATTTAGCTTCACTTCCTAATAAAGACTGGCTGTTGATTTTTAAGGAAATATGCTTTTAATATTATACTACTCTATTTATAAGATAATAATACCTTATCCTGTGGCTCCTGTGAACTTAAATGCCTTCAGGAACCAGATGAGTATCATAAATGCATGCGGTAGCCTAACAAAAACTTATGATATGAAGAAGCAGAATTATAAATTATATTCACATTTTAAATGTTCTTAAAGTCAAATAAAATTACGACCATCATCAATTTTCAGACTTTAAGTCAACCCCACATATGTATTCATTATGATTTTTTTCTATGGTTAGTAGTTATTAAGTAAATGAATCAAGAAATAGATGAATCTATGGGTCAATGGATGGAGGGATGATAAAATAGTTGGATGTATTGCTTTTAATTAGAAAAGTAATTTTTAACTGAGTATAGCCCCTCAAAATTAAATAAATAATATTTGCTTTTCTTTTTCATGAGAACAATTTTGAATAGAGGTATAGTTTATGGAAATATTATTGATAGTGAAATAAGCATTACACAGAAAGGCAATACTACCACCCAAGAAAGACTGTAAAACTTTTTAAAAAACACTTAATGTATGTTCACTAAAACCACAGAAGAAATGAAAACATTGAACTGGAAGTGCTAATTTTTCTTGTAAATCTAAATATCTGATTTTATAAACAGAAAACTGAGATTCATAAAATAAATACTTTTTCACAAGCCGTATATATTTAATGGGGTCAATGTTAGAGTTCTCTGTCTGATATTTTTCCTAAGGGCATGTAACTGTCTTCAAGGAAGAAGAATGATAGTTTTCTATTAATTGTGATTCATTTATTTCCATGAGAAGTACATTTCCTCAACTATTGCAATACATAATATTCTCATTAGTATAATGAATTACATCAATGTTTTTTACATTGGTGCCTTTATAATATAATTACATAATTCCCCAAATAGCCATTGTGAAAGACTATATTACAGTTATACTATCACTATACAAATCCCAACATAACTACTGTAGCAGACTATTTCATTAGTGGCCCTAAATGAACAATGTCTCCTTTTAGTCATACCTTTTATAAGACATTCCAGACATTGATTCTGATCAAAGCCATGTAACTTACATTGCCTAATGCTACAGTAGTAAGCATGACACAAGCAGCAATGACAGCCCCTTGCATGTTGGGGCATCCTTTGTTAGAAGTTTCTCTCTTGAAGCTCACCCATGCTGCCAGGAATTCTAGGATAGACCACAGTTGAGAGGGAGAAGTCATGAGCAGAGTATGCAGACTCCAGGCAGGTCAGTGACCTCAGCTCCCCAGTTTCCCAGCTTATTCAAACACCTATTGCACAATATTGTGGGAAATAAAGACTAGTTTTAAATCACTAAGTTACAAAGTGATCTGTTCCACAGCACTAAATACAAACTTAATGGAACACAGGGTAGAGGTATTAATGAGAAGAGACATCTAATGCATGAAGAGGGGCTAGATAAAATGATACCATACACACACACACACACACACACACACACACATGCCAGAAGGCTAATGGCAGCCACATTTTATGATTTTCAAAAGAAACTATATCACTCAAGCACTGAAAATAAATAAAAAGTCTTGAAATTATCAGAATAGGGAAAATAGTATTTCTAACAATCTTAAAATCACATGAATTTAAAATAAATAGAAGAATGATTAAATATATTCTCAAATAATCTTATGATATAGTACCTTATTACCACACTATACAAATGAGAAATGAGCCCTGAAGGGATTTAGCAATTTGCCTCAGGTTTCTCAAGAGTGAAAGAGGAGAAACTCTAAGGTGGTAGTTGATTGTGTGAATTTCAAACCTATTTATGTATAGATGAGCGAGCCATATCCGCTAAATTAGTATTCCCCTTAGCAAATGTCATTCTGTTTTTGTGCGATGGCAAATACATTATGGGAAATAAATATTATGTTTGGGGAACAGATTAATTCTGGTGGTGCTATTATTTTATTTTTATATTGGAGCATTAGTAACCATTACTCTATTAAAATGTTAAATTTTTTCTTTTGTTTTAATGTCACTTTCAAATTGTGGATTTATTCTTTTAACTTAAACTTTAATTCTGCTAATTTAAAAACTAATGAAAGCCATTTATACAAACTAATGGCCAACATCATACTAAATGGAGAGAAGCTGAAAGCTTTCTGTCTAAAATTGGAAACAAAACAAGGATGCCCATTGTCACCACTTCTGTTCAATATAATTTTAGAAACATCAGCTAGAGAAATTAGACAAGAGAAAGAAACAAAAAGGATATGGATAGGGAAGGAAGAAGTTAAATGATCATTATTTTCCAGATGACATGAGTCTCTACATAGAAGACCCCAAAATTCCACCAAAAGACTTCTAGAACTAATAACCAAATTCAGTTGTGTAGCAAGATACAAAAGCAAAACTCACAAAATCAATAGCACTTCTGTACACCAATAATAATTTCCTCATTGAGAGGGAAATTAGGGAAACAATACCTTTCTCAATTGCATCAAGAAAAATGACATACATAGGAATTAACCTAACCAAGGAAGTGAAAGTCATCTACAATAAACCGGGCGTGGTGGTGGACACTTGTAATCACCGCACTTGGGAGGCTGAGGCAGGAGGATTGCTGTGAGTTCAAGGCCAGCCTGAACTAATAATGAGACCCTGTCTCAAAAAAACAAAACAAAACAAACAAATAAAATCCCAATCAAAATACTAATAACATTTCTTATAGAACTGGAGAAAGTAATACCAAAATTCATATAGATCCGGAAGAGACCTTGATCAGTGAAAACAATTCTGGGCAATGAGGGCAAGGCATGGAGCATCATAGTTTTGGACTTCAAGTTATCCTACAAAGCTACAGTGATAAAAACACATCATGGTAATGGAACAGAACACAACATACAAAAACAACTCCAGCCACACTCTGCTACATTATCTTTGACAATTTGATTGAGGAAAGACAGCCTCTTTAACAGACGGTGCTGGAAAAACTGGCTACTCACATGCCAAAGATTGAATTTAGACTCCTATCTCTCACTGTGCACTAAACTAAAATCAAAATGGATCAAAGATTTAAACAGAAGATTAGAACAGAAACAATCTGCTGGAAGACAAAATAGGTACAATGCTTGAAGACATAGGTGTAGGCAAAGACTTTATGAATAAAACCCTGGTTGCACAAGAAATAACACCGAGAATCAACAAATGGGATCACAACAAATTAAAAAGCTTCTGCAGCCGGGGATTTAGCTCAGTGGTTCTGCCACCTGCCTCATAAGGGCACGGTCCCAACTTTGATCCCCGGTACCAAAAAAAAAAAACACAAAAAACCTCTGCACAGCAAAGTAAACCACCAACAGAGTGAAGAGACAACATACAGAATGAGGTAAAATTTTTGCCAGTTACTCCTCAGGTAAAGGATTAATATCTACAATATATAAAGAACTCAAAAAATTAGATGCTCCCTAAACATAAAGACCCAATCCGAAAATGAACATCTGAAATGAATAGACACTTCTCAGATGAAGGAACACAATTGACCAATAAGTATATGAAAAAATGTTCAACATCGCTGACCATTCAAAAAATGCAAATTAAAATAACACAGATTACATCTCACTAAAGAAAGCATGGCTACCATCAATAAATCAACCAATAATAAATTTTGGCAAGCCTTTGTGGAGAAAGGAACCTTCTCCATTGTGGAAGTGTAAACTGATATAATCAGTGTGGAAATCAGTATGGAGAGTCCTCAAAAAACTACTTCTCTTCTAGGTATCTTCCCAAAAAAGTTAAAGATAACATACCACAATGATGTATGGATACCATGTTTATAGCTCCACAACTTATAATAGCTAAATCTTAGAAATAGCCTATATGCCCCTCAACAAATGAACAGATAAAGAAAATGTGGTATTTATAAATAATGGAGTACAACTCTGCCATAAAGAAGGATAAACTTGAGTCACTTGTATGAAAATAAAAGCACCTTGAGACTGTAGTGATAAGTGAATTAACTCAGACACACATTTAAATATTGCAAGGTTTCTTTTATATGAAAAATAATATATAAATAAAATATGAAATAAAAGATAATAGGAAAAAAAAGAGAGAGAAAACATTATTGTAGTCCAGCATAGGCAATGTATCTAAAAGTGTACCTTGACTTTATGTAATTATCTTATGTGTTTTATAACTTTCTTGGTTTGATTTTTAAATCTATATATATGAAAATTAACTTTATAAAGTTCTATAAGAAATAAATATGATGCTGGCAAAATAAAAGAGTGGTAGATGGAAGGGAGAAAAAAAGAATCAAATGTGGTATGTACATATACCAATTCTTTACAATGAATATAATCCTATGTACTGCAAACATGTACTAATAAAAGTAAAGTAAAACAATGGATTCAAAGTCTATGTTGCACTTCTTATTTTCTTTATGGAATGGACCATGGTAAATATCCCACAGACAATGAAAATTGTGCACAATATCATTTTGACCAAGGGAAGCATTTGTACGGACTCTCAGCATTATCATTCACACCTAGACAAGTAAAGTACTGCCTGTCTTGATGAGCACCCCAAAAGATGGGGGAAGAGGCTCAAAGTAGAGAGTGAGGCCTTTTCCTCTCATAGCTAGATTATTTCTCAATAAGCTGAGATGTATTTAAATCTTTCAAAATTGTAATTTCTTCTTATAATAAAACACATATATAGTGTCAAAAGGAAGATGTGCTAGCAATGAGTTATTAGGTCTAAATCAGAATGCCTATTACAAACTGTAAATTACATTGCCATTTTCATCTAAATTGTTTAAATTTAAGTAGCGATAGTGACAGGTTACTATTGGAACAAGCCAAATTGAACTAGAGAAAAAAACATTTACTAAAACATGAATGATATGTACTTCTACTTCTTACTTGATGGGGTAATTGGTGGCGAACAAGTCATTCTGCCATAATAACTATAAAACTGGGCAAAATATATGTAACAACTTGCTTCCAAGTTTGTATAGCAAGCAGCACAGGCTTGAAATACTTCCACTCCAAAACTTATTTGGGTTTCTGGTTTTCCTGCTTCCTGGATGTGGTGATAGGGGAAAGATGGCTGCTGAACAGAGAACAAGTTTCACTGAATTCAAGAGGCAGTGGTTGGCTACTGAGATGGTCAGAAGGAGGGGGGCAGACTCTGAGAAGAAAGGAGGTGTTACTTGGTGATACTTCCACAAGACTGCACAGCACAGTCTGCTTGAGGTTTTGGATGCATAAGAAACTGTACCTCTGCAAGACAAGACTCCCAAATGGCCAAGAACAAATACTGCAGGAAGGATAACTAATAGAGCATGCCAAGCTCTCTGAGTAGCTGCTTGAGAATAAATGCACAGGTGAGGGAGATGCTGTTGATTACTCTGGGTATACAGGGGGAACCTGACTACATGCTATATGTGAATATATATCCAAATTAAAAGCTAGTGTGCATCTTTAGTTTAGGAAAATCCTTAAAACAAACAATTAATTTGCATGTAAATGAACTGCTAGTAGTAACAGTAACCAAAAATATCATTAATAGCCGGGGATTTAGCTCAATGGTTCTACCGCCTGCCTCGCAAGTGCAAGTCCTGAGTTCAATCCCCAGTACAAAAAAAAAAAAACATTAATAGAAGAGAACAATACCTAGATGCTGAAGAACATAAATTCATAATGTCAAGAACAAAACAACAACAAAAAGCTACTAAAATTGCAAAGAAGTAGAAAAATGATGTCCTTAACCAGGAGATCAATCCATCAATAGAAATAGACCTAGAAATTACAGATTAGATACTATCTTCTGTCAGATTCCTCCTTTGCATTCTTTAGTTTCATTATGTTTTTAGTTCTTACACATATCCTAGTTTTAATATTTTTATCATATTCTCTTTAAATTTTTTACTTTTCTGCTAATTATCAATATATTTTAGTCATAATTGTTTTAACATTTCATTAATAATTCATCTGGGTTCCTATGGGCATGTTTCTATTATTACCTTTTCTCTTGGTATTTCATTATCTTATTTTCAAATTTCTAGTTATTTTTTGTAGAATCCTGGATAGTATATCTAAGAATTATAGAGACACTTTTGAGACATTATAAAATGTTTTTCCTCCAAGGGCTTACATGTATTTTCTGCTAGGTCAGGAGTTGGTAACCTTATGTTAACCAAAAATTAACTACTTCAAACCTTTCTTCAGTTTTGGATCTACTAGGATAATTTTTGCTTATATTTAATCTTAGGCACTAGCCTTATAGAATTCTTGCCTGAAAACTGCTATTTACCAAAACAACTTGTGTCAGGAGCAATGCTACATAATTTTAGGGAAAAATCATTTGGTTAGCCTAGCTTTCCTGCCTACAACCCAGCTATGGAATTCGGAGACATAATTCCATTTTGGCCTCCGCTCACAACTGAGACCTCAATGATCTGGTGATGCTGATTCTCCAGGACAGGAAACATCCTGGGAGGAACAAACATCTACTCAGTTCCTCATTGTTCTTGGATTGTTACATCTTATTTATGCAAGATGTACTGAACTCTCTGCAAGTCATTTATTACATTTGTTTCTCCTGATGTACTGAATAAAAGGCACGGTAAGCTGGGGGCTTTCGTCTTTGCTGCCCAGAGCAGCACTGATCAGATTCAAAGCTCAGCTTCTTCTCAGTCTCTTCTCAGTCTCATTTTTCTACCTTTCCTGTAATTCACCTTATGCTGCCGTGGCTCGCAGGTGACTAGGGCTTACTTCAGAGGTTCTAGTAATGTCCCCTTCCCCTGTTCCCTACAAACTTGTCCTTGTCTCTCTCTGAATTCCAGGTTTTTTTCTTCTAACCTATTAAGGCTGATGAAAGTGTTCAGCTTCTTAGTCTCTTGTCTATTGGTAAGTGAACCAGATACATACAGCCTTAAGCAGACACCTTTTTCTGTAAAATACTTGGTTCTAATATTTCAGACTTTTCAGACCAAGAGAAATAATGATTTGAGTATATTACACAATTATAAAGCAAGTAGGAAATCTCCTACCCTATCCTAACCCATTGGCAAGGGAAGGGGCATCTTGGGTGGCCATACCTTATGCTCAGTTGCTATATGGAAGAGAAATTCTCCAGTGCCTAGCTCAGAGGGAGAAGTCTGATGGGCCAGGCCATCAAAGGAGGACCAGGGGTATCACAATCAATTTTACTGTCTCTGTGAAATGGAGATCTTTGTGTACTCTTCTCAAAGAGTCCAACCATACTCACTAGAAAAGCAGGTTGGAAGGGAAGTAGCTCATTGCTATCAATTCTGAGACTGAGATGCTAAGTTCTGGTAGTATGTCAAGAGAAGAGTGCTTGACTTTCCTGTGGAACTGAGCAAGCATGAGTTACAGGCCCACAGCACCACCGCAGTTGCCTGGGAAACGGATGCTGAGAATGGAGGGGAAGGAAGGGTGGAGGATTCCTCAGCTTGGTCTGCTCAGCTATACATGTGGGCCATCCAAACTGTCAGTAAGCAGGATCTATCTCACAGGAATAGTGGCCAACCTGCTTTAAAGTGAATAGCGATGCCTGATGTCAGACTACTCACTTTATGTAGTTCTTTTTTTTTTTAAAGGTACTCAGAAAATTCTCACTGTCTATATAGGTTTCTCATTTTTACCTTACGTAGTTTAATATATTTGTACAACTTTTCTAGTTTTTCTTGGTGAGAAGTTTAGCCTAAAAGAGGGTTTCTCAATTTTGCATTATTGACATTTTAGGCCAGATAATTCTCCAGGGCACTGTTCTGAGTGTTGTAGCATCCATAGCAGCATGCCTGACCACCACCCACTGGATGCAGTGACACTGCCCTAGTTGTTTTGCCAAAAATGTTCCTGGATATTGCTGAAATCTCCTTGTGGTGAGAAACAAAATTGTTCCTGTTGAGAACTACTGATCTAAATCAACAACTTCCTTATCTGAAGAAACTGAACAAAATTTTAAACTCTGGATTTTGGTTCTTTCTCTGCAAAAAGTAATGATGTGTAGCATTATAAGGATCACATAGAAAAATGCTCAGCTTAGTGTTTTATATATAAGAAACTATTTTGAAGAGCTAGAAGCACACACCTAACACTATGTCAGGATGTAAAAATATCTAATAATATATTTGGGCTATGTCAGTCAATATGATGTACAAAGAACTAAGATGCCCATGCTTGTTAGTAATAATTTCAAATTATTGCATATTTATGATTTAATAGACATTTTCCTAAACTTTTTATTTATTATCCCATTTCATTTCTGGGACAATCTAAGGATATAAGGTACATTATCATCCCCACTTTAACATGAAGAAAATGAGGAGGGTGACTGAAGAGAGGTTGAGTGACTCGCCCATGGTTCTATAGTAGCTGAGTAACCGGGCCAGGGTTCAGAGTAAAACTCCTCTAAAGCCAGAGCTTTCATCATTTTCTTCTTTTAAGGAACATGTTTAATCATAAAAATGTACATTTTGAATTCCTATTGGAGATTTCTAAATATGATAGATTTCATTGAATTAGTCACTGTCTCTCTTCAGAGTTCAACACTTGTTAGTGTGTATCTAGTAAAGATAAAGACAGAGTTCCATTTAAGACTATATTACTTAATAGATTAATAAGTTGATTAATGCTCATAATAATGAGATATTAGAGTACATGTGCATATATTGAAAATGTCTTGGAAAGAATTTAGGCTAGAATTTACCGAATACAGCAATGGTTCTTAACTACATAATATGATGCCAAAGAATTGACTTTACAAAGCTAGAAAAATAATGAAACCCACAACAATATGCCAGCTGTAATTCACCAGCATAACTTCCCAGTTGAATTTAGGTTATAAATATAATTTCTAAGTGAAAATTCATTATCAAAAGTTGTTTAAAACAGGAGAGATTAATAGGTGATATAGAGTAAGTAAAAATAAAAGATAAGAGAAGACATATTAAAATAATATTTACTGCTCCCCAAATAACTCATTAAAAAAGCAATAAGGAATACCTATTTATAAAATTTAAAGCTCAAAATTTAAGTAACTGGTTGTGTTGCTGAGTTGACATAGAGAAGTTATGATGCAAAAATGAGAGCTTTTGCACAGAGAAAAAGGCAAGAACATATATATAGTTAAATTTGCTAAGCAGATACAAAACACAAAAGACTTGCTGATGTTTGCACAAATAAAAGTACATATGTCCAAGTATACATGCATAAATATTTATGTATCTGTTCATGTACATTTCTTTGTCTGGATTTATTTACTACCAGTCTTTATTAGGACCTAATGAGCCACTAGTCAGGCCCAGAAAAAGTTATCATTCTAAATATAGAAGTATAATCATGGTTTTGATGTAATTTCACAGATAATATGCTAAAAGAGATTCAGAACAGCTAAAAAGATTATCAAGAAGCCAAACGTGAGTCAGTCACATCTAGTTTTGAAAGGTCAATAGCACGTGAGATGTTATCAGATGTTTTTCTCATCAACAAATTACCACTTTATTTTATATCTGTACAACATACAGAGTAATTAAGGAGAAGAGCCTGATTGTAAGTCATTGCCCATTATTTAAAGTTTTCCCAAAGGTCTGTATAACTTTTGGGGGACTACTAAAAATAAAACGACACTGATCTGAACCATGGAGCAATAACTGACTCTAGCGCTTTCTTCTAGAAATTAAATAGAAAAATATATAAATCAACAGGTTTCAATTGGACAACAGAGAAAGGACCAACATCCCTGGGAAAATGGAAATACATGAAGTCCATCTCACAATATCCCAGCTTTCTGCCTGGAGGCACTTTAGAAAATGCAGGAAGATAGAGGCCAAAAGGTGCTATTCTAATGAGGAAAAATAGAATGCAGAGAGGTGGGCTGCTGAGCTCACTGGAGGATGTGAAGTGAGATAAACAGTAAGATGCTGAATAGGGAGAGAGCTGCAGAAAGCTGGGAAGAAATCTCCTTAATTTGTTGGTTGAATTCTAAATTGTGCATGCTGTGAATGACACTCTGAAGGCCTAGGAAAGAATTCCTGGGGATCTGTGGGTTGCAAATTCATTTGAGAGGCTGAGCAATGCTAGGAGAAGTGGAGACCCATCAGATTGAAATATCTTTGCTGGGCATCCTCAGATACTCAGTGGACACTCAGAAAGGCCCTTACTAATTTTAAAATAATGGTGAAGATAACCCTTGCAAAGCTTTAAAATATTTTTTAAAATATCAAACTTTTTCACTAGTAAATTAATAACTAAAACCAGCAATCCATCACTCAACATTTCACAAAAAAGTAATAGAAACTGCCCCACAGTTGTCTGCACATTAGCATTTATAGAAAAAAATATCATAATAAATGAACAGACAGACCTGAAAAGTACAATGTCTGAAAAGTACAATGTCTGAAATGAAAAAAAAGATCAATGAATGGGATTAAACATGACTTGGATTATAAGGGTGGGGGAATGGATTATCCAATCCAAAGAATAAAAAGAAAATATTCATAAACAGAAGCTCAGAGATATAGGAGGCACCAGCAAATCACCTGACATAAATATAAATCATGTCCCAGAGGGAGAGGAAAGGAGAATGGGACAAGAAATTATCTGAAGAAATGATGGCTCAAACTGACCAACCTCTGGAAAAAAACAATCTTCCAGATTCAAGAAAGTCAGAAAAGCCCAACAAGATTGAGTATAAATAAACTATGTCCATATACATAATATTAAAAGCAGCAGGAAAAGCAACATATTAAATAAGACCAATGAAATAAATGGCTGTTAAAATTTTTATTCATTAAGTTTATTGGTACATTTTAGGTATACAATATGATGACATTCATCATTGGGAATTTGTACCTTTATATGATTTATCTTGGTTCTTATTTTTTTCCTCATTCCCCTGCCCTCTCATAGATCCCTCCACCCCTCCCTATTTACAAAAACTTTGTTTCCATTTTTTCCTTTTCTCATATTCATTCCTTTCCCTTCTTTCCTTTCCCCTATGTCTCCCACTTCCCCTTCCCCTTTGGACCTTTTCTTTCTATTTCACATTATCTATTCTAATTACAACAATGCAGACCAGAAGAGAAAGGAACATAATTTTAAAAGTGCTAAAGTGTAAAAAGTCAACTCAACATTTTATATCAAGTAAAATTATCCTTCAAATATCCATATGAAATAGACACGTCTAGATTACAAAGTGAATGAATTCATATTCTGCAGGCTGAAGAAAATTTATCTCCAATAATTGTATATATTTAGAGGGAAATAATGAAGTTATACTATTGCAAGAATCTTACTTTATGTGAAGTAATGTAAGAAACAAAGATGCACATTGAAAACTAGGAGTAAATGGCACACACACACACATACCCACACAACTTAAGAACTCAACAGAAGATTGAGATGAAATACTAAAACATATTTGACTAACTCAAATGACTGACTAGAGTAAAAAGGGACAAATAAAAAACACTAATCAAATAATACATCAAACATATCCATAATTTTATTAAATGTAACAGAATGAACACTCCAATTAAAAGCAGAATAGAGCAAAAACTTTACAAAGAGTGATAAATGGTCAATAAGTATATGAGAAGATGTCAATTCAATTAATATACACACATTAGCATGGCTAAAATTAAAACATTGAATAACAACAGACATTGAACTTTGTCCAAATTTAAAACTTTCGTGCATTGAAGGTTACTAACAAGAAAGTGAAAAGGCAATCCACAAAATGGGAGAAAATATTTGCAAATGACTTTCACAGGATGCATTACATTTTAAATGTCAAAATGACCCACTTTTGGTTGGTGGCATGTGGGTAAAGGTCTAAAGATGGTGAGGAAAGTAGTCATATGAATAACTGAGAGGAAATTCTTCAAGAAGAGGTAAACACATGTAAACCTCCTTAGGCAGGACTGTTGATGTGTTTTACAAACAGCTAGTAGACCTGAATAATTCTAGAGCTGTTTTCAATAGGCCAAAGATTAGAGATGAACTAGTAAGGGTAAAATAAGATAACAATTTACAGGTTTGTACACAAATTCACAAAACATTTAGGGGACATGGTCATGTTAGCTCAAAATCCACCATGACCATAAAGAAATGTTAAGAAATAGATTAACTTCTGTCTTAAAGGTATAGAATATGCAAGTAGGGGCTGGGGGTGTAGCTCAGGGACATAGAGCCTGACTGGCAAGCATGAGGCTCTGAGTTTGATTCCCCGTACCAAACCAAACCAAACCAAACCAAACAACCAAAAAACCCAAAACAAACAAAACAAAACCAAACAAAATAATGCAAGTGGATTTTCTGGGGAACGTGAAGGAAAAAGAGCGTCAGGGATACTTAAAGTTGAAGTCTATGGAACTGGGAATTTACTATCAAATGAGTTGAGGAAAATGGGAGATAAACAGTATTTGGGAGGTAAGATCTGGAAAACATTTTGGGTTTATATATTTGGTATATAAACAGTTGAAATGATCTAACTTAAAATCATGGGAAGTGTTTGAACTGGAGATATAAATTTAGGAGATAAAAATCTAGGACTTGTCACATATGAATGACTTTAGGAGTTGTCACATACAGCTATAAAATTGTATGAAATCACTACACAATGGCTATAAAGGAGAAGATGAGGAAGAGAAGGAAGGAGGGACAGAAGGAAAGGGTAAAGAGAAAAATGAAGGGACAAATATTTTAAAAAGTAAAAACAAACAAATAAAAACTTATTGGAGCTATTGAGGTTGAGGACCAATCATGAGGAGGAACTTACTAAGTTGTAAATAAATTTTAAAAATTGAGGATAAATTGTGGGTAAAGAAGTTGTACACAAAACTCCCTGAATGGTTAAGAAGCACACATATGTGACAAGAGAATTATGTTTTAAGAATATCATGCTATGTTACTAAGGACATTCTTAGAAAAATTCAAGTTGTCTCTCATCAAAAGATGTACAGAATTTTAGAGTTTATGTTCTTTCAGCAGGTATTTATGATGTGTCTGCTAAATAAAAGGCAGAGAAATATACTGAGTGTAATATAAGGTTTAAATTTACTATACCCAGGAAGTCTACGCACTAGTAAAAGAAATGAGGTACATGCCCAAATATCTACCATTTGTCAATATGTGAAAAGTGACTAATAAATTAAGTGTGAAAGGAAGGCTAGATTCTTTTTAATTAAATATGATTTAAATCTAATTAACTTTTTAAAAAGTCTAGATGCAATTGAAAAAGGTTCCACATAACACTAACCTCAGTCTTGAGCATTGTTCTATGAATCTGGTCTCTATCACAGCTCTGCTCTTTGTTCAGGCTTCATCACAGATAGGATGTGTACTCACTGACTTCCAGAAGCTCTGGACTTTGATTAAATATTTGCAGAACAACAAAAGCATCTGTTCCCACAAATCTCTTACTAGCATTCTGAATCTGATCCTCCCTTGTTTCAACTACATTATACGTTTATTTATGAAGCAAACATTGGGTCAATGGTAGGAGAGTATAGAGCTGTGGTGGTGAACCTACAGCACATGTGCTGCAGCAGGCTGTTTGTATCACTGAAAGCTCTAAAAGGTTTGCCATCACTGGCCTGGAGTATACAGATCAGCTTAATTATGTCACATACACATGAGTTAAGGGAAGTGAAAGGATAGTTTCAAAAGAATTTCAGGTTACTATTATGATTAAAAAAGGAGAATAAATAGTGAACAGGACAATGTATACATACAACACATGTATGCATGTGTGTAACATACTATATATATAGTGTGTGTGTGTGACAAGGAATGTGTATATATTTATTTCAGCAGAAAAGCTGTAAAATTTGCACTTAGACCTTGAGCATTTAAGTAAAAGAAGACTTCAGGAAGAGACATTCTAGGTAGAACAAATTATAAAGGAAATGAGTAGTGGCAAAATACTGGGCAAAAATTATCAAGATGTGAATTAGTTTGGAGTATACACACACATATATACAAACACACACATTTTTGTGTTTTTGAGAACTCGCGTTATGTGTAAGGACAATAATAAACTTACACTGCCAAAACAGAGGGTTAATAATCTATTGATTAAAGGGAATGATTTGATATCTAGGGATAAGTAACATGATGTGCTATTTAGGATGCTTTTGCAACCAATCACAAAATACCCAATTAATAGAGGTTTATGCCAGAGAGCATATTGTTTACCTATGTCCAGCACTAAGCATTTCCAAGCCTTAAATTCTTAACATACTCCCACTCAATCATCTTCAGTATGTTGACATTTTTCCTATGGCTTCATATCCTCACACATCAGCAAAATAAAATGGCTTTCTTTTTTTTTCCCTTAAATTCTTTTATTGGTACATTTTAGATAAACAAATACGTTTACATTTATCATTGGGTGCTTGTACCTGTACATGTTGTATCTTGGTTCTTATTTTTTTCCCCATTACCTGTGCACCCTTCACCCCCTCCACCCTTCCGTATTTACATAGACTTCGTTTTCATTTTTTTTCTTTTCTCATAATTTTTCCTTTCTCTCCTTTCCTTTCCCCTTCCCTTCCTAGCACCCCTACCCTTTTAGACCTTTTCTTCCTATTTTGAATTATCAATTATTAATTTTAATCATTTTAATTCTTATTTACACTTTCAGTTTCTCACACTAGAGAAACTATTCTGTATTTACACATGTGTGTCCTATTTATTTCACTTATGAGTATGGCCTCAATATGCATCCATTTAGCTGTACATGTCTCTAGTCTCTCATTCTTTATGGCTGAGTAGTAACACTCAAAAAACAATAAAATGACTTTCTTAAGGAGGAAAGCATACTCATCTTTTTGTGTTTGTTGGGGATTTGTTCCAGGGACTCCGAAGATATCAAAGTTTTCTGGTGCCCTGCTCAGCTTTCCCATCACAGAGATACAATACCCAACATCCACAATTTGAAAGATGAGAGGTTTAATTTGGCTGACAATTTCAAAGGAAGTCATTTATGGTAATCTGGCTCTAAGGTAGGAACATTATGGCAGGAGGATATGGTGGAAAAAAGATGATAGTTTATGGTAGCCAGAAATGAGCAGGGAACACTTCCAGAGATGAATGGGCAAGGCATCATATATAAAACCCAAGATCAGACCTCCATAACCCACCCAGACACCCATGAGTGCATTTTACTAATCTACTAGGTGCTTCTTAATCCAAGTTGACATATCAGGATTAATAGTCACATTCCTTATATAAAATGGCTCAGTATTTGCATATAACCTATGCATACCATCCCATATATTCTAAATCATGTATTAATTACTCATAATACTTAATAACATATAAAAACTATGCAAAGAGTTGTTATAATTTATTATCTAGGAAATAATGACAAGGAAAAAACTTCTGTATATGTTAAAATATAGATGCAATTTTAAACAATTTTGAGTATTTTTATCTTTGATTGTTTGGATCTGTGGATGGGTAACTGTGGATATAAAAGCCCAATTATGTTCCAAAACTTCCCAGCATGAATTTATTCAGTCTATTTGGACATAATTCGGCCTTATGCAGCAAGGTGGGGAGTGAATTGTCATTACTGGACCAATTGTGATTCAGACTCTGCACTGGGCATTTGCAGACCCAACTTAATCATCACATCAACAAAGAGAAGAAATAATATCTCCTTGGCAGACAACACAATCCTTCCCATGTTCAAAGAGACAAAGTTAAGCTGCAAGTTGTGTGCAGAAAGAGTGAATTAAAAGAAGAAGTGAAAGATCACTTAAGGAGGCAGAGCATCAACCATAATGTCATCAGTGAGAAGCTGTTGACATTTATGTAAGTATAAATGTCCTCGGAAGGACCACCATTCAGTGTGCATTTATAAAAGAGAGAGAATGAAAGACAGATCCAAATTTGCTTTTATTCTTCAATACCAGTTTGTTTAATTGCTTTAATTTCCTCATATCCCCAGGAGACCACTTGCAACTGTTTAATGTGCTTCCCAATTAAATTTCTATTGAATTTTTCCAAACCTACTTCTTGTACTCTTCATCAACCTTTTTTCTTCACTGGCAAAGATAGTGCTAAAACAACCTGTACCATCTTCTATGTACTTATTAAAAGTTTTCATTTCTACCAGCTGAACCCAACATTCTGCATTTTGAATTATGCTCATTTGGTTACTTTTCCACTTGAGTTTTCAATTCTCCTTTGAAAATAAATGAATACCATGAGCAACATGAAAATTTAAGGCAGAAAATGACAAAGACAAAAACAATTTCATAAATAATATGTTATTTCTTTATGGGTGCAAGTAGCAAGGAAAAAAACCCCACAAAGGTAAAAAATACTCGGTCCATTCTGGTTCTTATTGTCACATTAGCAAACAAAAACCTAGTTTATAGTCATGGCTGCATAGATGTCACCTCTCTACTGTCAGTCTATAGAGCTGCAATATGTAGAGCATCAAATAGAACACATGAGTTTTCTAATCAAAAGGGAAGAAGGTTCTGGAACCAGTTCTGACTTCTTTGCCTTTGCCTTGATAATCTGGTTCACTTGTTTACACTGCAGCACAATGAATCTATTTACTTTGCAAACAGTTTTATATATGCTTAAATAGAATTTCCTGAAATAATTATATCTTTGAATGAAAATGACTCATAGAAGCCATAAGATATCACTACTAAGTTTATTGAACATTTAGTGTATAGACAAAAACCAAAGTCAACATCTTAGAGTATGGCAAGATTTTTCCAAATGATTGGTGCCCAAAGGCTAAAACATCCAATGGCAGCCATCGTATGACCATAAATATTATCTATTTCTCAGTTAATAATATTAAAATGTGAGTGATCACATATATCTTTAATGCAATGTCTAATTTTAATTTTAATTGAGAAGTTTACTTCATTTTTATGACAAATGAGTCCTATCAAAGTTCTTCTAGGTATTATGTAATGTGAACTTCAAGGGAAGACAGTAAATTCTCAGTAGGGAATTCTCAGTTCTTTAATTTCCTTGTGCTTTATGTAATATTGTAATGCTGAAGTTGAAAACAATGCTTTAGTTCTCTGTTGAAGTATCTCCATACTGTTTAACAGACATAAATTTCTGTTTTGTTTTTATTTTCTAAGACCAGAAAAATCAATGCTGAAATTTTATAAAAATGCTAATTTTAAATATAAATTCACAAAGATTAACAATCATTTTCTTTTCTGTTACTTTATATATCTATATACAAAATGTATATTTATAGGAATTTAATATATTTTATTTAATGTTTTACTTGTAGACTATGGAAAGATAATATGTTCCAAGAATTTGCTTTAGTAAATTTTTTCTAGCAACAAATTGAGAAAATGTAACTTATGCCTTATTAAGTCACTTCTAGTGATATCTTGGGTTGAGGCATTTGTCTTGTTTTTTTATAGCAATCTGAATACAGAGATTCATACATTTTTGTTAGCCAATTGGCAAACCGAAGGTACAGTCAATTAGTCTTTGCAAACTCTAATTGAAATATACAAGTGTCCATAATACACAAATTAAAGCATTTTTAGGTAAAAAGTAATAGCTTGCTTCTAAATATAAGTACCAAGACTATCATTTACTTAGGGTTGTAGAGGTAATTTTGTCTGCTTCTTCCCCAGCTGACATCTGCTAATTTATGTCACAAAAATAAATGAAAGAAAATGCATCAAAAAACTACTAACCAAGACAAACTAATTACATATACAAATATGTGAATTCTTCCAAGACAGGACCCCTAAACAAGTAACCATTATTAATACTCTATATACTGTGCATGCTCAAACAGAGTTATTTACTGGTCCAATCCTTTCCCATCAGAATCCACAAACCATTTCATTGCAACTATTACAAAATGAAATGGAAAAGCACTGAAAAGCATTAGCCTGCCTTCCAAGTCTCACAGTAAAAGATGAAGACATCTGACTACTAGACCCAAATGTCAGCAGGAAAGGAAAGACCTCACATCTGTGCTGTAAGGACTGAGCAATGGGATGAAGGAAACAAATATGTTTTGTATAACATGTTTTCTCAGTTCAACATCACCAAGCTCTATTTTGTAAAAATGAATACAATGAAAAATAAGTAGAAGGGTAAGCTGAATCAAACCAAAGTAATATTTGCAAGAAGGTATTATTAGTGTCTTAGACACAGTTAAATATGAATGAGTGTGTGTGTGTGTGTGTGTGTGTATGTGCTTATCCACTTTCTTCACATGAAGTAACTTGAGCATTGAAAGATGGATTACTCTTTTTCCATTTCATTTTTTTTCTTTTATTGGTACCGGGGATGGAACCCAGGACCTTCTTGCAAGGCAGGTGGCGGAACCACTGAGCTACATCCCTGGCTCTCCATTTCATTTTATAAAAATGAATCGAATTATAAATAGTCTCCAGGTTTCCCACAGGTAATACAGCAAGAAGCACACTTCTATTCTCATTGCTTATTCATTCAATAAATATTGTTGTGCAAGAAATATAAAAGACCCTGGTATCCTGAGGAAACATACTGATAAATAAGCCTGATAAATGCTGTCAAAGAGTTTGTAATCTATGTTCAGTAATATAGAGGATACTTTTGCCTTTCACACATTTGAAAGTTTTGTACATTTTGAAGTCCAAGAAGCCCTTTATTATGTTAAAGAAATTGTTTTCTGGTAATTTTTAAAAATCAGTTAAATTTTTTAAAAAGTTATTTGTCTTCTTGGATGAAGGCTAAAGAATAGATTGTTATTGTTTCTTTTGTGGTTCACTAAAATCCCCAAAACTATCCTCTTGCTTTTCATTCTATTTTGTTATAGTTTTCTTTAAACTTCTACCTTAGCACCTCTACTCCAAGTCCATTCCTCAAATCTTGCTATCTCAATGGCTCCAGGTTGATTTTCTACACTTTTCCTTGAACGAGCTCTTAGAATTCATGGAACAATGATCCTAAAACAAATTATTCTAATGTCTACTTGTTCTGGAAAGCAAGACCATTACAGTACTTTGTAGAAACTTAGTTTTGCCACTCTAAAAATAATCTAGTACTGTATTGATCTGAAGACCTGTAGGTCTCAATTTAAAACAAGTTAGTTGAGTGATACATTTAGATAAATGATCATTTTTACATAAAATAAATAATTTAGTAGAATGATAATCTACACACAGTGTAAGAAAACACAAAGTTCTTACAGCAACTGAGTGAAATTTCACTCATAAGTATAATTATTTTAAATTGTTCAGATTTACTTTGTGTTGGCTTTGGAATAATTTAAAATCATGAAATATGCAAGTCCTGTGCTAGTACAGCTGCTTAATTTCCCAGGATTATTTATAAATCACTTTTGTTCAATAAGTAAAATTACCTTCCCGGCTAAATTTGAATTACCAGACACTTCCAAAATATTTCTGAAACTAACAACTGTTTTCTCATTTTTTACTTGGCATAACTTCAAAAACTTATTTAACACTTGTAGTGATGTCTGAGTTTTGATCAAGCATAGTTTAGTGATGAGTTTTGCCACTATAGCAACATCTGAGTTATTCTGCAAATAAGCTCACAGGTGTAAAGTCTCTAAATCACATAGCTATGCACAAGTGTGCCCAAACCCAAAGGGGTGTGAAACAGTTAAATTGCAAAGTCTTGAGCAGCAGTAACCAACACTGATAAATGATGGAAGAAATAACCTCAAAGACATTTCTTTGATTAAAAGACTGAGAGATATTGAAGTACTTGTTCTCCAACTGCCAAAGCCAGAGTGGTCTAATGTTGGGGTCAAATTTAAATGATCATCAGAATCACCTGGGCAGTATTTTAAATACAGAGATTTCTGGGCTTTCTGCCCAACAATTTTGTTCAATAGACCTTAAGACCCCAAATCTGTATTTTTTATGAAATTCTCCAGTTCACAGTTTTTCCAATTAGCTGCTCAGGCAGGATTAGAATAAACAACACTATAGAACCATAATGCAGTTCTAGAAAGATACCAATTATATTTGATGTTTTCAGTGATCTTCAGTATAGTTATTTAATTATGTATCTAGAAGTAATTTTTAAATTGACATTCTTTGTCATTTTTATAATGTAAAGAAACAACTCAGATATTCTAATACAGAAAGTACTTGAACTTGATGGACCCAGGTGATCAATATTCTGTCTGGCTTGGGCTGGGGATTTATCTCAGTGGTTTCACCGCCTGCTGCCCAAGTGCAAGGACCCGAGTTCAATCCCTGGTACCAAAAACAAAACAAAACAAAACAAAACAAAACAAAACACCTGGTTAAAAAAAAAATTCTGTCTGGCCCAAGAGTTAGAGGAGTTAGAGGATCATATAATCAGCAGCCCTTACAGAATGCCATAGAAATATGTCCATGTGGACATTTTCTTTTGTTTTTTCTAATGTGGAATGTGATGGAATAAAAATCTAAGTTCTGACAGCATGGGATGACATGGACAACTTCTTTCCTTTCCTGTCCCTCTCATCTGTGAGGAGGAACTACATTCCCAGGTGACTTTTGGTCATTTTGCAGAGAAGAAAGAGTCACTACTTCCTTACCCTGCAAAATCATGGGGCCAAGTGCCACTGAACCAGAGAACACAAAGGGCCAAATTTGTGTATATAACAACACATTAGAGGATATCACACGGCCAGACAACAGTGTACTAGATTTTCTCTTTTTGTAAACCTATTTCTCTTCTCACGAAGTGTGTCCCTCTTTCCCTTCTCATGAAGCTATTAATGCCATCAATGGTTCTTTCATGACCTCTTCTCACCCTAATCACCTGCCAAGGCCTCTACCTCAGAATACCATTAGCACTGGAATTTGGAGATTGAGTTTTCAACACATGAACTTCTGTGGGACACAGCTTATTCAGATTTTGCTCATAGTTATCTCTGGTTAAAGAGATAGAAAAATCAGCACTTAATAGTGTTAAACAATAAAGAGTAAAACAAAAAATAATAGGAAATACGAAGATAGATCTTTTTCAGAAGGGAAAGGGATCGAGAGATGGAGGGAGGGGCAGAAAAAAGAATTAAGGTGTGTTATGTACATGTACCAGCTACCCAGGGGGAAAATAATCTTTATGTACTGCAAATGTACTAATATGAAAATAAAGACTGAAAGAAAAAATATAGGGACTATACGTATACATATGTATGAAAAGCCAGTACTTAATAATGTTATAGGGATGGTAAATTTTTAAATCTTCACAATTTCCTGATTCTTCAACATCACTGCATACATAGTATGCCACAAATGACCAAGTTCGTCTTCCGGGCCTCAGCTGATATGACCTAGTGACATTCAAATGGACTACTGAAATTCCCTCATACCTTTGGCTTGTGTACTCCACCCTGAGGCCCAGAAAAGGTGCTTGACCTGACTGAGGGTCAGCACACTTGCTTGGCCAGTAGGTTCTTTTAGTGATCCTCCAGTATGGCCCCAACATGGTGTTACTCCTTCTCTGAGACCTCTGAACATAATAAATTCTTTGATCTAATATGCCTGTCCAAGCATAACTTCCATGGCCAGATTGGGATCCTTAAAGACCCCATCAGGAGGGTTTGCACATTTACAGCCTGTTGTAGTAAAGGTGTAATACTGCATTCACACAGAACAAAACAGGACAGGACACTGGCAGTGAATCTCGACTGCAGCAGTCAGAGAGCACTCTTCCAAAGAGCTCACATGGAACTGTATTTTAAAGACTTTGACAATGAAGAAGGAGTCTTGAGCTTAGAGAGTCACATGTGTGAAGACATGATGTCTTGAGCAAAGTACAGGACCTACATGGTCACAAAATGTCATAAGCCTCTGCACTTTGAATGTGGATGGCAATGGGTTTTTGGTCTCTAAAGAGCAAAGCCAGAAGAAGCTAGCAACCACTTAGCAATTCACCCTGTGTCACTGGACAGTGCATTTGTCTACACACTGATTCCCGAGCTTCGCTCTGGCAGGTGTCATTTCAACAAGCCAATTCTTGTATTGAATAAATCTGATAAAATTGTCATTTTTATATGTCCTGTTTTATTATCTTATAAAATTAATGAAAAAATATGTAATTTCTGGTCATCTTGTATTTAAATAATTGGACTGGTAAGTGGTTAAAATGCTTCAGGCTCTGGCCTTGCTCTCTGACCCAGGTACCATGATTTGGGGTGAGCCAGGTGTCTGACTTTATCTGGTCTTCCATGATTCTGATTTATTTGACAGGATATGATGCTAGTGGGTGGCATGATTATGGGAAGGTTTTATATTACCGTCTGAGAATCATGAACTGTGTTTTGGAGCAAATATGTTGTCACTGAAGGTATTTAAATTTAGAAAGATGATCAACACTGCATTTTAAGTAATTAAGTCCAGAGGAAATGTGGTGAATAGTTGTTAGGAATTTAGTTATTGAGAGACAGTTACAGATGTTTGTTCTGCAGCATAGGGTCCAGGTGCACCATGCAATTGACTGAAAGTCACTGTCATGCTCTATGCATCAGGGTCATCACTTCTGACATGGGACAGGTAATGGGACAACTGTAAGAACTCGAAAGCACTAAGAACATTGCTTCACATGTCATATTCACAGAGTAACAATGAATATTTATTATCATCATTTTGCTACATCAGACTTCACACAGCAGTGCTTCAAGAATGATATATCTACCCCAAGAGCCCATTGCATCCAGCATAAGGATATATTTTAAAAGCATGCACAGATTGAATTCATAGTACCTTTTACCAAGTAGAAATATTTACTTGGACAAGATCTTCTTGTGCATTGTGAGGCATATAATGGGACACTGTTTTAATCAGAAAGATGAATATTTGGCTAAGACACAACAGCAATTCTGGAAAGATCTCTCGGGACCAAACACATTTTTACCCAAACCAGAGTCATATACTCCTGGCACAAAGATAAGCAGAGAAAATTTTGAAGCACTTTGGCATAATTACTGCTCCTATTTAAAATAGTCTAATGCAAGAACAGGTTATACAAACTATGGTTCATTATAATAACAGATGAATAATCCTGGAATCCACAGTCTATCTGTACATTCCTTCTTTCTTGGCATCCCACACTTAACACAGTATTGCTGAACACATTCAGTCCTGGCAGATTTTAAATACTTTAGTGATGGGCATGCCCATTCTTTAGTTAGCAGTAATATGAGTCATCTTGACCACTCAGAATTGACATACTATCAAAATACATTAAATTCACTTACTTTCCAGTGGTTATACATTATAAACTAAAACATGTTAACAGATCATTATAACTTTTCTGTTGAGAAGTATCTGGATCAAGTATATAACATCCAGATCAAGTATGTAACAAAAAAGGAATGTTTAGAACTATGAAGATACAAGCATATAAAATGAGGCTTATCCTTATTGATTTAACTTGAGCCTTTTCAAAGGCATAATTTATCCTGCATTCACTGACTGTTCTGCGGCTTTAACAAAAGTTGAGCATATGTATATCCTGCATAGCTGGTATCCTAGTAACCAGAGACATGCAATAAGGTGTTATATGGTGACCATGCAAATTGAAAATTCAGTCCTTTTAGATTTTATTTATGTTGATGACATCCACAAACGTCTCATATATTCCTTTCAGACTACAGATTTGTAAAAGAGCAGTTGAATATGTTCAGCGCAATCAAGGGCTATTCTCTGCTGTGATTCTGTACTCTCATGCTCCCTCCCTCTACATGTCCCTCCAAATCCTATCACCCCTGCTGTCCTCTCACTGCAGGGTGGCTTCACCATGGCCTTCAGTGCTCAGCTCTGCCCTAACTCAGGTAAGCCTTCTTTGCCCTCCAGAACTAGCTCAAATCTTCTACTGTAGATTCTCCTCACTGAAAGTATTTCTCCTTTCTGGCATTTGTCATACTTCTTATTGCATTGTGCATGTGTGTGTGAATGAAAGACAGAGAGAAGAGAGAGAGTAATTAATGTTTGTCTCTTCTCTGGCTGTCTGATTCCATAAAGGAAGAGATAGAAATTATTAGTGTCAAGTTCAGTGCCTATCACATACATGACATTTATGTAACGGTTGAATGAAGGAATACATTTTTAATATAATAACTTCCAGCTCTATACAGTGAAATGGCAAATGAAAAGAAGTGATCTGAAGCCACATATCTTCAAGCAAATTGTTTCTAAAATCTTGGCAACCCTGATTCTATCCACTTCAGGACATACTATACCAGCTTTTCTTCCTGTTCTCTTGTTAGTTCTCCTCATCATTTTATAACACTCATATGAATACTTTTATTTTTAATACTTTATATAAATGTTTGGGATCCACTGTTTTATTTAATTTTTACCCTCCAGGTCAGGTGCAAATCCATGCCAATTTTACAGGTAAGATGTCAAGAGGCAGTATAATTTGTTCTATGGAAACACTGATTTTTTAACCTATTATTACTTGCTCCAAAGTGATTCTTCCATACTTTTCACTGTAATGTTAGGCTAGCATAGTGATGACAAAGTTTTTAGAGCTTTCAATGATAACACACAGCCAGCTGCAGCATGTGTGTCATAGGTTTGTCACCCCTGGCCTAGGATGTTGTAAATCATATTTCTGGCTTTCTGTAGTTTCTATCAGAACCAGTCCAACAAATTACTTTTATAATCTCAACCATCAAAAGTATACATAACTACATGGTTTATGATAGGGCTTATGCAAACTTTATTAGTAACATCATTTTGAAGAATCTAAACTTAGATGAGATATGACTACTTATATGCACTGAGTTTTCTTGAGATCTGTTTATACAAATGTCCTGTAATATCTAACTAATTTAAATGAATATGTATTTATGCAGTATTTAAATTTACCTCACCTATCAAGTAGATGATTCACATTAATTATGTGCAAATCATTTGAGCTTTTGACACAGTTTCTATTCCAGGAACCAGAATTTTGCATCAGTGTAGCCATGTCAAAGATGAATTCCTAATATAGAAGATAAAAAAACACTCCATAAATATCAATAGATATGAGGAAAGTTAGGATCCATAATGTAGACATTCATCAACTCAAATACATTTCAAATACAAATGTAGCACTACGGTATTAAAATCGGAATTTCTCACTCTAGAAATTGTTACCATTTAATTTTAATGAAGCACTTTGAACAATTAGAGAATAATTGATTATTCAAATAAAGGCACAATGGAAGTAACTTAATCCTGGTCTTTGGTATACATGTGAATGATGAATCTCACAGAAATTAAATGATTATATCCTTTGATTAAATACTAAGCTAGATCAATCTATTCATATATGACTTTCTGTATGTAACCTCCAAACTCCAAACTAGTATCAGTTAGATACTAGTTTATTCCATCTTCAACAGCATTAACAGGTAATGGATTCTGTATTTATTTTGTACATATTAAAAAACAAAATAAGTATATATTCTTTCTCAGCTTACAGAAAAACTCAGTAGATCACACTAAATTTCCCTGGATATCTTTGAATTTTTCCAATGCTAACATAACAATGGGAAAATATGAGTGATTCCTCTAGATAGCATCTTATTTGCATTTTATTATTGTATCATATGATAAATTGCATAAAGGAAGTCACTTATCATTTCAAACATTGTTTACCTTTGGGAAAAGAAGAAATAATTTCATAAAATTCATGAGGACATTATTAATGTTCCTTTTTCTGGTTTTATATTTTATAAACATAAATTCAATTTAGCTTTTAGTTTAAGATCTCAGTTTTAATCATTTTTTATTTTTATTGTCCAATATTGTTCAAGTGCACCTTTGACTTTAGGAAACTTAGAAAAAGGAAAGAGCAGTGTTTATTCAATAATATTCCCATTTTAAATTTATTCAAATGAAAAAGTAGCAAGAATCTTGTCTCTCTAATACCAAGCAGGAAATTTGCTCAGCTGAATCCTGATAGCATATACATGTGCATGAGTACATGCACATAATCACACACAATCATGAAAATGGGAAACATTTGTCAACGTAGCTAAATGCTGAGCTATGTATCTTGGTGTACACACTAGAAAAAATAAATTTCTCAGGCATACAGGTTCTTTCTTGTCCTTTGGACATTCAATAATCTGAGATAAGAATGGTAATTTTTTTTCAATTCCATGGACAAGAATAAAAATGACATAAATCCTTTCATATGACAGAAAATATCATCATTTATTTAAAGCACATTTTCAGGCTTATTTGAATTGAACCAAACTTTTTTTTTTTTAGTTCTTTTATTGGTACATTTTAGGTATACAATTTGTTTACATTTATCATTGGGTGCTTGTACCTGTACATGATGTATCTTGGTTCTTATTTTTTTCCGCATTACCTGTGCGCCCTTCACCCCCCTCCGCCCTCCCCTATTTACATAGACTTTGTTTCCATTTTTTTTTCTTTTCTCATAGTTTTTCCTTTCCCTCTTTTCCTTTCCCCTTTCCCTCCCTTCATTCCTTCATCTTTGGACCTTTTTTCCTATTTCAAATTATCAATTATTCATTTTAATCATTTTAACCCTTGTTTACACTATCAGTTTCTCACACTAGAGAAACTATGTGGTATTTACACATGTGTGTCCTATTTATTTCACTTAAGAGTATGGCCTCGATATGCATCCATTTAGCTATAAATGACTCTAGTTTCTCATTCTTTATGGCTGAGAACTCTTCTCCATTGCTGGTGGGAGTGCAGACTGGTGAACCAAACTTTTGAACATTAATCAAGTCAAATTTTTTTGTGTGTAGTTAAAAGGTTTAAAAGAATACTTTTCTCTCTATATTTTCCTTATTCCTTTGTAAATGCTGATTTTAGTCATGAAATAAAGCAAATGAGTATGGCAAAGGTGATTTTTTTTCACCTCACCAGGATTCCACTTCAACTCTTCCTCTTTTTCATCCATGCAAGAAGGCCTTTCCAATCACCTGTAAGTGATGGTTTCACTTTGGTTGTTATTCCCAAACCTGAAAGATTATTGTGAGGTATCAGAGTAAAATACTTTCACTCATTTGGCCTATAAGAAGCACTTTCTTAAGCTATTCACTATAAAGGAAGTTATAGTCACAGGAACTTTTAAGATATGTTTGTATTTCCCTTTGATACTGCTATTATATTATATGGGTTAACTGTTCCTTCTCCTACATTGATCCTGCTAAGACTTATTAACACAAATATAAAAATATGCAAATAGATCTTCAACATATTCTGAATATTTAGTCATTGCGGCTTTAGTCATAAACCTGTTTTGAAAAAATTAGTTTCTTGTGAATAGGGTTTTTCCAAACAAAGACACAAAAATGTGAGTTTATTTCTGCACTAAATATTTAGCTTACTTCGCTTGTATTTCATAGAAGACATAAAAATAGATATTATAAGTGGATGACCCATACTCTTAAATGGGACTTCATTCATAGTATTATAATGATCTCAATGAATGGTAGTAATTTACCTTTCATAATTTTCTTCTTTATATCCTCTCAGGTTTCTTGGCCAGGATGGAAGGACTGTACTTAGTGCCAAGTTCTCTGGTTAGTCAGTAAACTTTTCCCAATGCCAATTTAGGTTTTGTTTCATAAAGACAAAGACACGACTCTTCATGAATCCCAGAGTGGTGCTTCCCCACAAGGAAATTATGACCTCACTCCAAAGTGAATGTTTCAATTCATATATAGTTATAGTTTCACATCCTTAAAAAATATTGAATGATTAGAATGACAAATATAAATACTGCCTCCCATGTACATATAAAATACATGTCATTTTAATATTCCAGGGATCAGTAAATCTGGTAGACAGGAAAGAAGGATATGGTCTTGACAGCTGCATGTTTGCAGCACATTCATCTCCTATTTCTAGTTCAGGAAGAGGGTTCCAAGAGCCACAAATCTTCAGGACTGCCTGAAGAATGTTGTCTAAGCAATGTTGTCTTTTACAAGAGGTTTTGATGACCCAAGTCTAATTAGTAGGGAGACGTGCTATGACTTAGTCTCCAAAGGGTGACAATTACTTTTCATGACTTAAGTATGCTCTTTCACAACAAATATAATTCAAATAAAATTTTTAATCATCATTCCCATTGGATGCATACTTTCAGTTAAAACTACACATCAGTAGTTGTTGCTTTATCTGAAATGAAAACCATCTCAAAATAATCAATTAGAATTAGGTCCTTTCAAGGCAATTTTCATCACCTCTTCAAAGATGTTTATGTTAATATCCCATAACCACTTTCACATTCTAAAATCTCTAGAAAACTACATGCTTGACAAGGATTTTCTAGTGTAATCCAAATATCTATACTCCAAATTTGAAGTCACTCTTCTTCAAATGGTGGGAACTAAAGTATCAACATAGGGACAGGAAACTCTAAAAACCTGTCAGTTTATAAGGTAAAATAGGGATGTCTGAGAGACTAGATGCAAGTTTTAAGATTCTTATAGATTTATTTTTCAGGACGTCCTAGCTCAGCTTTGGCTATTTATTTACCTTATAAATTTAGGCAAGTAGATAGAATAATCCCTTTTATTTAAAAATATTATATTGCTGCATATGGATAATATGAAATACTCATGCTCAACCTTAAAACAATGCTTATAAGAATTTTTCAGTGAAATCTATTTATTTCTACATTCCTTGTCTTTTTTTTGGTACATTCCTTGTCTTAAATCCATATATTAAAGCTCTTGGATTCATATAGCTCAGTAATTCTTTTTTTCTTTTTGGTACTAGGGTTCGAACTCGGGACCTTGCACTTGAGAGGCAGGTGGCAGAACCACTGAGCTAAATCCCCAGGCCATCAGTAATTCTTACATCTATATTGACTTGGGAATTTGGCCTTCTGTAACTAAAACTTTAGTAATTTGTTGTTATTAGTAGGTTTGCAGTACATACTGACTGCATTCCTTGTGAGGATTTGGTTATGTGTCCATAACATATCTTAGTTATTTTTTCATCCCCTTTCCTTCCCATCCGATCCTCTCCTTCCATCTCTTGGTTCTCTTTCCCTTTGGAAAAGATCCATTTCCCTGTTTATCTTTTATTTTGCTCTTTAATTTATTTAAACTGTTAGTTTCTCATAAAGAGAATCCATGTTATATTAAGCTTATGTATCTGATTTATTTCACTTAACACTATGGTCTCAAGGTGCATCCATTTTCCAATAAATGACTCAAATTTATCCGCATTTATAGCAGAATAATACTCCATTATGTGTAAGTACACATATGTTCATTAACAGATGAATGGATAAATAAACTGTAACTTAAATTTTAAGCAATAAACATAAACCAAGAGCTCATATGCAATCTAAACAATAGAAATATTTTGCTTCCTGTGTTCGTATTTTATTTATTAAGATTATTTTAAAATTCATAGCTCTATGAGAGAAGAACAACAGTATTCTATCATTCTTTGTATTAGTCTGGGCTCTCCGGAGAAACAGAAACAGTAGGATATGGAGATAGACATAAATTTACTCTAAGAAATTGGCTCACACAATTATGGAGGCTGTTATTTTGTATTTAGATGTCCCCCCAAAGCCTCATGCTGAGGTTGTACTTTCTTTTTCAGAGGTAGTTGAATCTGGAATGTGTGATTCTGGGGTTACGGGCATGTGATTACTAAACCAAAACGTGAGTGATTAGCTTGGCACCGCCCTAATCCCAATACTCCAAATAAGATAAAAGGAACAGAAAGATGCAGTTAAACCCCTTTGTTGCCTTTGCTACTTTGTGTGCACCATATTGTTTCTCCTCCGCAATGCCTGTTTGCCATTCCTGCCTTGGAGCCAGCTGATTATGGATTGAAACCTCTACAAACTGTAAGCCAAATAAACCCCTTCCCCTCTAACTTTGGGTGTCAGGTATTGTGTCTCAGCGATGAGAGAAAAGTAACTAACACAGAGACCAAAGATCTAAGATCTGAAATTGACAAGCTGGGGACCCTGGAGAGCCAAGAGTGTATCTCCAGGCTCAGTCCATAGGCCTGGAAATCAGCAGAGCCAGTGGGACAAGTTTCAGTCCACGACCAAATCCAAACACAGAGAGCAGTGTTCTAGCTCACAGGTAGAGAGACAGAATTCTTCCTTACTCAGCTTTTATTTGATTAAGTCCTTCAAAGTGTGAGATGAGGCTCATCCAGATTGGGGAGCACAATTTTTTTACTAAGGCTCCCAAATTTGTGTTAACCTTATCCATAAACACACACACACACACACACAAACACACACAAACACAAGCAAAAATGTTTAGTCAAATATCTGCATGCTCTGTGACTCAGTCAACTTGACACATAAAATTGACTATCACACTCCTTAAATGAAAGGAAGTAGTTTTCAGTCATCAAAATTAATATTCCAAAATTAAGAAAATAATTATTTAATATTGAAATATTATCTATCTGGAACAACTTTGTAAAACTCATCTTTAAAAAAGTACAGTTTACTGGTTTAAAATGTATTGGAATCTATTTCTTTGCTCTTTGATAAGCAATACATCACCACTCTCCTAACATTTGTATGTAGAAGGTCACCATTCAGCCATGTGCAAATGTTGTCTTATATTATCTCTTGGCTCTGCTGTCTTGGTATCTGCTGCAACTCTCTCATCAGTGAGCACTGAATGGTCTTTGAAGGCCCATATAGCAGGCACTTTCTCCTCAGGATTCTTCTGGAATATAACTGATGCCTTCCCTCTATCTCCCTCCCTCCTACTCTCTCTCTAACTCCTTTCCTAAAGTCTAAGTAGTCCTGGATGGTTTGAACTCACTCTATACCCAAGGGTGGCCTCAAACTCTCAATGATCCTCCTTCTTCAGCCCACTGAGTGCTTGGATAACAGGCACACACCACTATGCCTGGTTTACACATCTTTCATTCGCCTGGTCTATAACCATGGGAAACCTAGGTATGTTTTTCTTTTCTTGACTCCAAAGGAAATGGAAAGGAGGGGGAGAGAGGTTGTTGTTACAACATTCTGTGGTTCCACAATTGCCCAGCATTTCTTTCTCTGTAGGGATAAGGGTGGGTCAAGGGATCATGGACCTCAACAAATAATCTGTCAAGAAATGAGATCCACTCCCTGCATAAATCTCTCAAACATAAGGTAGGAAAAGAGAAAAATAACAAAACAAAAGGGCCTGTTTGAATATGTTTTTAAAACTTTTTCTCCAAAACCCATCACTGTCTCTCATTTCCATCCTTGTTACTGATAACACCAAGACAAATGAGCACCCTTCAAACCTTAATCCAATCTAAAGGGTCTGGAGCTATGCATTATTTTATTTATTAGAATTTTCCTTCTTTTCTCCTATAAGCTATCTCTATACTACTCCTTATTAAATGGAGACAAGAGGCAACAATCTGTTGATTCCATATAATTTTTCAAAAATATCAAACAATTGATGATAAATGGTAATCTTTCCATTAACCTATATTTAAGAAGGAAAGTCAAGAGAAAAAGTGCCCTGAAATTCTAAATGTGTACCTTGGAAAAACAAGGATCTAACATTTTAAAAGTATGTTTTTTCTTGAATTTTTTCAACTGCTATCCAAATTACCCACTATAGAAGTCTCAGTTGAACGCAGTTGGTTGGAAAATCTTTTAAGTCAGAGCTGAAACCCTGTTGTCCTACCTCAGGTAATCTTGAGTGCAAATGGGTGGGCAAAAGCCTCAGCTTAAGTGAGTACCACAGGTCAACCATGAGGCTCTGGAGAAAGAAACCAAGAGGTAGGGGTTAACATGCCCCAGCCAATTTCCTGAAAGCTGGCTTTCTGCAAAACTGTGGAAAGCAGCCACTGCCAATACTTGAGATAATCAATCCCAGTAAATGCTGAAGTGGCAGTGTAAGACCACAAGTCTGAGAGATGCAGCCACAAGCCTCAGAATTCATTCCCCTGATCATGCAAGTAGAAGAGCCCCAGGCAATAAATGCTGAGGCAGCAGAAAGGTATGACACATCTTGCTTCTCTTGTGACACAGGGCTTAGACCTAAGGCCTTGACCTTGGCTGAAAAATGGCTGGCACTTTTTTAAGTTATGTTGTTTAGAAACTCTACAGTGCAAAGGTCAGGATTTCTATGTCAGCATCAAAAGGCCACCCATGTCCCAAATTTTGATGGCCAACTAGATATGTGTAGATCCTAGTAAATGGTGTTTGAGAAGACCTGGTCTTCCCATTGAGCCATTAACCCTTCTGTGTTCAACACAGACATTTAATCCATTATTATAGAAGTATAAATTAGTGCAAGCAGAACAACCTTTATGTAGGGTAATTTGGTATTATGTATTAAAGTTGTAATGTAATTTTGAGCCAGCATTTCAACTGCTATAAGTTTACCCTACAGATATATTTGCAACTATAGGCAAATGACATTTTTACAAAATATTTTTCATGGTAGCATGCTTTTTATAGCAATAAACTATAAAGAATGTAAATGTTGATCAAAAAGGGATGGTGCAAATATGCATGCCACATCCACATAGTGAAATTCTCTTCAGCTATAAACAAGAATAAGAAACCTTGTTTTACATAAAAATAAAAATATTCCAAGATGCATTGTTCAGGGAACATATGGCAAGAAATAGGCTGTTTTTCTTTTTTAATATTTTGAATTATACAAATGTATTGCAAAATACAAAATAGTAAATACACAACAGTTAAAGAGAAGAAGGGTAAATGTCTAAGAGAAAACTATGCACTGGGGAAGTAATCTCAAATTCAGCAATAATGTTCAATATCATTTATAATTCTGGTACGTTTGAAAATCAGGTTAAAACTGTATATTTATATAGGATAGCCTCAATTAATCACACTATGAAGTACTATTTGTGAAAATGGGAAATGGTATAAGGAAAGTTATTTTTTAGACTGATTCACAAGGACTTTTCAGGATATATCCCAGATTTAGTCATAGCAAACTTAATTTTTAAACTTTTAAAATTTGCATCTGTGGTTACAAAATGGAAACTAATGCTCAGAATTGGGAGCATTCTTGTGGTAATATCACAATGTAAATACACTATAACTGGAGATCTGAGGTTCAAACTAAGGTTGTGATTTTGATTAATCGTTTGACCCCTTGGTTTCCTAAGAAACTATGAAATAAAAACTTGGCATTATCACCAAAATTCCTTCCAGCTTTAATATTCTATGATTCTTTTTTCTATTAACATGACACAGTGAAAATCCTATTAGGCCTTTTAAAATGTAATAAAGAACCATAAGCTAAAGAGCGAAGGAAACAATCATACAGCAAAGAATATGTAGGCAAATTTGTATGACAAAGGTTTCAACTGTGATGCCTTATTTACAAGTTCAGTTTTAAGTGTGCTACATGATGAAGAACTCACTACGAAATCAAGCCTGGTATTTTCATGAAGCAGATCAAACATCCAGAATATATTACAGCCTTTGCAGCCAGACCTTAGTGTCTCAAGATACAATACCACCATCTAGAATGAGTTATGTACACCCCACAGTGTTGTACTTTCCAAGATAACACATTGGTGAGGTACTCACTTGGCTGCTTGTTATCTATGAAATTTGAGAACTGAAATCTTTGAAATGAAGTTTTTTTTTTTTTGATGGTACTGGGGATCGAACTCAGGACCTTGGGCTTGCGAGGCAGGCAGTGGCTCCACTGAGCTAAATTCCCGGCCCATGAACTGAAATCTTTGAGCAAAAACAAAGTGAGCTCAACATAATTTGCTTTGATCTGAACTTTTTAATGTGCTATGAGTGTATGACAAGTATATCCTCAATAGTTTTCACCAGATGTTTTTAATACAGTGTTGAACAAATGCAAATGCAAGAAACATCCTAAAAACAAACAAAAACAATGGCAAACAAAAACCCACAAGAGAGAAGGGAACAGAAACTTAAATGGTAATCAGACAATGGCTTTGGAAGCAAATGCCAGAATGTTGAAACCCTGAAGCAAGAGCAGTCAAAAGTGGCCTGTCCCCTAGCACAACAAGAAACCCCTAGGAAAACTTACCATGAGACAGTGAAATCTATGATGAGCATTCTAGTTCTCTCTCCCCATGGAGTTTAAAGTAGTATGATCTCTATAGCATTAATGAACCCCCAGGATTTGTAACTACATAAGGGAAGATAAAAGTATCCAAGAGGGGGAGAGAAAGTAAGCAAGAAATATGATGTGATTTTTGTCAATAGGATACCCATGTGCACTTGGGTGGTTAACTGAAAATAGTAAAAAAGACCACATTACACTGTTACCCACAAACTTACAAAGCTGATCATTTGGTAATGTTCATTGTATAAAAGTCTCGATATAATATTATACAGTAATCCCTTGTTTTACTAGGGGATTAATTTCAAGACTCTAAAGGTACCAAAATTTACAGATGCTTAAATCCCTGATATATGTAGCATCTGCATACAATCTATGCAATCATTCTGTGTACTTTAATCATTTCTAGATTATTCATAATATCCAGTGCAATGGAAATGCCATGCAAATAGTTGTTATACTGAACTGATTAGAAAACAATGGGAAAAAAGAAAAAGATAAAATCTGTACATGTTAGTACAGGTATACACATCATAGGTCTAAATGCACAGTACAAGAATCAGACACAAGGCAAGCAGTGCTCAGCTGTTGAGTCCTGGGAGACTCTGAGTATATGAGGAATGACAGAGGCAGCAGTCAGATATTCCCCCATAGCCCACCATGCATGTGGATTTAACATGTCTGGTGTGTGGCAAATTTAAGTTTTACTTTTGGGAATTATAAAAATATTTCTGATACACAATTGGTTGAATCTCAAGTATATTCCCCTGCTGGGTATCTTCCCCAGCGAATTAAAAGAATCACACCACAGTAATATATGTGCACCCATGTTCATAGCAGCACAGTTTGTAATAGCTAAAACTTGGAAACAGCCCAAATGCCCATCAAATGGAGACTGGATAAAGAAAATGTGTTTTTTTAAAAAATAAAATGGAGTACTACTCAGCCATAAAAAATGAAAATTTAGAGACATTCATAGCTAAATGGATGTACATTGAGGTGATATTCTTAAGTGAAATAAATCGGACTCACATGTGTAAATACCAAATAGCTTCTCTAGTGTGAGAAACTGAAAGTGTAAATAAGGACTAAAAGCTATAATAAATAATGTGTAATAGGAAGAAAACGGGAAGGGGAAGTAAGAGAGCTAGAGGAAGTGAATGGAGTTTATATGAGAAAATGAAAAAATGGAAACAAATCCTATGTAAATAGGGAGGGATGGAGGGGTTGAACACAGGGTGAAGGGGGAAATAATAAGAACAAGGAGAGATTATGTAAAGGTGCAAATTTCCAATGATGAATGTCATTATATTTTATACCGAAAATGTACCAATAAAATAAAATTTATAAAAAAGAACCCACAGATATGGGCAGTGAACTGTACATGTGATCACACACCTCAGATGGTATTTCTAGCATGAATAATTGTTTAAAAATTGTAGTGAGTATTTTTATTCTCTAAATACATGCCAAATTTCAACATAGACTTATGGGTCCTACTCTTGGAATGGATGATAAATTACAATTTCATTGGATTAAAGATCTAAAAATTAAAATAGAAACTCTGAACTGGCTGGAACAGAGGTTAGGTAGAACTCTTGAAGACATTGGTGCAGGAAAAGATTTTATGAAGAAAACCTCAGTTGCCCATGAACTAGCATAAACAATCAACAAGTGGGATCTCTTCTTATTAAAAAGTTTCTGCACAGCAAGAGAAACCACCAGCTGTGTGAAGAGACAACCCACAATGTGGGAAAAAATCTTCACCTGCTTTTCCTCAGACAAAGGTCTACTATTTTGAATCTATAAAGAACTTAAAAAGATCAGACCTCCCAAATTTAAAGACCCAATCGGAAAATGGGCATCTGAAATGAACAGACATTTCTCAGACAAAGAAGTAGAAATAGCAAATAAATACATGAAAAAATGTTCAACATCACTGGTCATTTGTGAGATGCAAATGAAAACAACACTGAGATTCCACCTCACTCCAGAAAGAATGGCTGCTATCATGAAATCAACCAATAACAAATGCTGGCAGGGGTGTGGGGAAAGAGGAACCCTACTCCACTGCTGGTGTTAGTTTAGACTGGTGCAACCACTGTGGAAATCAGTATGGAGATACCCCCAAGAACTAGGACTGGAAGTCCCATTTGACCCAGTTATTTGCCAGCTAGATATCTTCCCCAAAGAATTAAAAGAATCATACTACAGTAATATAGGTGCACTCATGTTCATGGCAGCATAATTTGTAATAGTTAAAACTTGGAAACAGCCCAAATGCCCATCAACTGCAGACTGGATAAAGAAAATGTGTTTTTTAAAAATAAAATGGAGTACTATTCAGCCATAAAAAATGAGAAATTAGAGGCATTTATAGCTAAGTGGATGCACATTGAGGCAAAACTCTTAAGTGAAATAAATAGGACACACATGTGTAAATACTGAATAGTTTCTCTGGTGTGAGAAACTGAAAGTGTAAATAAGGACTAAATGTATAATAGGTAATGTGAAACAGGAAGAAAAGGGGCAAAGGGGAAGGGGAACTGAGATGGGTAGGGGAGAGGAAAGAAGGGAATGGAATTCATATGAGAAAATGATAAAATGGAAACAAAATCTTTGTAAATAGGGAAGAATGGAGGGGTTGAAGGGAGAGCTGGGCAAGGGTGAAAAATAAGAACCAAGAGAGATTATGTAAAGGTGCAAATTTCCAATGATGAACGTCATTATATTGTATACCTAAAATGTACCAATGATTAGAATGAATAATCGATAATGCAAAATAGGAAGAAAAGGTCCAAAGGGTTAGGGGTATTGAGAGGGGCAGGGGAAAGGAAAGAAGGGAAAGGAAAAATGATGAGAAATGAAAAAAAATGGAAATAAAATCTTTGTAAATAGGGAAGGGAGGGCTAGGAATGGGGAAAAAATAAGAAGCAAGATGCATCATGTAAAGGTACAAGTTCCCAATGAGAAATATAAATGTGTTGTATACCTAAAATGTACCAATAAAAGAATTTAAGTAATTAAAAAAATTACAATTTCATTCTTAGAAAAATGAAAAGGTACTCATAACTTAATTGTGTTCCCTGTGTTACTGAACTTGAACATACAATATATCCTCTCTATATATTCTGTTTCTCAGCCACAAAATACATATAAATGTCTAAACCATGAAGATAAAAAGAGAATATCAATGTAACGGACTTAGAATTAGTTCAAACACTGCAAAAACTTGATGTTAGCTCTTATAGACATTAGTATTTTTCCATGAATTAATAAGGTGCACTTAAAAAATCCTGCTCCTATAGATAATAGATAAGATATTTTTTAAAATTTTATTTTATTGGTACATTTTAGATATACAATATAATGACATTTATCATTGGAAATTTGCACCTTTACATAATCACTCCTGGTTCTTATTTCTCACTTCCCCCAACCTCCGTTCAACCCCTCCATTCCTCCCTATTTACAAAGTATTTGTTTCCCTTTTTTCATTTTCTCATATTAATTCCATTCACTTGCTCTACACCTCCCACTTCCCCTTCCCCTTTTCTTCCCATTACACATTATTTATTATACTTTTTAGTCCTTATTTACACTTTCAGTTTCTCACACTAGAGAAACTATTCGGTATTTACACATGTGAGTCCGATTTATTTCACTTAAGAATATCGCCTCAATGTACATCCATTTAGCTATGAATGTTTCTAAATTTTCATTTTTTATGGCTGAGTAGTACTCCATTTTATTAAAAAAAAAACACACACATTTTCTTTATCCAGTCTCCATTTGATGGGCATTTGGGCTGTTTCCAAGTTTTAGCTATTACAAATTGTGTTGCTATGAACATGGGTGCACGTATATCACTGTGGTGTGATTCTTTTAATTCTTTGGGGAAGATACCCAGCAGAGGAGAAGCTGGTTCAAATGGGATTTCCAGTCTAGATCTTTGAGGTATCTCCATACTGATTTCCACAGTGGTTGTATCAGTCTAAACTAACACCAGCAGTGGAGTAGCGTTGCTCTTTCCCCACAGCCCCACCAGCATTTGTTATTGGTTGATTTCATGATAGCAGCCATTCTTTCTGGAGTGAGGTGGAATCTCAGTGTTGT
>NW_004624733.1:1437010-1454181 GCF_000247695.1 Heterocephalus glaber | reverse complement strand
ATTTTATGAACAAAACCTCAGTTGCCCATGAACTAGCACAAACAATCAACAAGTGGGATCTCTTCTTATTAAAGGGCTTCTGCACAGCAAGAGAAACCACCAGCAGTGTGAAGAGACAACCCACAATGTGGGAAAACATCTTCGCCTGCTCTTCCTCAGACAAAGGTCTACTATCTTGAATCTGTAAAGAACTTAAAAAGATCAGACCTCCCAAATTTAAAGACCCAGTCCAAAATGGGCATATGAAATGAACAGACATTTCTCAGACAAAGCAGTAGAAATAGCAAATAAATACATGAAAAAATGTTCAACATCATTGATGTCAATTTTATTGCACTATGGTCTAGTAATATACAAGGGATAACTAAATTCCTTTGCACTTATCTAAATATGTTCTTTGAGTGAGTATGTGGTCTATTTTCAAGAACAACCTGTGCGCAGCTGAACAGAATGTGTATTCTGATTTTGTGGTGTGGAACACTCTGTAAACATCTGTTAAGTTCATTTGTTCAAGAGTTTGATTGAGTTCTAGTATTTTGTTGCTTGTTTTTTGTCTAGGTGACGTATCTATTTGTGAGGTATTGAGGTCCTCCTCTAATATTCTATTAGTACTTATATGATTTTTCATGTCTGTTAGCTTTTGTTTTGTATAGTTGGGCAAACTAGTGTTTGATGCATAGATATTTATGATTGTTATCTCTTCCTCTTGGATTGTTCCCCTTACAAGTATATAGTGTCCTTATTTGTCTCTCTTAATCAGTGATGGTTTGAAATCTACTTGTTCTGCAAAGAGGACACCTACTCCTGCTTTTTTTCTGGTTCCTGTTGCATGAAGTATTGTTTTCCTCCCTTTCACTTTCAGTCTATGAATTTCTTTTTGAATTAAGTATGTTTCTTGTATCCAGCATATTGTTGGATCTTGCTTCTTGACCCATTCTGCCAATCTATTTCTTTTGATTGATGAGTTGAGACCTTTAATATTGATGCTTATAACTGATACGTATTGACTTTTCATTATCATAACATTTTTTTTGTTGGATTCTCCCGCATTGCATTTATGTTCTTGTCATGTCAGATGGATTCATTTTTCTGGACTTCCTGGAGTTGTGATCCTCATTGTCTTTTCCTAGGCTATTTTCTAAAATTTCTTGTAGTGCTGGTTTGGTATTCATGAAGTTCCTAAAGTGCTCTTTGTCATGTAAGTATCTTATTTCTCCATCAATTTTGAAAGATAGTTTTGCAGGGTACATTAATCTGGGTTGGAGGCTGTTTTCCTTTACAGCTTGGAATACATCACTCCAGGCTTGTCTTGCCTTGAGGAATTTGCATTGAGAAGTCTGCTGTGATTCTGATGAGCTTTCCTTTGTTTGTGATTTGTTTCTTTTCTCTAGCTGTTTATAGAATTTTGTTCTTCTGTTGGGTTTCTGGAATCTTAAAAATTATATGCCTATGTGTAGATGCTTTTTGATCAAGGCTAGTTGGAGTCCTATATGCCTCACTTATCTGTATCTCAAGTTCTTTTCCCCTGCTTGGGTTGTTTTCTGCCATTACTTTTGTGAAGTTTTTTTTATGTCATCTGTGCTCTCTCCTGTTTCTTCATTAACTGAGAGCAGTCTTATGTTATTCTTCTTCCTATCATCTATCAGCTGGGTTGATTTTCCATGTTCCCTTGCAATTTTAAAGCAATTTTTCTTTTTCTGGTCACTTTTTGCAATCTTATCTCCTGTATCTGAAATTCTATCCTCACTTTGGCTCATTCTGCTGTGTAGACTTTCAATGAAGTTTTTAATCTCCTGGAAATCTGTTTGCATCTGTATTATGAATTCCATTTGTTTCCTATGTTGGCATTCCCTCATGTTCCTCAGCTCCTCTCTAGATTTATTAATCATGTCTTGCACTATGAGCACAATCTCTCTTGTTATCTGATAAATTATTTCTGATTTCATTTTTTCCAGATCCTCTTTTGTTGCCAGTTCAGGGAGTCCAGGTGGTTAAGTATCAGAGTTTCATCTCCTTTCCCTTTGGAGTTGCTGTAGGTGATCTGGAAGTCTGGTTTTGATGCTTGTTCATGTGTCTTCTCATTTCAACAGGGGGAATGGGTGCTGCTGGCAACTGTGCAGCTCACCTCTTCTGTGCTGGGAGCAGTGGTACATTGGCCTGGAAGCCTCCTCCTCTGTATTGGGAGTGGTGGCACATTGGCCCAGAAGTCTCCTCCTCTGTGCCAGGAGTGGTGGTACATTGGCCCGGAAGCCTCCACCTGTGTGCTGAGCTAGATCAATTATTTGTATCACAAGTGATCATTGTAGAATTGTTAAAAAAGTTTAAAAAATTAATTTTTAAACATGAGACAATGCATAGGAAAACATTTATTTGTTTTGTTTTGTTTTTTGGTACTGGGGATTGAACTCGGGTCCTTGCGCTTGCACAGCAGGCGGTGAAACCACTGAGCTAAAGCTCCAGCCCGGAAAACATTTATTGAAAAATAAATTGCTAAAAAAAAAAAAAAAAAGGTGCCATATACATATTGGGATTATTTACATGACAGTTAACTAAACCAGTGATTCTAATTCTTGAGTCCTTATAACTACAGCCATTATTACCTTCTTTTCAATTCTCCTCATCCTGCTCACACCACTAACCTCACTTCTTCTACTTGTTCAACTGCCTGCTCACAGCAGGTGACTCCTGCCCACTTCACAAAGAATATGAAAGGTTGTATAAAATTTTTGAAAGTTAATCCATCAACACTATAAGCCTATTGAATTTGTATTCAATTTCTTCCTTCTAATAAAGACCAGTTTCTCCACAAGTGTTCTGCTGTTGCAAATGACCTTTCAAAATAAAGAGCAAAATAGATGACTGATAAATAGGATGTAAGGAGAATTCCAAATAATTCCCCAAACTATTTATTCTGTTCTTTCAAAAATATTTTAATATATATACTAATTTGTTTCATTTATACTATTAGTTTCTTTTAGTTCATTGGAGATACATTTTTGAGCTTTTATCTGTTTGTTTCTTTTTTGTGAGTGTCTTTTTGTGTCTATGACTTGTATTCTGAGTAACATTTTGCCCAGTCTTTTAAGATTATCACGCACAGTATAGTGACTACTGCTATTCTATAATTATTTTATTATGAAAATTTGTTTCATTTTTTCAGCAAAAGAAGAAAAAAATACGCCACTATTCTTTGTCCATCTTATACCCTATGTTGTCAGGAGTAATTCTACATAATTTGGGGGAAAAATCATTTCACAGTTAAATTATAATTAGGCCTAGTTTTCTTGCCTACAGGCTCGCTATGGCATTTGCCTCCAGTCAAATGTAAGACCTCAATGGTCCTGTGATGCTATGGTACTCCAGGGAAGGATTACATCAGCTGAAGATATACTGATTCCTTGAGAACCGAGTAGTAAGAGAAACGTTTCATCTGGGGAGGGACAAATTCCTAATCAACAGAAATTCATTGTGAACTAGGAACTTTGTCAGCATAAGTTCCTCACTGTCCTAGGATTACCACTGCCCTCTGAGTCATCTGTACTCCAAATGAAATGAATAAAGGTGTGGAAAGCTCAGGGTGCATTTGTCTTTGCTTCCCAGAGCAGCGTTGATCAGTCCCAACACTCAGCTTCTTTAAGTCTTGTTTCCTGTCTTTATTCATCAGTATACCTTGTGCTGTTGTGACTCATATGAGATCAGAACTCAGTGCAGAGGTTCTGGTAGTGTCCTTTTTCCCTGTTTCTTACACTAAGCCTTTCTATTTGTGTTGAGTCATTCCTATTAATTAGCATGTTTAAGTGTTCTGGCTATCTATAAATACAATCATGACCAGAACAACAATTACAACAAATATCACTCTCCATAGAATTATGTTCCTGTCTTACTTCCCTAATTACACTTTCCTTCATTGCCAACTTCTAGTTATCTTTACTCCTTGTTTCACACATTTTGAATCTCATTAACTTCATCTTTTAATCCTACCTCTAGAGTTTCCATGGTATTAAAGTCACTAAGGGATACATTTTACTAAAACCAATATAATCCATTGGGTTCCCTACTCACTTGACCTCTCAAAAGTCTTTGCCACACAATCTTGTTTTATACTCCTTACCTTAAGTGAGGGAGAGAGGGCAGATGTCAGTTTTCCTCAAACAAAACATAAAGGAACAACCAAACTGTACGTGGTAATGCAAAAAACACTATGGAGAAAAACAGGACAGACATTTTTACTCCTATTTTTACACATAAAGTATGCAAAGTGTATATTATTTTCTCAAGATTAAAAAATTTGTAAATAGTTGAAATTTAAACATTTTTGATATCTGAGATCAACTCCAACTAATTGTGGTTTATAAATTATGTAGCACAATTTTATATTTGTTTGAACTTATACATCTCAACTGAGCAATCTATAGAATCCCATTCCTTTCTAACCTGGTTATCATGTGTTAGCTAAAAGGCTAACCAGAAACTTGTATGAATGAATGAATGAAATTTTTGAAAAGCTATTCGTAGCATTAAAAATAGCCACGAAGGGCTGGGGATTTACCTCAGTGGTTCTGGCACCTGCCTCACAAGCGCAAGGTCCTGAGTTTGATCCCTGGTACCAAAAATAAAAATAGCCACATGGCTGTAAGAAGGATAAGCAGAAGAAAGCTATTGGCCACTTGATTAAGCATATGTAGATATGCCATGGAATAAAAATTACTCATCCTTATAAACATATCTTGTTGCTGTAGCAATACTACCTATCTATTGGACCTGAACATATTACTACATGGTATTGGGTTACTTTATAAATTGGGAAGGCAAGATTCTAAATTGTGTTATCCATCAGAAACGTAATGTGTATATTAGACAAAGGAAAGTTGTCATGAATTGGTAACACTAGTGTTCTGGATTAACCTTTTGAAATGTAGCCATTAAATATGCTTTTAGGAGTTATAAAAAAGGCCCTAGTGCTTACAACGTCTGTCATAGGCATCAGCGAAGAAAAGGAAACTCCATGTGGCTCATAATCCAGCAGGCCACAGACCAGCTATGTGAAGAATGTGAGGATGTGGTCTGATAAAAGTCAGTGACCAAGAGAAAAATGCCCAAGATGGTGATACATGCCAAGCACAGCCCAAGGGTGAGGATGTGTACACAGCTCTGTAAACTCACCAGAGCCAGCGATAATCTGAGAGGACGTTCCGTTTTGATCATTTTCTTTACTCTTATCCTTCCTTTAACTTATGGCATTAGTTAGGACACTTTTCCATTGAAATAGTTATTAAAGAAAAAAGTATATTATATTTTAAAAGAGAAGAAAGAAGTCTTTGCAGAATTGCACCAAATTGGAACCAAATTGGAATCAATAGAGAAAGATGTATGAGAGACCAAAATAACAGATTTGTTGCCAATAAAGACTGGATTGGAGAGTGACTTAAGTGTGATGTAAAAAGTGACCTTCAAGGTTAATGTTTAGAAGTAAACTTTCATTGGCCAAATCCTGTCAAGAGAAAACCACATCTCCAAGGCAATTTTCTGATTGTGTATGAACCAAGTACTAGTTTACAAAAATAGTCAGATCTCTACTTGTTTTCATGAAGATATTCAATGAACAATGGAAGAAGTTAAAACTCTGTGACCAAGAGGTTCACAAAACAATCAGCTTTCTGGGACTGCCACACCTTCAGGGCATTCTGACTGGTACCACTTTCCCTCAGTGTCCTTTATATCATCCTTGTTGGTAATACTTACAGGCAAGGATTTTTGCTCAGAAAAAACTAAAGGCAGATGTACACTCATCTCCCTCCCACGTGTGATTACACATATTTTAATGCAGCATAGAATTCTACTTTTGGGAAATAAAGAAGCACCAGTCAGCTTAGAGTAGTGTTACTTCAAGGTCTGTTAAATCAGGTATAACCATTTTTGCCCCTCTCTCTCAGTGCCCCATGGCCCAAAGAGCTCAAAGGACAAACTGCTGATTTGGATTAGGAGTTTTTCATGTGGCAAGGTGATGTTTGATTATACAGCAGGGAAACTATAAATAGAGGTTCTAACAGATTCCCTGAATTCCATGAACATCACAGAATTCTTTGAATTAAAAAACAACCCACTACTTTCAAATCCATTTGATATCACTTTTGCAGCATTTTTAATGATTTTTATGTATCTGTAAATAATGACCATAGATGTGCACCTACTACACATGGACAGAAATGTCCACATCTGGTGCCAAAGGTCACTGTTTCAAGACTTACAGTGGAGTTCATTACTCTCTTTTCCACAGAAATATTGGATCCTGGAATCAGGTTAAAATCATTTCTTGGGGTATCTCTTTTTGTACATCTAGAACCCTCTGTGCCCTTTTACAACTTTTTAATTCTTAAAAGAATTGAACAATTTTACTTATTCTAAAACAGTCAATATCACTATTGTTTATTTATAACCTGCCTCATTCCAAATGGAATTTAGAAAATGTACCACAAAGACTACTGATGTAGTAAACATGCTTAAATAAAATTTAAAAATAACAACCAAGGACAGAAAGAAAAATTGAATCACCTGGACCAAACGATTTATTCATCATTTCTGATGTCACATTTGTCTCTGTGATTCCAGACTTATGGGACAGAAAAGGGGGAAGAAATTGTTGTGTTTCCATAATCAGAATTGAGGATAAAGCCTGGCTATAGGTAGGTGTTTAGGCATTAATTATTAAATTAGCTTACACAATCAGAATTCTACCTTTATTTTATTCCCTGACAAATTCTTGTTCATTAAAATGTAATTTAATAATATGTTCTTAGTTTTCACAAAAGTTAGTTAAGAAAATACCTACATGAAAAGAGTTTCTTATTTTTATTTTTAAAGAGATTTTTCCCTTTTAGTATGCATTTATGCCACAAGATTTTAGAGCTTAGCACTCAAAGATAAATAAGAGGAATTGAATCCCTTTTAGCTTTTAGTATCATGAAAGTCCTTTTATGTGAGGATGGTTTTGGTAAATCAGCATGGATCCTTAAATCAAATGATTAGATGAGGGTGCTATCCCACTGCCTATATTCTCTCACCCTTTAACCACATTGCATAGCCCTGGGCCACTGTCACTGGCTGATCTTGAAAACTTAAAGGAGGCTTCACTTTGTAAAGACCAGCCAGCATCATTGAAATTACAGTTTCATTTTAAAAAAGCCTTTGCTGTACTGAAAGAAGACATTGTAAAGAGGAAAAGGAAGGACAACATCTAAAAGAGTATAATTCCAAAAAGTAGCTAGTACAGATTACTTCTATTTATCCTGAAATTTATAGGCTCAAAGAATATATTTCCAGACAAAGTTCTTCCTCCAGTCTACTGTTTTCCCACACCTATTTTACATTTAGCATGGGAAGTATAGATAGGCATAAACACTCTTAATCACTTTATTTTCACAGAAATAGAAAAATTTTGATTTTATACTAAATTTATTTTATTTGCATTAAATATTAAAAACCAATCAGCACAATGTCTAAATATTTATGACTTATGGAAAAATTTGCCAGCAAAAAGGTTTTTTTTTGTTTTTTCATTTTAAGTCGTTTGAGAGATATTTTTAAATACTAGCTGATATGATAGACATTAAAGTGAATTCTTGCATTTCACAAAACACACATTTCTCAGAAAACTGAAAGTTGAGAATTTATCATCATTTGCAGTCCCCTTGGAATAAAAAGGACTAGTCTACAAATAAATAACTGCTTGTTTAATACCATGTAACAACTGCTATGTTAATTGTGTAGACGCTCTCTAACAAAGATATATTTGACAGAATAAAATTGCCACTATCAATCATAATATCATGGTGATTTTTTTGTTCAGTTTACAATTTTATACCAAGCTCTCTGCATGTTTATTTTTTCATAATCTGCTGGGAACCATATATCTCACATTTGTAAATATTATCCTGCCTTAATTTCTCAGGCTCTGTGTGTGTGTTTGTGTGTGTGTGTGTGTGTGCGCGCGCGCGCGCGCATGTATACCTGCACGTGTCTGTGGTTTCAGATTAGAATTTTTTAAAAAGATAAAAATGAAGATCTACCTAGGAATATTTAATTTTTTAAAAATCCTGAAAAAGCAGTATTTTACACCTTTCTTTCTCAGGAGTATTTTTTTCTCTCCTCTTTTCAAAACTGTGTCTTATGCCTTCACATCAACATTCTGGCAGATCTCTAATTATAAGGAAGACTACAATCTTTCTTTGCTTCATATTTAGAAACTATTTTTAGATGATAGCTTTCATGTGCATATGGGTCTTTCTTTTTCTAAGTGATCCTTTCATTTAAAATCGGAGATAAAATTTCAAGCTAAAGTTACCTAGCTAAAAATACAGCAGAATGCAGTATTTTATATTTACATCATATGAAGTTCTAACAAGTTACTGGTTGGAATATGACCAAGAGTTGAGTTAAAAATAAATTGGGAGAAATATTTCAGATTTTTAAAATATACTTTCTTTGGATATACTAACCTTTTTGTGAGAGAAATGAAGGTTGTCAAGTTCTAGATCAAAATACCCAAATCAAATTTAGGAACTGAAAATCTTAACAAAGATAGGTTTCATATTTCTGGATTCAGAAATTCTGCATCATGGATATTGTTTGACTGTCTCATTTCTAAATAGTTTGTCTTACTGAAGATCCATAGTATTCCCTAATGTGACTGAATATTCTTCATGGTGTGGCAGGGTGATTAGTCAATCAAGCAGAAATTCAGTGCACAGCAATTACACCTGGAGAAGATAATTGGAATTATGTTTGTGTCTATAAATGTTTAATCTAGCTAAATTGTTCTATAAGGCAAACTTTACATTTTCCTTCTAATTTATAGTTGCACTCTAAGTCATTATGTTTTATCTTTTATCTCAACATACAGTTTACCATTCATTGATCAACAGCTTAAACAAAGAAATGAAATAAGGGAAAGAAACTGCTCCAATACAGTCAAATCAGTTTAATTTACTGGATGAAATTTCCAATGACAATTGAGTTCAAATTCATCACTATCAATGAACAAGTCAAAAGTTCTCCAAGTTCAATATGTAATCTAAGCTTCAAACCAGAATGTAAGTGAAATTAATGATATTCTTTCTCATTGTATTAGTTTGATTTAAGTAGGACCTGAAATATTTCTTACAGCATATAATTCTAGCTCATTTGCTCAGTAAGCAAGCAGAAACCAGTTCTTTTGTCAAGCTACAGCAAGTGACACATTTATGGTCATCATATATTATTTGCTTCACATCTCTTTGCCCAAATAACAAATCATTCTCTATTACTTAGCATAAAACAGACGCTGACTCTATTTTGACTGTGAAGTAGTAAATTAATATAAAAGTAAATTAAGTTATCAATTCTCTTTACAGGTGTCTCACTTTGAAAGGAAAGCAGAATACTCGTCAAAACACATATTTAAAATTTATTTTTTATAAGTATTTGAAAGCACTTTCTCTTAATTTAAGGCCATTATTTCAATGACCATTTGTCATCTTCTTCTTTCTCTGGAAAGTCTAGTGACATGTGCTAAGCCTGAAGAGTATCTTGCATCTTTCTAGCATGTGCTTCTCTGACCCAGTTGTGCCCCTCTGACCCAGTTGTGCCCTTCCAGGGCCTTCAGTGGCTGCCCAGTAAGGTATAGGAATTGAAAGACAAGTATAAATTTGATTGAATCATACATGCACTCTAAAGAAACCAGATTCAAAAAGTACTTTCCTCTAGAGAAATGACTTTCATTTTGTCTCCCACTTATTTTAGGCTTAATTTTATCTAAATGGAATGGATAAGTATAGCTTAACTAATGATATTATCTACTATTGAAATGAAAAGACATAATATCTTCTTTTTTATAGTGAAAAAGAAGACCATGAACAAACCAGCAACATAGTTGTTATAATATAGGAAAGACATTTACGAAAACCAGATACTCAGTATTCACTACATTCTTTGGTTAAGAAAAACACCAAATAAGGAGTGAAGACTTTCTAACATCCAATGACCTGTTTATCCTAAGAGGAACATGTCAAATGAACACACACACTCTAACACACCCTTTGGAATAGTCCTTTGAGTGTCATTTTTATTCATCATGGGAAAATGTTGTCATAACATTTTCTTCAGTTACTCATTCTTGCTACATTCTGTACAGTTCCATAAATACAAAGTGTGCATTTTAAAACCAATATTTATGTTCTAAATGTGTACTTTACCTAAGCTAGAAGGAAAAATGTTGGATGTAGAATGACTTTTTCAAATAAGGAAGCTTCTTGTTGCCCGGTTTCCTTTGATGGCCTTTCTAATCCCAAGAATCCACAAGACCCCTGAACAAGAACTACTAAAACATGTTCAGAACTGAGATCGAGTTCTCACTGTCAATACTGGCTTTAATGTTGCTCATTTAAAATGTTCATTAAGCTTTTCATATAAAATATTGCCCTATCCCGTAAACATTGTGCTCCTACTAGCAGAGTTCGAAACACAGATGCAGACAGAACATATGTCATTGTCTTCTCTCATCTCCCCAATTTATTGGAGGTCTATCAATCCTTCCACTGAAAGGGGGATGGTGAGGGCTGAAGAAACAAAGACAATAGAGACTTGCATAATTTCAAAGTATATGGAGGGCCAGGAGGTCAGTGCCTCAGAGTGGGCAAAGACAAAGACACTCTGAGCTTGCCACTATTTATTGGGTTCATAAGGAGCATCAGATGACTCAGAGGATGGTGATAATCCTAAATTGACAAGGATCTTATAATCAGAGGAAGTATCAGATGTCTCAGAGGGTAGCAGTAATTCTATGATGGTGAGGATCTTAGGTTGATGAGGATTTTAAGTTGATTAGGACGATGAGATAAGCAAAACAACAATAGGTGGGATGAATTAAGCTGAGAAGGAATTTGTCCCTTCCCAGGTGAAAACTGTCCTCTTTTTGTATTACTACTGGAACAGTATGTCTTCAGCTGATGTAATCTTGCCCTTGAGCATCACAGCATCATGGGACCATTAAGGCCTCCCTCAGATAGCCCTAACCATAATCTAATTGTGAAGTGATCTCTTCCCCAGAATTATGTAAAATGGCTCCTGACACCCATTTAACCACTCTTTTCTCAAGAACATCTAACCCAGCTCTCCTTTATTGAACTCAGCTGAACTCTTTGATCCCTATCTTGGCTCACTAAACAGTATTTCAAACTAGACATCAAGATATTTTAATTCACTTGAATTTTTACTGTCTTCCCTTTGCCTTAGAATAAAATTCTTTCTGAGGACTTCGCTTATTCTCCCTTAATTCAAATCAAAGATTGCCCCTACAGGTCATGAGGAAACCCCTACCAAGTCCTCCTCAGAGCCATCTGACAGATTTCCATAGGAGCTAAGAATCTCTGCAACCCTGAGATGACTTGGGAAAAATGGGGACCCTATTATAATACACAGGGTCTGGGGACCATGAAGAGACTTGGCTTCTGAAAGTTGCTTACTTGCTGTGCTATGGTTTGGAAGTGGTTTGCTCATATTTGGGCAGCATGATCCCCAGTGTGGTAATGTGAGGAGGTAATGGAACCTACCTTTAAAAAGTGGTACCTGGTGAAAATGTTTAGGTCATGGGAAGCACCATCCTTGGAAGAGACTAATGCTGTCTGGTGGAGATCTAGCTGTCATGGGACTAGATTAGTACTCATGCAAGTGGGTGGGTATAAACCAGTGCTGGCAAACCTATGGCACGTGTGTCACAGTGGGTGGTTTGTTATCACTGAAAGCTCTAAAAGGTTCACCATCATTGGTCTAAGCAATCCTGGTACCTCCCCTGAATCTTTCATCTGTATGTACTGCTCATTGCTGTCACATATTTCCACTATGTGATGCCATCTGCCATGTTGTGATGCTACTCACCATGCCATGCTGATATCCAGAAGGCTCTCACTAGAGGCTAAGCAGAGGAAGCCACCTAATCTTAGACTGTCAGCTTCCCTAATTGTGCGCTGAATAAACCTGTTTTCTTTATATAAAGTCCTCAATCTTGACACTTTGCTATAGTAACATAAAATGGACTAAGACATAATGAGATGTTAGAAGGTTTTAGAAGACTTCACCAGCTAAGACTATCACCATTCAAACCCATAGGCCAGTCAATTAAATGTCCTTCCTGAGAGGAAGAAACTTCTGATAGTGGAGAAAGCTTCATATAGAGTTCCAGCTGGCTTTGAATACTAGATGTTTTATTAAGTGCAATAAAATTTTACACAACTTACTAAACACTTGTGCCTTGATTTCTTTTTCAAAAACTTCAAATTATAATCTCTAACTTGAAAATTTGGTGCTAATGTAGGCAATGTATAAAATTGTAAGAGGTATACAGTACTTGGTCAACTGAAGCTGTTGTTATTGTTACTGTGTCCTAGCATTTTAGTGAAAATGACTTTGCAAGATTTCTATTCTTTCATTTTAGATAGATTTGAGACAATGTAAGCCCTCTTTTTGCAGTAAATGGTAGTAGTTGTAATATGAGGGAAAGAGAAAATAGCTTAAAAAGTATGTGCAAAGGGTACTAATGACTGCTATTTTACTTTATTGGCCTTACAAACAAAAGCAGAAGTAAAACATGAAGTAATCAAACATAAACTAAATATGCTATTTAGTAATATATGAATGGATGGATTCGTGGAATATTTCATAATCATCTGAAGTGTATTATATCTCCATTTTACAAATGAAAAAAATCTTCAAAAACTTTAATGTACTTTATAAGTTCACACACGTGCTAACAGTCCACTCTCACTGGACTCTAAAACTTATTTCCTTGCTGCTCTGTCATACTAAGTTCCAGCTAAAGATAAAGTGCTGATTCTTCTTGAATTGGGACTATTTAGTTATAATATTTTTTCTTCCTCTGTCAAATGTCTATAGTACCAGCTTATCTCAGTGGGATGACATAAGAATAAAAGTAAACATAGTACCCTGAAAGGGCAAGTTATTACTATACAAAATATTAATATGTTAACCATAAAATCAACTTGCCAGATTCTGTTCTAATCCTGTTTTAACTTGTTAGCTTAGAAAGTATATATTAACCATCTATTACATTCTAGGGACTCAACACAGTGCCATGGGTCTGCCTTTAGGGGATCCAAATTCATGATTAGAGGGAAAGGCAGAATTGTAAACCTTAGCTCCAAGTGCTGAGATAAAAAGGGACATGGAGAGGGCTTGGTAAGAATAGAACAAAGGCGAAATCTTGATGGAGGAAAATATAGAAGCCACTCATGGAGGGGAGAGATGTAAATTATCATCAAACAATGATTAAGTATTTGCCACATTAGTAGGAGAACAAAATTTCTGAATAAAAACTGAGAAATCTTTTATATAGAGCTACTGTGCCACAGCAAGGAACTATGATATTGTCTGAGGTGTCAGTTGGGAATGGTGATCCCTTCTAGAAAGGGCTGAAAACTGGAATCCAAATGAGTATATTTTGAGCAATGTCATTTTCATATTGGTAGAAATTTTACATTTAAGTATAAACAGTGATTTTGAGGAAATATCTCTTGGGCTGTGTTAGTGAATGCCTGAATTAATTGCAAAGGGAGAATTTCTGAAAGGATCCCTCAAAAATATGCCTCCCTCATTCCAGGAATCTGGGAAAATGTTGGTTTTAAAGTAGGACTAATCTAGGTGAGCCAAATGTAGCCACGTGAGCCTTAGCAAAAGAATTTTTCTAGGCAGCTGGTTGAGGAATGAGTCTGAGAGTTTGAAAGCACAGACAGACAAGACTCAGTGCGCTGCTGCTGAGCTGAGGAGGTCGGCAGGTAAAGAGGAGAATAGGCAGCATTGAGGAGCCAAGAGCAACCCTCAGCTGACAGCCAGCAAGAAAATGTAGGGCCTCAGAGCTTTGACCACAAGTGTTGGACTCTGCCGACTCCTGAGTGAGAAGGAAGAAACTCTCCCCATGGCCAGGCCAAACCTTGCTTTTGAGCTTCTGAGACCCTGAGCAGAGAACTCAATCAATCCATTCAGATTCTGACCTACAGAACCATAGAGTAAATAATAAAGTGTTTTAAATCACTGTTGGTGATAATTTTTTACATGGCAATAAAAAAATACTTTAGCATTTTTTAAAAGCCTATGAAAATAATAGACTTCATGTTTCATGTTTTCTTGGAGTGGCTTATTACAGAGAGGACTTAATATGATAAAAAAGGTTGGTTCTTCCTTCCATTCCACTCAGTCCTGAAGTGATAATTGGTGAAGATCTTAACAGTCCCCACAAAAGTGAGTGTTTCACCCTCAGTAAAGTTGGCTTTGATATATATACTTTTAAATCAGTGTAAGTTTGCAATACATAATAGTTACATTTGTTTTATACATATTTCTCTACCATTTTTGATCCCTGGAACCCACCACCCTAACCTCCCTCCTCTACCCTTTTTCTGATTGTCTTTCCCTACTGTAGACAGTGTGCACCCCTGCTTCCTATCTTCTCTCTTTCATTAGTTTATATTTTGCGTTTCTCTCTTCAAGAGAAGCCCTGCAATATTTAACTTTCTGTGTCTGACTTATTTCACTTGACATTATGGTCCTGAGATATATTTTATTCTTCTTTATGGCAATATACATAAAATTTTGTTTATCCATTTGCCTGTTAATGGGCATCTAGGCTGTTTGCAGAACTTAACTAATTGTGGGTTGTATTGCGATAAATGTTGGTATGGATGTGTCACTAGATTATGATGTATAACCTTTGGGGGACGATGCCCAGGTGAAGCATAGCCACGTCAAATGGAAGTTCTATTTTTTTCTTAAACAGGAGAAAATTTAAAAATTATTAGTATTTGTACTTAACATATCTTGATTCTTTTTATTCATCTTCCTCCCCACCATCCTCCCTCCTTCTATTTCTAGATTTCCTTTCCCCATTTTTTATTATTATTATTATGATATTTTTAGTTTATGTTTGTGACATTCAATGGTTACATTAATTGCAGGTAGTACAAGTACATGACACATTTTAAATCTTTTTTACTTCTGCTTCCCTTTCCCATTCCCCCAACCTTGGTCTCACAGCCCCCTCTCATTTGCAAAAGCTCTGTCTCCCTCTTTTCTTTTGTCAACCTTTTATTTTGCTCTTTATTTTTAATTTGAATTACTCTAATGAGAAAAACCATATGGTATTTAAGCTTAGGTGTCTAATTTATTTCATTTAATCTTATGTTTTCAAGATGTATTCATTCATAATTCACAATAGCTAAATCTTGGAAGTAGCCTATATGTTCATCCACAGACAAATAGATATAGAAAATGTGGTATCTGTACATAATGGAATACTACTTGACTAAAAAGAAGGATAAATTTGAGACATTAGTTGGAAGTTCTATTTCCAGTTTTTTGAGTATCTCCATACTGATTTCCATAGTAGTTGTACTAGTTTACATTTTCACCGAAAATGTATAAGAGCTAGTTTTTTCTTAAACTTCATCAACCTCTTTTTGTGTTCTTGATGATCACCATTCTTAGTAGTGTAAGATGAATTTCAAAGTTGTTTTATTTCCATCTTCCTCATGGATAAAAATGATGAACATTTTTTCATGTGCTTATTGGTAGTTTGTGAAGTATTTACTCAGTTAATTTGCTCATTTTTGATTCAATCTTTTTTTAATGTGGTGAGTTCTTTATATGTTCTAGATATTAGTCCTCTACCAAAAGAGTCCATTTTGATTTTAGTGTTTTTAACCCTTGAAGTTCAGCCAGTTGGGCTTTTCCTCTTCCAACCCAAATGCATGTGATTCTGAGCCTGGAGCCTGAGAATTCCTTGTCTAACACTCTTCTCTACTTGCTCTACTGAAAAATATAAGGTTAAATTAAATAGAAACTATTGGTATTGGGATCTGTGATGATATCTTTCCTGTGGAAGTCATGCAGTTACAATAATTGTACAGGCAGGAATAGAAACACATGTTTCTACATAGGGGAAAACTATGTCTAGAATCTCCATTTGAAGATATTCTAAAGCAAGGAAGAGGACTTCAAGAAAATGACTAACATGGAGAAATGACAAAAAAACCCTATACCCTTAATAAAAGTAAAAGAAATTAAAATAGAAAATTGGTAAGAGGTCACAAAACAAAGTCAGTGAGATAGTCAGGGTTCAGATCTTATAAAGACCCTAAAAAGCAAAGGAAATGGTAGCATGTGGCTTTGTTTAAATGGAGCATTCTGGCCACAGAATGGCAAAACAAAAAACTATAGGGGAACAAAAACTGAAACAAGATAATTAGTAGTCTAACTACAGCAAACTATGATGCTGACTTAGTGTTTATAGTGGTCGAAGTGAACTCCTTAAAGATATATTCCAAAATGACATCTAAAATTATTTGCTTGTTATCAGTTCTGCCTTTTCTTCCTCATCTTCATGCTCAGGGAAGCTACACTGTCAGGGAGAGAGAATGCAGAGGTGGTTTCAGCCTTGAGAGGCTGGATGGTCTCCAGACAAGGGTAATGAGAGTCAGAACTAACACAATTTCAACATCTCAAGCATTTGCGAATCTTTCTCTACCTTTACTAATTGAGCAGCTATCGTGTGGTGTCAACTCCCTGACTTCTGTGAGTCAGTTAGTGAGAACTTGCCCATGGACTTCACGGGAGATGTGTTTTTCAGGTACAAGGTGGCAGTTTTAGTTCGTTTAACAACCAACCAGTTCCCAACCATTGAAAAACCATCTGGGAATGTTGTGTTCATGAGAGGGAGAAGAATGTTGTTTGCTAATTGCTCTTTTATAGAAGGTGTGTTCTTCTAGCTACACAATGCCCAAGTCTGTCTTGAGGTCAAAGAACTCTGTAAGTTGACCTGATGGTGCTCACTTCAGATGCTTGTGGCCTTAGTACAATCTAACAAAAGGCTGTTTTCAGGAATTCCAAAAGGCCACTGAATTCATTAGCTTTTAACATATTATAGAGGGAGGAAAACATTAAAGCAACTGTGCAAACTACATGTTTGATACTTAAAACTTGTTATGAAGCACTAGTCTTTATAACAATTTCAGAGGTAATCAACATCAAACATAATTTCAAGATGATATTAGTTTCAATATGTACAATTTGATTTCATGTGGAAATGTTTTATAATTTAAAATGTATTAAGAGCTTTCAGATATTCCTGC
>NW_004624733.1:1414185-1434584 GCF_000247695.1 Heterocephalus glaber | reverse complement strand
TTTTCAGTTGGGTCTTTCTCTGCTTTGGGGATCAAGGTGATGCTTGCTTCCAGGAATGAATTCAGGAGTATTGCTTCCCTTTCAATTTCACTGAAGAGTTTAAATAGTAGTGGCAGTAGTTTTTCTCTAAATGTCTTGTAGAATTCAGTGGGGAACCCATCAGGACCTGGGCTTTTCTTATTTGGTAAGTTTTTAATTGCATTTTCAATTTCATTGATTGATATTGGGTTGTTTATAATATTTAGGTCTTCTTTGTTCAACTTTGGTATTTCGTATATATCTACGAATCTGTCCAATTCTTCTGTGTTTTCCATTTTATTGGCGAATAGGTTCTCAAAGTAGGTATTGATGATCTTCTAGATTTCTGCTGGGTCTGTTATAATTTCACCCTTTTCATTCCTAATTTCATGGATTTGGGCCTTCTCTTTCCTTTTTCTGATAAAGTTGGCTAAGGATTTGTCAATTGTGTTTATTCTTTCAAAGAATGAACTCTTGGCTCCATTGATCTTTTGTGACATTCTCTTAGTCTCCGTTTCATTGATTTCTGCTCTAATCTTTATAATTTCCTCCCTTGTATGAGCTTTGTTTTTGTCCTGCTCTTCTTTTTCTAGAAGCTTGAGGTTCAGCATCAGTTTGTTTCATTGGGCTCGCTGTGTATTCCTAATATGTATATTCTCTGCTCTGAATTTCCCTCATAAGACTGCTTTCATTATGTCCCATAGATTCTGATAGGTTGTATTTTCATTGTCTTTTAATTGAAGCAACTGTCTGATTTCTTCTATAATTTCCTCCAAGACCCATTGGTTATTCAGAAGTGTGTTGTTCAATTTCCATGTGTTTATGACATTTTTGCAGTTTCTTTTGGTATTGATCTCCAATTTCATAGCACTATGGTCTCATAATATACAAGGGATAACTTCAATTCCTTTGCACTTACTTGAATGTATTCTATGAGAGAGTATATGGTCTATTTTGGAGAACAACCTGTGTGTAGCTGAAAAGAATGTGTATTCTGATTTTGTGGGATGGAACACTCTGTAAACATCTGTTAAACTCATTTGTTCAAGAGCTTTATTGAGTTCTAGACTTAATTGCTTGTTTTTTGTCTAGTTGATCTATCTTTTTGTGACAGTGGGGTATTGAGGTCCCCCACTACTATTGTATTATGCTTATTTGATTTTTCATGTGCATTAGTATTTTTTTTTACATAGTTGGGTGCACTAGTGTTTGGTACATAGATATTTATGATTGTTATGTCTTCTTCATGGATTGTTCCCTTTATAAGAATGTATTGTCCTTCTTTGTCTCTCTCAATCAGTGTTGGCTTGAAATCTACTTGATCTGCAAAGAGGATAGCTACTACTGCTTTTTTTCAGGTTCTTGTTTCATGGAGCATTGTTTTCCACCCTTTCACTTTCAGCCTATGAGTTTCTTTTTGAATTGATTGTGTTTCTTGTATGCAGCATATTGTCAGATCTTGCTTTTTGACCCATTCTGCCAGTCTATTTCTTTTGATTCATGAGTTGAGACCATTAACATTGATGGTTATAATTGATACGTATTGTCTTATCATTGTCATGACTTTTTCTTTTTGTTGGATTCTTCCACTTTGCATTTAATTTCTTGTTGTACCCAATGGATTCATTTTGCTGGTCTTCCTGGGGTTGTGATCCTCATTGTCTTTTCCTAGGATATTGTCTAAAATTTTTTGCAATGCTGGCTTGGTATTCATGAAGTTCCTAAGGTTCTCTTTATCATGAAAGTATCTTATTTCTCCATCCATTTTGAAAGATAGTTTTGCAGGGTACATCAATCTGGGTTGGAGGTTGTTTTCCTTTAGCCCTTGGAATACATCACCCCAAACTCTTCTTGCCTGGAAGGTTTGCCAGGAGAAGTCTGCTGTGATTCTGATGGCCTTCCCTTTGTATGTGTTTCATTTCTTTTCTCTAACTGCTTATAGAACTTTGTTCTTCTGTTGGGTTTCTGGTATCTTAACAATTATATGCTTACGTGTAGATTTCTTTTTTGATCAAGGCTAGTTGGAGTCCTATATGACTCACTCATCTCTATGTCAAGTTTGTTTCCCTGCATGGGAATTTTTCTGCCATCACTTCTGTGAACAGTTTTTTTTTTAAATATAATCTGCACTCTCTCCTACTTTTTTTCTTTTCTTTCTTTTTCTTTCTTTCTTTTTTTTTTCTCTTTTTTTTTTTTTTTTGGTAGCAGGGATTGAACTCGGGACCTTGCATTTGCAAGGCAGGCATTGGAAACACTGAGCTAAATCTCTAACCCTATCTCCTGTTTCTTCATTGACTCTGATAAGTCTGTTAATTTTGTTTGCATTGTCTAGCAGCTGCTGGATTGATATCTCTTGGTCCTTTACTATTTTAAAAAAATGTTTCCTTTCCTGGTCACTAATTGTAATCTTACCGTCTATACCTTCAATTCTGTCTCACATTGGCTCATTCTGCTGCATAATCTTTCAACAGAGTTTTTAGTCTCCTGGAAATTTGTTTGCATCTGTTTTATGGATTCCATTTGTTTTCTATGTTAGGATTCCATCATGTTCCTCAGCTCCTCTATTTTTTTCCTCTATTTTTTTAATCTGTGTCCTCTTTAGATTTATTAATCATGTCTTGCACTATGGGCACAATCTCTGCTGTTACCTGAGAAATTATTTCTGATTTCATTTTTTCCTAATTCTCTTTTGTTGCCAGTTCAGGGAGTCCAGGTGGTTGAGTATCATAGTGTTCCATTTCGTTTCCTTTTGGATTTGCTTTAGGTGATCTAGAAGTCTTTTTTAAGACTTGTTTATCTGTCTTCTCATTTCAACAGGGAGGGGAGGGATGTGTGCTGCTGGCACCTGCACCACTGACCTCCTCAGAGCTGAGGGTGGTGGTATGCCAGCCTGAAAATTTCACCTCCTCTGTGCTGGGGGCAGCTCTGCTCCTCTGTATTAAGAAATTAATAGCAATTCATGCCTATTGGCAAAAGAGTGTTATTTATCCTTCCTTTATTCACTTATTTATTTTTTCACACATTAATTTTTTTGAGTACTAAACACTCACTATCTGCCCTGAATGTTGTCATAAAAATGAGAGATGAACACAGAGGTAAGGTCCCATCTCTTATTAATTCAAAAATAGTGCAAAAAGAAAGCTGTATTTAGAATCAGTTCTGTTTTGTGTTACTATCACTGCTCTCCATTTTAAACCTTGGAATTACTTCACATTCTGAACTTCCTAAGTGGATGGAAAGGCTGAAGTGAAGTGTAACAGTTAGAAATACTGATCACCAGATGTGGTGGCACATACTTGTAATCCTAGGACTTGAGAAACTGAGGTAGGAGTATCTCTGCAAGTTTGATGCCAGGCTGGCCTACATAATAAGATCCTGCCTCAAAAAGAAAAGACAGTGAATGAGGAAGAAAAGGTGGAGGAGGAGGAGGAGAAGAGAAAGAAGAAGAAGAAGGAGGAGGAGGAGGAGGAGGAGGAGGAGGAGGAGGAGGAGGAGGAGGAGGAGGAGGAGGAGGAGGAGAAGGAGGAGGAGGAGGGGAAGAAGAAGAAAAAGAAGAAGAAGGGGAGGAGGAGGAGGAGGAAATACTGTGTAATATTATATGTTTTTGCTTTATTATTAGGTATTATGCTGAACAGTGCTCTGGAAATCATACTACCTCTTAAATGCATTGACTGCCTCTGATATTACTTGGAGTACTTATTTCTTTTTCCTTCACTAAAGACTTGGTGATAACATGTTCCTATCTTAGTTTTATTACTTGCAAAATTTTCTTTTGTAGATATTAATAGAATTATATGAACTTAGAGATCTTTTCAAATTTTCCAAATGATAAACATAGTACAAATAATTTAAAGTGAAAACTTGTTGCAAGTCACAGAGATGGCTAAGTGGAAGAACACAGATCTAGTGCCTTCTTCTGTACTAGGAAAAACTAGCCCTAATGGACATCCACATCAACACTGAAGGACAATTGCAATTAACATATACAAATAAATAAAAGCATTCATTTATTAAATGGAAGAAATAAAATTAAAATAACAATGAAACACTATTTCCCCGATAAAATTAATGAGAAGTGTTGTTAATTTGCAGGATTGGCAGAGTTTAGTGGGTGAGAATTAGACAATCTCACGAACTATTGGTAAGTGTACAATTCACGTAAATGTTTTTGAAGACAACAATGATCTCCTCCCCTTTTACCTGGCAATTTTACCCCTAGGAATAAAATCTTAGTGGCTTACACATGTGCCTAAATTTCAGCTCAGGATATTTATAGTAATATTTGAAGAACAAAAAATGCTGGAAAGCATGCACATGACCACCAATAGAGATAAGCTCATAAAAATTATGGGGCAGTTATAAAATAGAATATGGTTATTTTAAAAGCAAACACAGATACATTGCTTACTAGTTTTTAGTTAGTGAGATTGTCACCAAAGTGGTTTCCTTTTTATGTTTGTCACAGAGGTATAGTGCCTTTGACAAATGCCCTCGCAGCCGGGTGTGACCAAGACAAAGGTCAACAGAATGTGAGCACAAGCAGTGCTGGTCATCTGGCCTAGCCCACACAAATCTCCTATGTTCCTCAGCTTTATTCTTTCCTTCTGTTTAATGCCATGGAATATAGCTACCTAATTTGTAACCCATGAGGTTAAGATGCCAAATTTCTATTTTATGGACCAGGTACCCTAATAATCACTTGAGAAAATCCTGCCACGGATCATGTGAACAAAAAATAAGCTTCCAGTGAGCTAAGCCCCTAAGATTTCAGGAATTATCCATTGAAATAGTTAGGGTTACCCTAATTAAATTGTATACTTATTTAAGAGATATGTAACATGTATTAAAGGATAAAAGTATAGAGCATCACAGGCTTTTACATTTCTGCTTTAAATTATACATAGCAGATTTTCTGCGTGGATAGATAGCTTATTGCAAATTTAATATTGGATAAAATAGGAATCTGCTTCATGTTTCTAACTTTATAGTGCCTTTTCCCAACACAGGAATGATCCTGTAGCTTTTGGACCACTTTCAATTCATGAGATTAGTCTTAAGAGCTCCCACTCTTGGTCTGCCCTTTCCAGGTCCCATCTATTCAGGGTATGCATTGATATAATACATTCATATCAGCCACGACTACAGCAGGCAGCCAAGTGTCAGATGTTATCTGAGGTGGACTGTAGCTCTTCCCAGACAGCAGCCAGATGCATAACTGTGCTGTGAATCTTGCCCGCCACGCCACCCCCACCCCAGTGAGCTCTCTGTCTTCCTTATTGCTATTCCTCAAAGCCTCCAGGCACCAAACCTGCTCTTCACCACCTCCAGGGGGTTCAGGGGAGAAATTCATCAGAACGCTTCAAGCTGAGGTGCTTTTTACAGAATCCACTTGGCTTGTCAGAAACTCCCACTTTTTCCATCTTCCCTCATCACTCTGCCTTTAGGATGCTCCAAGAAACAACCAGGCTCTGATGTCTATGTTGTGTGTGTTCCCCGTCTCCAGAGGATAAATGATAATTTGCCTTAGGAATGGTGTCGTCACACTTCATCCTGGGTTCTTGGAAGGATGGAGTCTTTTTTTTTTTTTTTGGATGGAGTCTTATCTAGGAAACCCTCAACAGAGGAGTGAGATCAGCCCTGCCCTGTAAACAGACACCTACCAGCAGTGATGGTTTCCTGGGGATCACACAGGCTCCGCTGGAGGAGAGGTAGATGAGTCCCTTTGGCTACCTTCCCTGGATCCAATTCTCTGTACTATTATGCAGAACTTTTTTATCAGCTGTCACAGTCAAGTCCTCTTTTTATACACCTGAAGGGGGGGCGGGGTTGCAGTTGATAGTTGCTGGATTAGTTAATACAACATAGATATTGTAGCATATCTCTCCAGAAACTAAGTACTTACATTTTATTTTCAGTTTAGAGGTTTTATTAAAATTTTTTAAAACATACATAAAATAATATTCAAATAGTGTGTGCACATGTGCCTCTATGTATTTGCAGAAAAGCTCTTATAAAATAAAATACTTTGAGATGCAGATAAATGACACCTACCACTGTAAACATTTACACCCTATTTAATGCCTTAATGATGTGCAGGTGCTAATTTTTTTATTTAAGGGGTTTTAAAAAATAAAATTAGAATTTCACAGATATTACTTTGTACTGCTATATGTAATGCCCTTTAGCATGTATAGCCAAAGAAATTAAGCATTTGAAAAATCATTGCAAAATCTAAGTCTTCATTTAATGACAGATTTTTCTCCTCAGCTGGTTATAACACTGAGGCAGTGATGCAAAACACTAGGTTTCTCCTGTAAAATTGCAAACATCATAAGAAGAGGCCCTGGAGATTCTGTCCTACAGAAAATCTGGGACCCATGCTCTCTACCCCGCCAAAGCACTGTTTCTGAACACAATTGTTTATAGTTTTCATTCCTGTCTACCAATGGCACCAGGCCACAGAGTAATAGAATAAGTGGCACTATCAACTGTCAGAAAAGTAACTACTATTCCCTCATCTGGTGCCAAGAAAGATCACAAGCCACACTTTAAACTGTCTACAATTTTGAACAAACCATTTGACTGATGTTTTTCAATTCCAGAATGCTGGATTTTACTCTGACATTTGGTAGGTAATACAATTTTCATGATGAAAGAAGACTTTCACCAACAACACTGGAAGAATCAAATATTTTCCATATCTTTTATATTACTGAAACAAAATTATCTATGCCATACCATGTTATATGATAAAAGTATGTATGTATATTCCATGATTAAACATATATATCTATCATAATGAAAAACTCCATGGTAGATCTTCACTTCCCAGAATTAGAGAACACAGTTTTCCCTGAACTATGATGGTTTGACTTAAGATTTTTTTGACTTCATGCAAAAGCAATATCCCTTAAGTAGAAACTATAATTCAAATTTTGGTCTTTTAGCATACTAGTGGTATGCAAAATGATCATTTCTTGTGAGGACAGACAACATAGTGAGTTACAGCTCCCGCTCATCCACACAATTGTGAGGGTAAGAAATACTCTATAGTACACTTAGTTATAGCATTTTTGGATATAATATTCAGAAAATAACAAGGAATAATCAACATTTAATTAAAAATTGGGGCTCTTAGATAATCTTGCCCAACTACAAACTAATAAAATTGTTCTGAGTAAATTGAAGGTAAACTAAGTCAATCTGTGATACTTGGTATGTAAGGTGTAATAAATGCATTTCTACTTAAAATATTTTCAATTTAAGATAGATTTATTGGAACATACCTCCATAATCAGCTGGAGCAATGATGGTGTTATTAATGACCAGCAGGCCTAAGCAGCCTTAAAAATTATTGGACAGGTTTAAAAATTATACAAAATACTAAAGCAGAAAATTAACCTACTCTTCCAATCTGTGTAATTTCTGAAGTTGAAGAGCAGACAATAAATTATAGGAGGTACACATTTAAAGTATTTTTGATAACTACTCATACCTAGTAACACCCAACAAACAATGGGGCATGAAAGTGGACCCAGGCCACAGGTGATTAAACACTGTAGTTTAGGAAGAATTCATACTATCCAAGAGCTGGGGGCTGGGCAAAGATGAGACTCTCAATGACAGTTCAATTCCAAATGGTACATGCTGTCAGCCAGCCAGGTGTTTGTTTGGCTCACCAGTGTTTGTGTATTTGTTGTTTAGCTAGTTTAACAAATATTTAAACATTATAGGTTCCCATGGAGCCTTGGCTTGGTCATAAGAAAAGAACTGCTATGTCTTTAACACTGACTTCATAACTCCATATTGCACTAATAGACTAGAACAAGATAATTATAATCCCCTTTCCTTCCCTGACATGGAGATTCAATATATTTTTCTCACTTGTGTAACCCACACAGTCTCGTTAGCATAAGTTAGATAACTCTGTTGGTTGAAGCAATACTTTATATAACTTCACCTTAACATTACATTTAGAAACTTATTTTGGCAACTACAATTTTACACTCTGCTTTCCTGATTTTGACTTCTGTAAGTTTGACCTGTTTGATCTCTCAGATCATGCAACATTTTTCTTTTCTGTGTATGGTTTATTTCATTTATCATAATGTCTTGCAGTTTTAACTAAAAAAATGGCAGAACTTCCTTTTTTTTAAATATTTACTAATATTCCATGTTGCCATGTTTGTGTATTTCTTTATCCATTCATCTGTTGATAGACACATAGGTTTTTTTCCATATCTTTATTATTGTGAATAATGCTTAAGAACATGAAGGTTCGGATATTTCTTCAAAATTGTTATATCATATGGTAGATTGGTGGGAGAAAACTGAGAGGTGGGTGAAAGGATGTATATTTGGGATGAAAATGTTCTGGAGGTCTAACACACAGCATGTTGGCTATAGTGAATAATACACTCATTCTCCCTTCTCCATAGGAGTAAGTTTTATGCTGCCCAGTAGATGCTTGAAGCTAGTACTGAGTCCTGTATAGACTTTTTTCCCCCTAAACATATACACAGACTTATGGTAAAAATTTAATTAGGCACAGTAAAAGATTACTAACAAAAGTAAAGTAGAACAAATATAAAAATGTTCTATAATAAAATTACGTGTATATTGTCAATCTCTTGCAAAATATATCATTGTTCTTTCACCTCTTCACTTAAAATAATTACTTTGCAGCCTCCCTTTCACATATCCAAATTGCCTGCATCACTACTCTTGCACTTCATGGCCACTGTTAAATAAAATAAGTGCTCCTTGTACATAAGCATATAATCCAACATGCCTGTCAATGGGATGATTCGTATCCTAGGAGGGTTGGAGCAGGGGGACACAAGGGTTTCAGCATACTAATCAGAAAGGGATGTAATTTAAAACATATGAATTATTTATGGAATTTTCCTTAATATATTTTAAAAATAGTTGACCTCAGATAACTAAAGTCATGGAAAACAAGGGAGGACTATTATTGTGCTTTATAATGTATTTAAAATTTGTTAAGAGATTTGATCTTAAGTGTTCTCACTACATGCAAAATCATATGTGTGAGGTGTGATTATATCAATTAGCTTGAATGAAGTAATCTATCTATACATATATAAACATCATATGGTACACTTTAAATATATAGATTTTATCTGTCAAGTATACCTCCATATTGCTGGAAAAAAACCTTTAACTAATGAAAGTTTTATAAAAGAAACATCTGGGCCCAGTTGCCACTGAAACTGGCCCTTCATGTGCCCTGCAGGTGAGGAGAAAGGCTCCACTCCACTCTCCACTGGTGACACCAGAGCCTTTCAGGCCCTGTGGCCCAGGGGCGCAAAGGTGACAACCAAAATGACCTGAGTAAGGATGAGAACAGCACCCAGGAGGAGAGTTTTACTCCATGAATGAAGTGGGACCCTAACCCAGAGACTGGTGAGACAAGCTTGGAGCAGGTGATCGCTGACAGAGATCTCCTGAGTTCCCTGAGAAGCTCAAGCTGAGGCCAGGAAGCTCACATGGCCTGTGCTTTGCGGTGGGAGGCCAGATTGGTGGGTAGATCCAGAGAGTAGATCTGAAAGAGATGGAATTTAGTCCAATGGTCTGCCTGAGGTTCTGCATTGCTGCTCACATCCAGCAGAAACTAGTAGCCTGATATAATACAGGTCATCTCTCAGTTGCCTAATTATCTACACTAAACATCATAAACTCTTTGCTTTGGTCAAGAATGGGTGTTAGGTCAGTGTTCAGTTTATATTTGATGCCCTTGTTGTCTCTGACTTTACAATTGTAGCCAAGGTGCTGTCAGTTGGTTTTCTCTGTTTGGATGTACAGTGATACCTTAGTGGTTCACTTCTGTTTGCAAACAATTTGTTTCATCAACAAAAGCATTTGGCAAAAGTTTTCTTCTGTTTGCAAACTCCACATTGGGTGCCACACATGACCGCGGCCACCTTCGTCTTCCCTGCACAAGCACAAATGCACCCTCTATGACACATAATAATTAAAATATCAGAAACCCAGCTCAAGAAGAGAATCTTGAAAGCTGTTTAAGAAAAGTAATAAATCACCTGTCAGAATTAAAACATATTTCTCAGCACAAACTTTAAGGGCAAGGAGGCCAAAGACAAACAGGCCAACGAAGTACACTAGAGGAAAGATCGCCTTTTTAATAAATGAGTCTAGACCTGTATCTCACTGTGTACTAAACTAAAATCAAAATCAATGAAAGATCTAATTGTTAAAACAGAAACACTTAATCTGCTGGAAGATGAAATGGGTAAGACTCTTGACACTGGCACAGGCAAGAACTTTCTGAATAGGACCCCAATGGCACAAGAAATAATACAGAAAATCAACAAATGGGATCATGTCAAATTAAAAAATTTCTGCATAGCAAAGGAAACAGCCAACAGAGTGAAGAGATAACTTAAGGATGAAAAAAAAAATGTTCCACCTATTCCTCAGTCAGAGGATGAGCAACTAGAGCATACAAAAAACTCAAAAGTAGACAGAAACAAAATCTATGCAAATAGGGAAGGGTGGAGGGGGTGAAGGGCGCACAGGTAATGGGGAAAAAATAAGAACCAAGATACATCATGTACAGGTACAAGCACTCAATGATAAATGTAAATGTATTGTATACTTAAAATGTACCAATAAAAGAATAAGATATTTTTTTAAAAAGTAGACTCCTAAAAATAAAAGACCCAATCAAAAAATAGGCAACTGAAATGAATAGACACTTCTCAGAAGAAGTACAAATGCCAATAAACATATGAAAAAATGTTGGACATTGCTGGCTATTAAAGAAATGCACATTAAAAGTACAGTGCAGGGCTGTGGATTTAGCTCAGTGGTACCTCACCTGCTTTGCAAGCACAAGGTCCTGAGTTTGATCCTCAGTACCAAACAAACAAATGAACACTACAGTGAGATAACATCTTACCCCAGAAAGAATGGCTATCAACAAGAAATCAAATAATAACAAATGCTGGTGAGTATATGAGGAAAATGGAACTCTTCTTCACTGTTGGTTGGAATGTAAACTACTATAACCACTATGGAAATCAGTGTGGAGATTACTCAAGAAACTAAAACTAAAAATTCCATTTGACCTAGATTTCCCCTTCTAGGTATCTTCCCAAAATAGTTAAAGTCATCATATTTTAGGGATACATGCATACCCATGTTTATAGCAGCACAATTTACAATAACTAGATCTTGGAAATAGCATGTATGTCTGTCAACAGAAGAATGGATAAAGAATATGTGGTATTTATATGCAGTGGAATAATGGAGTACTTTGGTGCCACAAAGAAAGATAATCTTGAGACATTCATAGGCAAATGGATGCAACTTGAGAACATAATGTTAAGTGAAATAAGTCAGACACACAAATTTAAATATTGCAGTTTCTTTTATATGAGAAACACAGTATATATATATGTATCTGTAGATAGACATATATAGAGAGAAAGAGAATAAGAAAGAGAAAGAGAGAAATAGGAAGAGTTTCTTTTTGTTCATCAAAAAAATTTTTGTTCTTTTCCTTTTTCTTTCTTCTTTGTAAGATAGTCTTTGTTTGTCTATGACTTGTACTCAGTATCATTTTGGCCTTTCTTATAAGATCATGATACATGATATTTTAACTATTATTATTCTCTAATTATTTTGTAATGAAATTTTGTTTTATTTTTTCATAGAATGCTTTTTATATTTTATTTATTAATATCTATTTGTATTTATTAAAATAAAAGAAAAAAATCAAGTTTTACTTAAAGCCCTCCCCCCCAAAAAGGAAGAAACATTTGGGGCTGGCATGGTGATGCATACCTGTAATCCTAATACTCTGGGAGGCTGAGGTAGGGAGATTCCAAGCTTGAGCCCAGCCCTGGGAAACTTAACATCTTAGTAGGATTCTCAAAAATAAAAATAAAAAATAAAGCAGCTGGGATGTAGCTCAGTGTGAAAATCTGGTTCAATCCCTAATACCACAAAAGAAGAAAGAAAAAGAAAAGGAAAAAAGAAACATTTGGACTTTCATAATATAAAAAGCAAAAAAATAAACTACTATTGCCTATTATATTTTATTTGGCTGAAATGAAACATGGAAAACAGTAAAGTAAGAAGCAACAATGCATTTTTTGTCAATATTTTTAGAAGATTTGTAAAGACATTACCAAAGGTATAAAAGTATAATACTCAAGTTGCTTGCTGTGAGAAGACTGATGTGGAAGATAAAAGCATTTATTTCTAACACCTCCAAGGTGGCATTTTTCAGGTTTGGTCTCTAGTATACATGGGGAGTTCTTTTGTGAGCAACTGTTGTAAAGACTTACAGGTGACAAATGCTCAAGAAAAAAGTTTTATTAAAACCAATGATTTATGAGAAAACCAAGTACAACCAATTATGAAATTAGGTGCATATATATTAATTAGTAATTAAATTTAAAAAGAAATCTATGGTAAGGTTAAGATAAAGTACTTAGAGACTAAATAAACTGTATTATGCATGGTTAAAATATTGAAGAGTTAAAGACACCATATTACAGTGATACATGCATACCATGTTTATAGCAGCACACTCATAATAGCTAAATTTTGGAAGTGTCCCATATGTCTGTCGACAGATGAATGGATTAAAAAAATGTATTCATTGAGTACTACAGAGTACTGCTGAGGCATAAAGAAGTATAATTTGAATTGTGTAGAAAAATGGATACACTTTGAAACCATAATGCTAAGTGAATTAAATCAGACTCAGAAAGTTAAATATTGCATGGTCTCTCTTATATGTGAAACCCAAAGTACGAATAAAGAGAAAAATAATAGGCACATGATAGGAAACAGGGAGATAGACTTTATGGAATTAGGAAAGGGGTTTGGGAGTAGAAAGAGATGAGAGAAAAAAGGGGAAAGGAGTAAAAGAAATCAAGGTGCGATAGGTATATATACCAATTCCCTTGATGAACACACTTATTATGTATTGCAAACACATACTGCTAAGAAAAAAGATATAGAATCCTGGAATGCACAAAATTTTATGGGAGGACATCTTTTGATTAATTTCATATGTATAAACAGTACCTAAAAGACAAGTTCTTATTAGAGTAGGAAAAAACTTAGTAACTGACTCCATTCTTCTGTAATTTTCTGCAATCTGTATTTCTTTATGTTTTGGTAGCAAAATAGACACAGAAATGCTGGGCATTATACCAAACTAATGACAACATTCATAGATATAAATGATAGAAATACTTTGTGATTTTCTTTTCTAAAATTCTTTGGTTTTCTTTTCAGGGTAAGAATTATTTTACCAACAAGTCCACAAAAACTTCCTCTCTGGCCTAAAATAGGTTCTGTGTCCATTCTTAAAACTGTCCCTTTGGCCAGGACAAGGCTGCTACTAGAATGCAGGGCAGAGTTCTTGAGCCAGAGGGACTTAAAATGAATAATTGCCTTGAGGTGGCTGCTATTAACTATGGCTGTGCATTAGACTCATATGTGGAGTTCTTAAAAATCCTGCATAACCAGCCCTCATCCCTCTGAGTAGTTTTCAGACATCTGTACATTTTAGAAACTCTCCAGGTATTTCTAACTTGCAGCAGAGACTGCAACTGCTGGCTTAAACTTATCTGGACTCAACAGTAGCAGTGGGGATAACCCGCAAAGTGCATGGCCCCTACATAACAGAAAGGGCTAGCAGGAGTTCAGAGATCAACCTCAGAATCCACAAATGTGCAAAGCCACAAAAAATCTCAATATATTAAAAAACAGAACTATAGGGGGTTGGGGATTTAGCTCAGTGATTCTGCCACCTGCATCCCAAGTGCAAGGATCTGAGTTTGATCTCTGGTACCAAAAAAACAAAACAAAACAAACCAAAACAACAACAACGACAACAGCAAAGAGAACTATAAATCAGATTGAATATAGAGTTACCAAATTATGTAAAGTTTATGTTTCAAGAAAGACTGTATTACATGAGTGTCCTAGAAAATGATTTAGTCAAGAAAGAAAGCAAAAATGCAATTATAGACTCTCAGGAAAATGATGAGTATATCAAATCAATTGAATCTATCTGAAATTGATACTGGCTAATGTGTAATATAAAGTTCTAAATTAATTACTTTCCTCCAAAGGCCTGTACTGTATTTTCTTACACAATATAGGATTCTTCTCTCCTCACTCCCCTCCCTTCCAGTAGAAGCTCTGTAGAATCTTTATGTTTTAAATTCAGGACACTTACTAATACATATGCATTACTTATATTTTTACTAGGTTATAGTTTTCTACTTTCATTCTGTGCTATTGTTTTAAATGTAGAAGAGAGAAAAGAAAGACAAAAAAAAAGGATGGAGGATATGAATGAAAAATATCCTAAGAGATTACAGAGGCACAGGGTCCTGGCTGTTCTTCATTTCACTAACACTTAGTAATTCTGCTATATTCCAACAGAAAAGTAGGCAGAACATGTTCTCAGTGCTCTCACCTCTGGGACTTTCTTCCTCGTGGTGTAAAGGGCAAGTTTCACAGACAAAGGTCATGAAGGAATTCAACTAAAACCTGAAGATCAGGATACACTCATATGATTCAGATGAGCCTTAAAGCCTCCTCCTCTCCATTCAACAAAGTCTAAATTGGACTTCATTCTGCTCGTCTTCAATGTTTTATTATAATTTGAAGCTTTCCTTTGCCAAGATATTTTCATTTTGTCTTGTTTATTTTATGCCTCAAAACTCTTACCCTTTAGCATTTTTGGTGTCAAAATCTGCAAAGATTCTTCATTAGTGTAAAACAAATGCAGGTATATTTAATATAGAATTATTCAGTGAGTAGAGCAGTTTGCATTCAGTTTTTAATTTTACCTATCATATTATTGGACAAATTCAGCAATTTAACATATGTATCAAATACTTGAATTTGATTGAGGGAATTTAATCGAGGGAATTTAAAAAGTTTTAATAGAACTGAGAAGGTATTAAGTCACATTAGGCTTCAGTTTCTTCATTTATAAGGTCAATGTCTGAGAAATGGCAGTGTCTAATGTTAAATCCATACCTATAATTCTCTATTAGGGATCAGTGAGCAATGATCCCATTTTGGCAATGCTCAGTTTTGGAGAAAAAAAATCAACATACATTTAACCAGGTTCCTAGTTCAGATCTTTGTTCAAAGTGAAATATAATTTTAAAAATTTTGAATGCACTACACACTTGGCTTTGAAAATAGCCTTTTATGACAAAGAGAACATAAATCTGCTAGGAACTATATTTAATTAAAATCTAAATTCATAATGCAATAGAATAACAGAGAAATAAATGCTATTAGGTAAACACTAAATTTAATTTTGATGTAACCTAATGATTTTTTATTGTCAGAAGGAGAGATAAATTTCTGATTTTTCTAAGCCACTTATTCAGTCTCAGTCATAGGATACATTACTGAATAAGACAATGAATGAATGATGGACCTTAGGTAATCTACAACCCCCCTGAAATTTTATGTAGAATTAGACAGGTAAATGTCCTTCACTAGATTTCCACTGACATCTGTGAAAGTCTAAGAACCATAATTAAGCAAAATGTATGGCATTAATTTTAAATTTTGATAGCCCTTTTTAGATTGCATTAGACTTCGCATAACCAAAAAATAAAACTTACTTGTAAATACTCTAAATGATAAATTCAAGAAAATAAATTATTACATTTAATTATAATAAAATGATAATCTCAATAATTTTAAATAGATCATTTCATATTTTTATTGTGTCATTTGCTAAAAGTACATTTGTTTTTAAATGAAGAAAAAAATTTAAATAATTTTTTTAAAAGAAATAATTTTTTACAATTTACTCAGATTAAAATATCTTCATTTTTAAAAGTAAAAGCAGGCTCATTTCATCATTTATAAATTACTGCTACATAAATTTTCCTATATAATTGCTGTGACATTTCTGCAGTGTGCCATATTCCCACTTTAAGAGTAATGAAAGACAGTGATGGTAAGTCAATTGTTATACTGTCTTACAAAGAACCAATGCCATTTTCTAGACTATGTAGGGCTTCTCATGCTCATTCCTCTAGTTTCCAAATTTCTACTGTTGTTCTGGATAATGAGAGAGAGAGCTTATCAGGAAGATATGTGTTAGCACCTTGTAATGCCATTATAGCTTTAATGGTGTGTAAACACATTAAAGTTTAAATGGATACCCTCCTACTTTCTCTGCAACCTCTCAGAGCTTTCCACAGTAGAAGGTAAATCAAGACTTCTTCATGGGCTGGTAGCTATGCAGTCTCATAGTAAACTTCACAAATGGGCCTGTTCACTTAAATCTTTTTCTAACTAACCAAGTTACATTTTTATTTTCTCCGGGCTCCACAAATTATGTAGTTGGGCCTGTGTATCATGCAGTTATCTGTGTATGTATATTTGTGTTTATATCCATCAGCATACTGCTATAAATTCTGTGGTTTTCAGTGATTAATACCTGTATGACCTAAAATGACAACCAGGTGTCCTTCAGAAACATGGACAATTAAAATACTCTTCTCTTCGCTATAAATGGTGTCAAGTTCCCTGTATCAAAAACTTCTGCTAACAGATTGTAATACAATTTTGGGAAGTGTGATTTTCTAATATAGTCAATACATATGTAGTTATATGCCATGTTAATTTTTTTTTACTACATATATTAAACTTTATAGGTTTCTGGAAAAATTGAATTCTTTGATCATTTAACAAAATTTTCTTGGTTTAAACTTGTTTACTGAATAAAATCATCTTTGTGAGAAGTACTGGGCTCAGAAATTTCTCATAATTTTATGAAATTTATAAAGGAAATATGAGAGGCTAAAAATGGTATCACAGCTTCAGAAGCTTATGAAAATGAACAATTCTGAATAATAAATTTACACAACAGTTTCCAGCAATGCATATTTTACTGATGTTCTTAGGCTACAAGCCAGTAAAAATAGAGGAAGACGTGCTAGCAAATTTTCATATGAATGAGAATCTGCACATATTCATCTGAATTTTCAAATCACAACTGAAGTAAGATTGAATTCAGCAATTCTGAAATTTAGATTAAGCTAATAAAAGGCATTATTCTAGTGTTTGGTTACTACTCCATGAATTCTAATTTAATTATTTTGGAATGTACCTGCAATTCAGTACATTTTTAAAATTTAACAGTATACTACAGTTGAACAATTTTGCTTCTCACTGTGATGGACAAAAGAATGAAATACTACTATAGTTTACATAAAAATACCCCTAGCACCAGAACTGCTAAAACTAGAACGGCTGACACCTTAAAAATGTGTATGAAATGAACAAATGCTCAGCAACATTCATATATAATTCTAGAATATACTCAACTATAAATCAAATTAATAACACCTTATGAATACATTCAAATGTCTCTAATACATAGTTAATCAACTAATCTTCAGGTAAACTGCATAAATTCTTTTATAATTCAATATATGTTTAGTTGCCCTTAAGAATGTAAACTGAAGTTACTAAAGTATTATAATTAATTAAGCAGATAAAGGAAATTATTTTAAAAACTAAAAGCTGTTATTATTCTATTTTTATCAGGTTTAAGCAAAGATGAGAGAAACTGGTTATTGCCATATTCAGCCTAATTCCTCTGACAAAACATCCAGGAACAGACGCTCATATTTCATTTCTCCCAGTGGCCTTCTGGGGTCCTTAAAATGCCCTCATTATTCTTGGGCCTACTATAACAACATGCTCATTTTCCTCATATTACTGAGATAAATTTTGACAGTACAAATACCTACTCATTGAAATCTACAAATATAGTAGCATTAATAGAAAATGCATAATAATCTATTGTAATGTATCACTTTAACATACATGTCTTGAAGATGCAATTCAATTCTGTATATTTGAAATTCCACTACTTTCCAAATTTTTACTAAATGCCTTGTATCTGAAAAAATCTCCAAAAATATATTCATTTACAAGCTACTACTTGTCTTACTTTGAATATTCTTAGGGAATTTAACATTCCCATATTTTTGTGTTTCTTTCTTGATTAAAATTTCCTCCAGTAAGTTTTACTCCATGGGAGATGTGAGCATGAAGTTTCCCCTGTAAAAATCCCAGGATATTTATAGTTTTCTTCAGGGAGGACAGGAATTATAACAACACTTAGTTGAAGAAAGCAAAGAAGGAAGAGAAAGGCGAAGGGGGGAGGGAAAAGAAGAATGTCAATAAAAATACAATTTGGGGGCCGGGGATTTAGCTCAGTGGTTTCACTGCCTTCTGTGCAAGCACAAGGACCAGAGTTCGATCCTCGGTACCGAAAACCAAAAAACCAAAAAACCAAAAAACAATTTGGTTCAACGTAGTTAAAAAATGTAAGATTGTCTAAATTTGCAGAAAGTGAAAGTCCAATGAGCTGGCAAATTGGCAGTCTCAGCCCTAGACACAGGGGGTTAAGCATTCTACAATCTTAAATATGCCCTCTCTTCCACAACTTTGAAGCCTAAGAGAACTTGTTTTAATTTAGTGTTTCACAAACATATGTAGAAAAATACTATAATGTTTTTCTGTACTTCGTAGAGAAACTTAAGTTTCTCTGTAAAGGAAAGCTATATACTGTGACATAGTGACTGGATGAAAGAACGTGTTATTTATTCAAGGGTACAAGAAAAATAAAACAGCATGGCCTCTTTATTTTCTGTAGCTGACCTAATCTGCTTTCCTATTGGATGGGTAGGTGATATTTAAATTTGCTAAACAACTTATTACAGTTTTATTTCAGTCTTGAATGAACCCTTTAATGGTTTACTTAGACTATCTTCTCCTCCCTTTTTTCTAAGAAAGCTATGGGGAACTTACATAACATAATGTCATAGTGCAAAGAAGGTAGGCTTCATCTTCTGGTCTAAAACGATTTTGTAAGAAGGATTATACATTGTACACTATCTCAAATTTGAATCATTTTCTCATAGCTTAGAAGAAAACAACATTTATTTTTGATTAAAGAGATTAAAGCTGCTTTACTCTATTTATTTTTAGGTAGAGAAATATTAAGTGTCTTCTGTACCCTATAACAAGGTATGACAGCTGTTGCATTTTCTTCATCCAGTTGCCACTTTCAACCCATTCAACTACAAATTTAAGACTAGTAGAAATACCTTGTTACAGCTCTAAAAATGTTTTTGTAGTGTGGAGAGATGGGTTCCTAAAGCAAAATTTTTATTTGCATACTAGAGGTTAATCCTAAAATCTGAGTTGTCATTGTGAAAAATAGGAGCCAATCCCCAGAACTGACCCATTCAAACTCCTTGGAAAAGTACTTCTTCCTGTATCATGTCACATGGTTTTAATAAAAGAGGTATAGTGAGGATTCTAATAGAACAGAAAGTAACCACAGCTACAAAAAACTTTATCTCAAACTGATTCAGTCATATAATAGATAATAGATAGGTAGTTTCAAGAGAATGACAACTTTTTTTGTTGAGTTACAGAGAATTTGTAAATTCTTATAACCTCAAAATGACAATCTCTCATCAGAAGTTTTTTGTTTAAGGAAATGACATAGCAAGAATGAACTGCCACAGATGGAGAACGGAAATGACATGTAATAGGCCGGTCAGCCTTACTCTTGAGTTAGATGAAGCTGTATTGCCATAAATAATGCCTTTTGAAATGTGTTTTACCAACGTGATAATTGCCTCAAAAGATCATCTTTGAGTGAGGCTGAAGATATATTTCTCTGCAATTATAGTGATATTTATTGAGTTGTTGAACAAATAAAATTACTATTAATTCAAACTCTCCCCCACAAGAAAACAAGATTTTCATATGGCTCACATGAAAATTTCTGAAATAAACTAGAATCCCCCTAATGATACAGCTTGAATATCAATAGGCTCTTTCTGAAATGACATTGAAATCAGAGTTTGAAGATACATTTCTACTAACAAAAAGTACCAGGTATAAAAAATTAGCCTTTAATATTAACTTCATGTCATAATATTAATAGAAAATTAAAATGTGAATACATTCTTAATTTTCTGTATTTATAAAAAATGAAAAAATGATATGAATAGTATCATGGCATAGCTATATCAAACAATAATTAAAACTTTCTTTCATAGCAAAGGTATGACTGTGATATCAGTTGTGTATCCATCTCTTTACTCACAGAAGATAATAAATTTAGCTTTGCATTAGGTTTATTTACTGTTCCATGCACACAGTATAAGAAGACCATTTATGTGGTAAAACTCCAGGTACATCAATATGAGTTTTTTCTCTCTAGGTTTTAAAAAGTATTTTAGTCTTTTTCTTTCTCCATACAGTTGTATGAGACTTTCTTTTTAATAGAAATTACATATATGTATAAA
>NW_004624733.1:1390672-1403507 GCF_000247695.1 Heterocephalus glaber | reverse complement strand
AGAGTTAGTTTCATTAATTTGTCTTCCAAGGTACTTCTTAGAAGTTGACAAATTTATTTCAAAACAGATTTTTGAAATATGCTTTCTATATCCTTTTAAATTCTGTAAAATCTGTGGTAATGTCTCCTAGTCTTGATATTTTAATTTTAAAAATGGATAATTGATATTGTGTAATAGGAAGTAAAGGTCTAAAGGAGCAGGGGAAGTGTGAGAGGTAGGGGAAAGGAAAGAAGGGAAAAAATATGAGAAAAGGAAATAAATGGAAACAATCTTGGCAAATAGGGAAGGGTGGAGGGGATGAAGGGAGGGCAAGGGAAGGGGGAAAAAAATGAGAGCCAAGATACTCATGTAATGGTACAAGATCTCAATGATGTATGTAAATGTATTTTATACCTAAAATGTACCAATAATGGGTGAAATAAAATCAAACTGTGCTGCTATAAACGTGTGCAAAGGGGAAAGGGAGGTGAGAGGGGTAGGGGAAAGGAAAGAAGTGAATGGAACTAACATGAGAAAAATTGAAAGAATGGAAACAAAGTCTTTGTAAATAGAGAGGAGTGGAGGAATTAAAGGGAGGGTAGGGGAACAGGAAAAAATAAGAATCAAGATATATTAGGTAAAGGTACAAATCTCCAACGATGAATGTCAATATATTGTATACCTAAAATGTACCAATAAAATTAATTTTAAAAAGATTAGTATTGAGACATATGTATTATAGTAGAAATACATCCTTGGGATGAAAAAGTGAATTTAGGATGGTACCGTAAAGAGTTAGTACCAAAAGGAAAGCAGTACAGAAAAAAGAAATATCCTTGACAAGATTTTAGTTTAATACTATTAAGTATTTTATGCAAATGTTCACATAATTTGTATTGTACTTGGAAACCTTTATTCAGGAATTCAGAAAAACACAATTAGAAAGTTTCCATCATCCCCAAATAATCCTTTATGGGAACCAAGCCTCCAACATATTCATCTTTGGGAGTCAGTTAAGATATAAACTCTAGCATGGTTATAGGCAAATAATCATTGCTGTCAGTTATCTGCTGGGATTTAACCCGTCTGAAGGTTCAAATTGATTAGACAGTCAAAATGGCTCATTCATATTGCAGGCAGCTATGGCTGTTACTGTGCACGCCTGTATGTAGCCTCTCCAGCATGTCATTTTTTTTTTTTTGGTACCGGGGATCGAACTCAGGACCTTGGGCTTGAGGGGCAGGCACCAGAACCACTGAGCTAAATCCCTGGCCCTCCAGCATGTCATTTTTAGGATAGTTAAATTTCTTACATTGTAGATGACTTTCTCCAAAATGTCTAAAGTGGTCTGGTTAGATATGGGTGACCCTTTTTAGACTCTGACGTCATGTAGCATTTATTATTTCTGTTATATTCCATTGGTCAAAGTAGTCCCAAAGTTGCTCAGATTTAAAGAAGAGGTTATGGACCTCACCTCTAAATGTAAGATGTGTCAGAAAATTTTGAACCTGTGTCATAAAACTATTTCATTTACTTCTGCTTCCTTAAAGATCTTAAAGATCTAGCATCAGTGCAGATAAATTTTAATGATATAAGCAACAGTTATCCTCTATATTAAAATTGCCTGTATATATGCCTGCTTTCTGAACTTGATTCCCAGTTTCTATTGCATATGTACTTATGCAGTGCTTAATAAATATCGTTGGAAAGAAAAAACAAAAGATCCCACCTCTTCATGTCACAGTAGTAGTTAAATTTCAACATGAATTTAGGAGGGGATAGTCATGTGTCTTTTAGGTTTGTTGATGTAACAGGCTATACAAAAATGCAACCTAATTTAATCTAATTTTACAACTATTCATTATTCTTTTCCTCATTTAAACCAAATAGTAGTTGATGTCACTAATACTTCTTAAAACCAAAATAAAATCATGCATCAGCAACCTCATTTTCCTGATTTCCTCATGTGCCAGGCTTCAGAGGCCATTGAATTAGTTCAATGTAATGTTCATGTTTCCATCTCATTTGGGCCACTGCTGTTCCAACTTACATTGATTCAGGCTTAATACTCACCATCTCTCCTTAATTTATGACAGATTATTTCCACAGGGCATTAAAATTTTTATTAGTCCATATTAGTGATATAGAATAGTGAGTTTCACTTTGGTATATTGATACATACATATAACCTATCTTGACCATTTCCACCCCTACCACCCCTGTCTTCCTTTCTTTTCTGTCACCTTATCTCTGTACTCATTTCTTATAGTCTTCTTGCTTATATAAGAGAAAACATGGGATACTTAACTTTTTGAGTCTGGCTTATTTTTCTTAACATAATGGTTTCCAGTTTTGTCCATTTTCTTGCTAATAACATGATTTTGTTCTTCTTTGTGGCTAAATAATATTCCATTATGGATATGTACTGCATTTCCTTTATCCATTCATCTGTTGAAGTGTGCATAGGCTGTTTCCAGAGCTTACATATTGTGAATTGCACACAGTAAATATTAGTATGTAGGTATCACTATAGTATGTTGTCTTTAATTCTTTTAGGAATATATTGAGAAGGGGTATAACTAAATCAAATTGTATCTCAATTTTTAGTTTTTTAAAGAGACTCCATACTGATTTCCATAGTGGTTTTACTAGTTTACATTCCTGCCCACACTGTAGACAAGTTCCTTTTCTTTAGCATCATTACCAGTATTTATTGTTTCTAGGGTTCTTCATGATAGACATTCTGATAGGGGTGAATTAGAATCTCATTGTAGTTTTCCTTTACATTTCCTTAAAGGTTAAAGATATTAAACATTTTTCAGGTATTTATTGGTCATTTGTACTTCTTTTGAGAACTAGCTACACAATACCCATTTATTGATATTTTTGTGAGCTAGTTTTTATATTTTACTTCTTGATATATCCTATGTTGGAAGTATAATTATTAAAATTTTTTTCCTATTCTGTGGCCTATCTCTGATGATTGTTTCCTATATTCAAAAATATTTGTCATTTTATAATTGAATTATTTATTTTAAAATATTGATATCCTTAAGGTTTGTTTTGGCATGCAATATGGATCAAACTTTATTTCCAAAAGTTAACCAATTATCTAGCACCGTTTAATGGATAATTGAATTTTATCACTTGATGTACTATTTTTATACTATTTTATCATACTGCTTAAATATGTATACATATATAAAGAGAGAAGAATATTTTATACTATAAATTACACTTTCATATGAAATAACCTTTGGACAAACTATTATTGTGATTATTGTGACTTTTTAATCAATTTATTGCATACTATTTATTGAAATCTCCTGTTATATTTACTTATAAACATGTTCTCTTTTTTTTTTCTTTTTTTTTTTTTTGAGGCAGGATCTTGCTATGTAGACCAGGCTGGGCTTGAACTCACTGTGGAGCCCACGTTGGCCTCGAACTTGTGGAGATCCTCCTGCCTCAGCCTCCCAAGTGCTGGGATTGCAGGCATGTACTACCATGCCCAGTGTACATGTTCCTTCTTCTATTTGCTTATTTTCCATGTGTAATTCACATAGGCTCAATTTTCTCTCTGGAATCTATTCCTTCTGTCTAAAAAACTCCTTCAATATTTCTTGTACAAAAGGTCAACTAAATAAAATATCCTCCAATTTTTCTCCTTTATTCTGCTTCATTTCTGAATGGATTGAGTTTGTTGATTTTTAAAAGTTGTTTTGTTATTTTGCTAATTTTCCCTGAAATTTTGATTGAGATAATTGTAGATTTAGATGCCATTATAATAAAGAACACAGACAGATTTCATGAACATTTCACCTAGTTTCTCCTAATGATAACATTTTGCAACCTATACCACCATAAGGATATTGACATTAATACACTGCACTGATGTACATACAGGCTTCCCACATTTATTTGTCTGTTGTGTGTGTGTGTTTTAAGTTCTATGAAATCTTATCAATTACAGATTCATGAATTTCTCATGCTTTTAAAATGTATTTTTGCTGAATATTTTGTTTTTTATTAACATTTCAGAGGTTTCATTCTATTTTCTTTGGGTTTATGTGGAGTCTGCTTAGAAGACAGTTATTCTTATATTTGGCTTTTAAATAGAATGTTATCTTTTCTCTCTGCTTGCCTTCAAAATTTTCTTTGCTTTTGCTTTTCAACAGTTTGAATATGACATTCTAGGGGTGGATGTGTGTATTTTTATAGAAAGGATAAATTCCAATCTGCAGCAGTTTTGAAAGGATTAGAAATTCATGAGTAGTTTGATATTGCTCAAGGGAATAAAAAGCATTTCCCCTAAATCTTTCCCTTATGAGGAGACAACTATCATTCTTTGACCAAATAGAAAACAAGACCTATGATAAAGAAGCTTCTATATTTTGAGTTGGAAATTTTGTTCCACTTAATTCTGTTTCATACTTATTACTACCACAGACCCATTCTTTGGGGCATTTTTTCACTTGATTATGAATAGCTCCACCTCAAGAGGTTCACCCTGGAGAAATCACTTATTTCCCTTTCATCTTGAGTGAACTAAGGAAACAGCTGATATGTGATGATATTTTTTTTACATTCTTAACAACACTCCACAATGTGTAACATAAAAAATGTAACAATGGCCTGATGAATGGATTATGTTGTGGTCAATGTTTACATGTACAGATTTATACTTGCCATTTTTATGAAATACCTTGTTTTATTATAAAATAGTACATATGACTATTAACCATGGAAATATAAAAGCATTGTCCAGAATATAGCCAGTAAAGTCTATAGCCAGTAAATAAATAAAAACCTTAGCAGTATTCTAAGCAACTTTAAGAGAATCATGACAAAGCTTGACCACACTCCCACAGAGATCGCAGGACATATTTGCATACAGACTGCTCCTCCTAAAGAAATAATAATTCAACTTGTGTGTCTTATTTCCAAAAAAAGGGAAGATCACTAAGATCCAAGATTCTTTCACCCGTTCATTTGTTCAACAAATACTTATTGAATTGTTCATTAATACCCATATAGGCTAGGTACTGAACCAGGTAATCCATAATAAACAGTGCACTGCAGAGCCTAGATGCCTGCTCTCATGGACTTAACGTCTACTAATGATTTTTTAATGAAATTTTACACAGCAAATATATAACCACATGTATTTTTAATGAGTTGACTTCTCTGTTCCCCAGCCCAAAGCAGCTATTCAAATATAACTGTTCTAACTGCCAAAATTTTCCTTCTAGAAGAACACATAGTTTTTGCTCACCAGGTCCAACTGATGATCACAAATACAGAGATCCCTACACCACCACCAATCCCACAGCCTGGGGTCATAGCAGTGGAACAGCGTCCATCTCTTTCTTTCTGAAGTCTCTATTGGTGTATTTTATGGGGTTACCCATCTTCTGAGGTCTAAAAGGTTCAGATGTAAATAAAAGAGGAGAATCATGAAACTGATTCTTTAGAAACTGATGCTTTAGAGCCTGATGTCACAGAGAAAGTTCAAACCAAACCTTATCGACCCATCCACATTGCATACAATTCCAAATATTTCCATGAGCTTGAGTTCGTAAACCAGAAAAGAAACTCTGCTTTTTTATACGGAAAAAGGTGCTCTTCAGTTTACCTTTGTTGCTAGTAGCAACCAAACAACAGTTTCTGTAGTCACACCTATTGAGGGCCTCACTAGATTTTGAGGGCCATTTCTTCTTTGAATCATTTTCTTTCTCGGAAGAGCTGTATATTAAGGGGCTAAAATACAAAAATGAAAATTTTCTTTCTTTATTTTTTAAAATAAATAGTGCAGACCATATTTGTCCAATAAATTATTTTTAAAACTTTTTCACATATTTTATTGGCTCAAATAATGGTTGCAGATTATTTTAATAGTTTAAGCCTATTTTAGATAATGGGGAAATGAGCTCAGATTAGCCTAGTAATTTTTCCAAGTTTGTAAGTCTAATAGCTAGATGAGAAAGGATTTTAACTCACATTTAGTTTACACCCAAAATTCTGAGTTCTTTCTGCCTTTTGAAAATGATGTTTTTCTCATTATTTGTAAAGATTGATAGAAAAAATTATTGTAGCTCTAGATAAAAATTTATATTTTTCATTCATATAAAGCATAATTCAGTAAATATTTTAAAAACTCAGACTAGAATAGAGTTTTAATTGGTACATCAAAATTTATAATTATAGAAAACTGTGGCCTAAAAGAATGACCTGAGAAAAAAGGGATTGCAGTAAATTGGGCAATAGCTTCCAAAGAAATCCAGGTCCTAATCTCTAGAAATTATAATTTTTTTAACTCATGCAACAGCAGAAACTACAAAGATATGACAAAATTAGACACCTTGGCATTGAGAAGTCATCCTGGATTATCTGTACGGACCATCATGTGATAATAAGTATCATTTTAAGAAAAAGGCAGAAAGTTATTCAACTACAGTGTAGAAGACAATGTGATAAAGCAGAGATTTGAAAATGTTATACTGCTCTTTGTAGATCAAAGCAGAGGTTATGAACCAAAGAATAAAAATTCTAGACTCATAACAGGTAAGCAAGCAAATAAAAGGAAAGAGTTAGGTGCAAAAACAACTGAAAAATTTAACAGTTTTAAATCATATAACTTCTAGTAATATAACATAAATTCCATTATCTTGGTTTAAATTGTGTTTAAGATAAATTACAGAAAAACAATTAATAGTATAATCACATATAAACATAATTAATGGTATACTTGCCTAACAAATAATTGTGTTCTGAAATAATCACACAAAATTGTGAAAAGGTATAGTACATAAAATTTTCTAAATAACAATACAGTTTCTTTCATATAAATACATGCTTGGAACATTTTCATGAGTTCTTTTATTCATTCACTGAAGGAAAAGTAACTCATTGTACAACAGAACATGTCACTGCCCCTTGTTTAGTGTAGAATTGTTATTGGGAATCAGCTGATTCGCACGGTACTATGTAAATTTACCTTTTCAGTCAGTTGTGTCCAAATGACTGAGTTTCCACCAATGGAATAGAAGAGCAAGCTGAATATAATTTTCAGGTCCCACTCATAAAAACAAAGTATTCTCTTTAACCAACTAGACAGAGATGATCAGAAATACTTGCAGGTCCCATGTGGACAGTGGAGCTCCAAATTAGAAGGCACCTAGGTCTACAAATCATCATGGGGAAAAGAATCACTCACAGATAGTTATACATGTTTTCATATTTATGAACAGGAAGAAAAATTTTATTCTAAGCCATTATATACTGTGATTTGTTTATTGATGTTATTTTTGTCATCACCTCTAGGTTCTTGAACAAGTCAACAGATAAAGAACTTTCCCTCATGCAGTTTACACCTAGCATCAGAAAACAAAACAAATCAAATGGTAAGTGAGTGACTCCCTAGAAAGAAGAAGAAAATTAAAGTAGAATTGAGGGATGTATAATAATAAAGAATTACTGTTTTAATTACTATTTGAGACAGGCTAGTTAGAAAAGGTTATCTACAGGTGATAATATAGAGACCTGAAATAAATGAGTGAGTGGTCACAAAGTGAACATTTCTTAGCAGGGTTTCAGATAAGTTGGAACAGAAGAGGCAAAGGCCCTGAGACAGGTGTGGACTTTGCATGTTTGGTCCTCAATGAAACCAATATGGCTGATATGGCTCACTGTCAGTGAGCAAGGGGGAAATCAGCGGGAAAGCAGTTCATAGAGATTTGACAAAGAGAAATCAAGTAGGGCCTCATAGGGTTTCCAGTCTAAGTATATTGGGAAGCAGGAAGTAGGGAACTGAAAAGAAGAAAGTGACATAAAATGTTATATAATTTAAAAATCTCATTCGGGCCATATTGTGGAAAATAGATGCTGGTGGGGCAATAATGGAATTAAAGAGCACATGTAAGAGAAAATGCGATAGGGTACACAAAAGTAACATTGGGTTAATAGAGAAAATTCATGTTTTGAATTTAGAAATGATGAGGTGAAATATGATAAAAAAAATGACTAAAGAATGATTCCACAGTTTTTGCCTGAGTAACTAGATATATAGTAGTGTCATTTCAGAAATGAGGAAATCAATAGGAAAGGAATGTTTAGGGGAAGAAACAAAGAGTTTGACTTTAGGTTTGTTAATCTTAAAATGTCAATTAGAGATGAATTGGTTATTCTAATCTGGAATTTAACAGACAGATGAGAGGTGGAAACAGCCACATTGGAGTTATGAGCATCTATGTGACTAAGTGTCTTAACTGGATTAAGGCATCCCTTAGGGAATTTTATAAATTTGTCACAAAGTTTAGGTTCTCTCACTATTTGAAGTGTATGTGTGAAATTTAGTGCATAGAAATTAGGATTACCAGATTTTTACATGTCATGTAGGCAGAAAATCTATGAGTAATTATTTTTTCTTTGACTGGAACTATAATTACATATAATTTTTTAATTATTTTGCCCTTCTTCCAGAAAGGCAATCATTATGTCTATCAATCAAAGATTAAACTTTTTTTCAGTAAATAACCACTGATCACAATTTAAGAAACTCATGTTACCAGTGGCAAGGTAGCACATGATTTTGGGTTAACAACACAAGAGATTTTATTAGCTTGCATTCACAAAAATTGAGTACAAGCATCTGGATATTTTATCTTCTAGTGTAGTTGTGCTTCAGCATTTACAATTGAATCCAGTCATTATATTAATCATAATTTTTTCCCTTAATTTAAGAGTCACAATTTTTGAAACAATATAGACAAATCAAATTGTCTAGTCATCTAATTTCAGGAGGTTAAAGTGAGAGCCACAAAATACTGATCATACAAAAAGTACCTTGCATCTGGTTATAAAATATTGGTTATACAAAAGGGGCAAAGGGTCTACTAAAATAGACCTATGGAATAAGCAGAAGCAGGAAAGTCAAAGACAGCACTCTGAGGGATTCTAAAATTTAAGAGTCAGAAAGACAAAGTGTTATGAATTAAATACAAAGTCGCTATTGTATTAATAAAAGTAAGAAAATACGGCAACCTGAGCACTAAGTAAATTATAATTTTAGATGGAGAAAAATGATCAAGTCTGTCACAAGTCAATTTAGATAAGGATTAAGAAATTTACTCATGGATCAAATTAAATGAAGACCTAGAACTGTCCATGAGACTTGGTAAAGGAGACCTCATTGAATGTTTGAAGCAGTTCAGTGGACTCATAGATGCAAAGTCTCGCTGGAGATTAAACAAAAAAGAGAATGTGAACATCCAGTTCAGCCAAGATGAAGTACCAGGGCCTAGATTCATCTACCTATGTGAAACAATTAAAAAAATGAAAAAGTATGTAGAAGTGGGGATGTACAGGCTTGTTTGTTTATGCATTGTTAGATATTTCACAAACATACTGAGGCAGCTTGGAAAGCCAGGATGATCTTGATCATAACAGACTTAGGTAGCTATGCAATTTATTCAATATTTTTTGGCCCAGAAAAAAAGCCACTATGAACTGTGAGATCCATATCTTACTTTCTCTTCATCAGTTAAAGCAACAGGAGAAAAGAAATATGTATTTTAACAGTAAGAAAAATTGCTTAATATCCAAACACTATTGAAATATTTAGAAATAAATCAAAGAAGAAAGGAATGTGACAAATATTTCATATTTGTGATCTCCAAAGAACTTCAAGAAAAATTCTAGATAAACCAAATAAAGTAAAACCCTGAGAAAGATATTGATAGATTTGTGATTAAAGAACAGTTGAAAATGTACAATAAAAAAGAGAAAAGGAAAAAACGGAAACAAAGTCTTTGCAAATAGGGAGGGGTGGAGGAGTTTAAGGGAGGTCAGGGGAATGGGGAAAAAACCAAGATATATTATGTAAAGGTACAAATTTCCAATGATGAATGTCATCATATTGGATACCTAAAATGTACCAATAAACTTAATTTAAGAAAATGTACAAAAGTATATACTTTAAAATACGTAATTAAAATATTAGTTAAATTTTTTATTCTTGAAACTTTATAAGAGGTCATGCTTGAAAGAGAAAACATATAACTGGGAATACATATTAACTGTTGACATTCCACAACTTGGGACCCATATGGCAAGTAATTTGATACCCAGTGTGAACTGTCTTAGTTATTTTTTGTTGCTGGGACAAAATACCTGATACTCACAAATTAAAGGAGAAAAGGTTTAGTTTTAGCTTATAGTTTATAGAGGTTTCAGTCCATAGTCCTCTGGCTCCAAGGCAGGGCAAAAGAGAAACAGTCCATAGCATGTCAGGCAGAAGGCATTGAAGAATGAAGCCTGCCCTCCATTTTTCCCTTTACATTCCATCCAGGCTATAAGCCTATAAATTGGTGCCATCCAAACCCAGGATAGGTCTCATTATACACTCCCAGAACTATGCTAAAGCAATTTAGTCATCACACCTCTTTAATCCATATTCACACACACTAGAACCAGCCACATCTAAAAAGCCCCACCTATTGGCACATGAGACTTTGGGGGGGGCATCTAGATATAAGCTATAACAGATTCCATCCTGAGATAGTGTCAGCAAGCCACCATCATATGTGTGGTCTCCTTCCAATCAGGTGGTAAGTACAACTGCTTAAACTGAGTAAGTCATTATCTAAACACCACAAAGTTATCCAAATTCCATAGTAGCAACTTATTCAAGTTGCCAGTAAATAAATAGGCTCTGGAATATAAATTCTGTAAATGAATATGTAGAAAATGATATCAAATGATATTAGTAATCTAGGGTTGTTTTACATAATTTGTAAACATTGAGGGTCTTGGAATAAACCAAGAAGGGAATCATGATCTTCTAATGATTAGGTTACAATCTTAGGGAAGGAGGTACGAAGCCCTGTCTTCTGCTCTGGGTAGGATTTCAAGCACATTAGTACTCTGCTGCAGCGTTCTTCATTCTCTTTGGATTTGGAACAAAACCTGCTCACAGATACAAACCTAATTGTAATTTTGAGAGTGGAGGATTTGGCAGAATGATAGATGGCAAAAACAATAACTGAGTTAGAAAGTTGAGGCTTGATTTACTGGGTGACATCAGCATGCTAGCTGACTAGAGGTGTCTGATGTGTTTCCCTCCACATAGGAGGACCAAAACGAATAAAAAACAAATAGTGTTTAAACGGAATGTGTGCCAGAGTGCAGTAGGGATATAGTAGAGATGCCAGAGCACACGTAGACTCAAGATGACCTTAAAAATAAGGGAACATGACACAGCAACTATCATCTCATCTTCTTAGTCAAGACCAGCTGGAAACCAAGAAGGACTCCCTGAAGTGGGGAAAGGTAATCAGGAGGCCCCCAGAAGTTCCCAGTAACAATATTTGCTGCTGTCAAAGCCTAGAGAACTCATAGGCTCTGAGCCCTGTAAGAGGAACTTAGGTAAACCTACACTGCTACATTTCCCCAGGGAAAGAGCCAAGCCATGGTGTGTCCTACTCCATTCACTGCAATGCTACATAGCAGTATCTCAAGGTGCTGTCTATCTGCAGAACTCTAAAGCATTCAGGCAGCAGACTGATCCTAGTTGCTCAGTCACAGTGATCAAGCAGGCAAAGTAGAATGGTAGCCCCACCCAGCAACTCTCAGCCCCTTGAAGCAGTAGGTCAGCCCACTGCTCCTGGTCCCTCACCCAAACTATGCCATCCACTCACCCACAGAACAGCAAAGAAGCTAAGTAGCCCCACCCTATTACCTGCAGCCCCACAGATACTTGACATAGCAATGGCCACAGGGGACAACCTGCTTATATTTTCCCCACCATGAGAAATCACTCTGTGTTGCCAATTTAATTTGCCTGGGGAAATGGGCTGGTAGGTGTTGTATGCTTAGTTCCCTTCTAAATAAGGCTATTCTGAGTCTCTGTATTATTTATCCAGGCAGCCTATCCCAGGTAACAAACTCACCCACACTAGGAGAGTCATTTCAAAGATGGCAGAACAGACCACAAACTCCTGCAATCTAGGCCACTGAAGCACTCCCAGGCAGTGTAGAAGGTGATTACTGATGATAAAACTGCATAGAGTATATACTTCTATGCTCATCTAGAGTGAAAGCCCATATTCCTCACCCGACAGATATCCTACAATTCATCTATAAGAAAATTGCTCTCATAATTTAAAAAACTGCAAAATTTGAAGGGGCAAATTATCACAAGATATGCAGATATTAACACAAAGACATAAGAAATATGAAAAGTACAATAATTCAATACTTGCAAAGGAAGACAATAATTCATTAGCAAGTAACACTAAAGAAAAGAAAAATCTATGAAATTCTTAGAAAGGAATTAAAAATAATAATCTTAAAATTCAATGAGATACAAGAGAATACAGCTAGAAAATTCAACAGAATCAAGGAAAAATCATGACATAAAAAGAAATTCAACAAGAGATAGATATAAAAGCAAATAAATATTGGAAGTGAAGAATTAAATTAATGAACTATTTTTAAAAATTGGGAACTTCAACAACAGACTAGGTCAGATTGAATAAAGAATTTCTGAACTTGAAAAGAGTCTTAAAAATAACCCAGACAGACAAAAAAGAAAAAAAATAAAGGAATAAAAAAGAATGAAACAAAGACCTCTTCTCTGAAAATTATAGCACTCTGAAAAGAGAGATTGAAGATGATATCAGAAAATGGAAAGACCATTCCCTGCTCCTGGGTAGGAAGGATCAACATAGTGAAAATGACCATACTTCCAAAACTGCTATATTGATTCAATGCAATCCCAATTGAGATCCCAGCAGCATACTTCATGGACCTTGAGAAAACAATCCAAAAATTCATTTGGAACAAGAAGGGACCCAGA
>NW_004624733.1:1310568-1337320 GCF_000247695.1 Heterocephalus glaber | reverse complement strand
AAAAATAAGAACCAAGATGCATTATGTAAAGGTACAATTCCCAATGAGAAATGTAATTGTGTTGTATACCTACATTGTACCAATAAAAGAATTTCAGTTAATAAATGTTAAAGTAATGGTAGAGAACATATTGAGTCCCCTGTATAATAATGAATTTGTGAAAAATCATTAAAGGATGCCAAAATTATTTTGTGTAATGTTTAAGAGAATCAGGAAATTCATACAATAACAAGAGTACCAGCCCAAAGATAATTTGATAGGTTTAAATTGACTAATATGTTGGTCATTCTTTTAACTAATTCAACATTACTTATTATTAATCACAGATGAGATTAGATGTTGCTGATATGGTGCAGTAAAAAAAAAATATACAACCAGTGCTATGTAGCATATTTACCAAATATAGCAAATCCCTGATTAAGAACCAGTTCTGTTCAGAGAGAACATTCATAAGTTGGATTTGTTTATAATTCTGACAAAGTGAGTTTTATATACCTTTGACACAAATATAAAATATAAAGCATAAAAAAACCAAACACACACAAAATCATGGACATTAATTTCAGATAAAACTAAAGAGAGAAAATAGGCAAATGCTGTTTGGGAACTTTGTTTTGATCTTGACCTTGTGCTCTAAAAGGTATTTGGGGGACAATTAATAGTTTAAATATGAATGGTGTAGTAAATAATATATTGTTGTGTTAATTTTCACAGCTGTGATAATGGTATCATAGTTATATCAAAAGAGAAGGACTTTATTTTTAATAATTGCATATTGATGTATGATATGCAACTTTAAATGATCCAAGAAAAAGTATGTGTGTGTACATTTGTGCATAAGTATGTACATATTATTTTTAACTTTCTGAAACATCAAAAATAGCTATGGCAGTTATTTCAGATAATGTACTGAATAGAAACAAATCAACTATGAGTTCGTAATGATACTGAGAGAGAAACACGCACACAGAAAAAGAGTGACAGAAGTTGAAGTTGAGTACAGTATTTGCATAAAGTGAGTGTTCAAAATTTTAACAATTTACAAGTCTAAGAGAAGTTATTCTGATGTTTTTTGTAAGTTTTCAAAATAAAATATTGGAAAAAAGGCAAAAAATAATGAAGGTGGATCTGTAAAGCAAGGGACAGGTACATGATGACTCTTTCCTCACCCCCACATTCCCTGAAAAAGAGTAAATTACTTGCTCTCACACAGGCAAACATACCTTCATATACAGTTTGTTATAGATGATGAATTCTAAAATACTATTTTATTTAAAAATGCAAAATATTGCATTTTATGATTTCCTGGGAAGTGGAGTTGACATTTGATACTAATTGAAATATAAATGTAAATACTGTAATAGCAGGATATTTTAAATGTCTAGTTAATGGGCAAACTAAAACACTATCCTAATTAAAAGCAGTCTCTAAAGAACTGCACACTAAACACAAAATAGTTGTAATTTTAACAAGATATTTTCTCCAAAATCCAAAGGTGAGTTGGGTAATGTTATATAATAATAATATAATTAAGCTAAGCAGAGCTGGCCTCAGGCAAAACTATAACATAGGCAAGTTTATCCTTCATTCCAGTCTTCTCACTTTCAGATCATTCCCACAGCTCAGGTGGGTTGCTATCTAAACCAGATGGTCTTGGGTATTCATTCAGTTTGTTTCTCCTTAGCACCAAACACTTATCTCTACCATGTGTCTGCTTTACTCACCTTCTGTTCCCTGATTCCCATAATGTTGGACAAAAATTCGCCTTCTGAATCCCTTTCCTTCATGGTCTAGAGTATTTGGTATAAATCATTCTGCTCAGCATGGTAATTAGGAGAACCTGATGACCACTCTAAACAAGGGTTAACTGTACTTTCGGATGGTCATAATGATACAGGACAGCAAGTAAACCAAAAATGACATAGAACACCAAACAATCCAAAGAAGCAAAAACAACCCAAACAAGAGAAATATAACTTTCAACCTGCTAGATATCTAAAATATGAGTTCCTGTCCTCTAAAATCAAAGAATGAAGTCTAGGAACAATGAACAATGGAGGTGAAGAGTAGGAAAACTTTATTGACAGAAAGATAGCTTCTGACTAAAAGAAACAAAGCAGGCTGGAAAGTTGGTTGCCCGCCCATCCCACTTTTCAAAGGTGTTTTATATGGCAAAGCCACGAGGTGAGGTAGGTACAAAGTGGGACAAAACTATAAGGTCCAATGGAAAATTACAAGGTGGGTATGAGGTGGGACAAAACCATGATCAACCAAGATTACATGTACAGTCACCCAGGTAATATTGATTAAATGGAGATCAAATGGGAAAATACATCACATAGCAAGCTTACAATGAATTTCCAGAAAGGAAATGAGCTAAGGAGATTGTTGTCTATTTAGAATATCAATCACTGCTATTTATCCCCAGGGGAAGTAAGTGGGTGCAGTATTTATTTATTTTTCTATAATATTAACTAGGGAATGTGTCTCCATTGTGTTTCCCATTGACTCCTCCAGGGCAGCTCTGTCTAATTGCCCGCAAGACAGCTAATTAACTTACCTGTCTACAATAATAATATAAATTTTTGTCAAAAACCTCAGTTACATCAAAATTATTACTCAAATTCCTCCATGATTCCCCCATGAATTCCTTCATGAACCCCTGTGCATAATTTTTGACACACATATTATTTAATGGTGTAATTATTTCACTACATCTTTTTCTCTTCTAGTTAGACAGATTTCCTTCAGGGAAGATACCATGTCTTGAACATTTTTGTATTCCCACGTGTAGCCCAATACCTAGCACGTTATAATGCTCAATAAAGGATTATTGAACTTTAGTGTTAAATAAAAACAATTTATTTCTGAAATTACCTTAAGGTCCAGAAACAGAAAATTGCATTTCAGAAGACATTCTTTCAGGAAAAATGAAGTTAGTAAGAATAGTAGCAAGTAATTCCAGAAAATCCTTGAAAAGTTTCTCAGCTTGTGAAAACAAATCCCATGGGTTGAAAGATAGTAGATTCAAAACATCCTTTTTCCCTCCAAAATAAGTATAGCCAATTGGGATCAGAATGCCTTAACTGGAGTTTGCTTAATGCTCAATTTTTACAAGAAAAAAAATGGTTGTGAAAGAATAGAACTTGGGCCATTCCCTGTTTATCCTTCATTTTTATGTGGGTAACTCTGGTCAGCAAATTCAGACAGCAAAATGAAAATTGTACCCAAAGATATTTCTCACAAAATGTACAATATGTTATTTATGCAGTCATTCTTTGTATCCTTTGGAGGAGTTTTTTTCAAGAACCTTGTGTCTGCTAATGCTCCAATTCCTTTTTCTTTTGTGCATATAAATTATATAGTATTTGTATATAACAAACTAGCATCCTTATGAATACTTTGAATTTTCTAGGTTTCTTATAATACCTAACAATCTAAAAGCTAGGTAAATAGTTGTTATGCTATTTTTAAGGTAATAATGGCAAGGAAAAAGTCTGAAAATGTATAGTTGAGATGCAAATTTTTCCAGTTACTTTAGACCTAGGTAGTTGAAGTCACTGACACAGAACTCAGATAAGAAGGGCTGATTGTAACCACTGATTTTTAGTCGGAGCTTAATATTTTAACCTATTTAATATCCTGGTCCTACAAAAAGTAGCAGTGTCTCTAGAAAATGAGAAAGAAGAAACTGCCTTTGGGGGTAAACTACAAAATGAGATAGACATCTATAGCAAGCTTCAGTGGAAACTAACTAGATTCTCAAACTTCCACATGTGAGAAGCAATTTATACTACCATTGTTCTCTAGCCCTTGACAGACCCTAAAAGTGAAAGAATAATGGGGTGCAGGCAGAGGACCCGAACTCTATAGGCAGCCTCCACTGCTCCCAGGAATAATCAGTGTCACAATTACCACCAAGAGCAAAGGACTTCACTTACCTGCACCTCAGTTTCATGGGAAGATCAATTGTACTGAACCTGATAGGATTTTCAGTTTCTTTCAAGGCATATTTTTCAACAACTTCATGTTTGATTTGTTCTTTGTGGGGGAGCAAATGTAATACATGGTAAAACTGACCATAATCCACATTAATACATGTAAATTTGTAACAGTGCCCAAGCTGCTACTCTGACCAGATCTTGCTCTTAAACAGAAGTCCTCCTCCCTGTAGCTGAGGTGAGGACTGTGAATGCCACACATCTGAGCTCCCTCTCCAGAAACTACTCCTAAGTGCAGGAAGCTAACTCACAGTAGCACTCATCAGTACACTGGTCTCCTGCTGCTCACTCATCAACACAGGGTTATGGGGGCTTGGGCACCTTGGCTAATGTGCCCTCACAGGTGTTGGATACAAGGGTAATCTTCAACACCCTTCTGCCAATACATTTCCATTTCAGGTCCTTTCCCCAGGAAATTCAACCTTGGTTACTTAGTGTTACAAGTAGTCCTAGGGTGCAAATTATAACATGAAATTTTAAAAGATAATAAAGTATATCTCTTCACAGGTGAAACCTATAATATTGATCTTTCCTGGCATGGCCTAATGATGAAATTAATAAAACTATTTATTACCTGTGGTAAGTTGCAACAAGAAAGACATCAGTGAATCAGAAAACACTGGCAAGTAATACAGTATCTTAAGTATTTAAGAAGCTTAGGGGAAAAGTAATTTTTAAAACTATCGAATCAGGCAACTGTTGTTGGCTTCTATTGATGCACTATAGAAATTCATAATGAGGGGATTAGTTTCAATTTTAAGGCAAAATAGAAATGTCAGAGGGTCTTAGAAGCATAGGAAAAGATTTGCATGTATTGTAGCCAGAGGGTAAAATGGCTTATGACCAGGCTCAATACTGGAATAAAAGCAGAGGTTCAAGGAAAAGAAGTTGAATTCTCAGTTTCAGGTCTTACACCATTTGGAATGGGGACATCTGGTTAAGACACTCAGGAATCTTGAACCTTACATCCTACTTCTCTACATTAGCTTTGCAGGGTAGTTTAAGCCCCTCCCGTAACACTTAGCACTTTTCTATAGCTTGACGACTACAGAACCTTAAAGGAAAAGACACACCCTTTTCAGATTTGACCACACCTCCAGTCCTGGCCCCAGACTAATAACTAGGATCAAACCACAGGGTACATGAGCTAAGGAGAGGCTTGATCTGCTAGTGGAGAAGATGGGGTACAAAAGGATTGCAGGGCCCAGTGAACGTGATGGATCAAGACGAGGGGGTGGGGGCTGGGGATTTAGCTCAGTGGTTCCACTGCCTGCTGCGCAAGCACAAGGACCTGAGTTTGATCCCCCATACCAAAAAAAAAAAAAAAAAGAGGAGGGTTTGGGGTACTTATGGACTAGATCTCCAGGGTGGTAGACCAAGGAGTATGGCACATAGTTATTCAAGGGAGGATTTTATCAACATGGGACATTCCTCAGTGACATGGGATTTAATCATCTTACTAGAAACCTTGGAGCAGGTGCTAATGCCCTGCTATATGACTTCTGGAATTCTTATAAAAGTGGCCCATGCTAAGAAAACTAGAAATGTCAGAATAGCTGACACAATGGAAAATGGGGCTCAAGATAGTCAGAAGAGTTAAGATGCTGGGGCAGACATTCTAATATAAGGGAAAAAAACCACTCAGGTCTGAGGATGTAGCTGAGTAATAGGTCACTTACCTAGGGTGAGTGAGGCCTTGGGTTTGATTCCCAGCCCTGTGAAAAATAGACAACAAACAAAAAACAAATAGACAACAACAAAAAACCCTGGATAAAAACACAAAAAATACCACTCACTAGCCCACTGTGTTCCAGAGAAGGGCTCACTGGGCTACTTATTTTATAGAGGCAATAAAGCATGTAATGTGTTAATGGAAGAACATTGGGAATGGTGAGAAATTTATTAGTGATTGTTCTTTCTAAGCTAGAAATAATTATAGCAGATGCTGTAATAGAGATTTTACAATCCTAATATGTAATCCTGGGATACAATACTTCAGAAGCAAGGGGTATGCAGTTATCACAATGAGCAACAAACTAGAATGGTGAATTTTACCTTAAGAGATGAATGGTTTTGTATTTAAACTATGCTTAATCTCAATTCTAAGAAACAGTTAAACTACTGTGAAACAGTTTGATTTTTGTTAGGGAAGGATTAAAGCAGTTTTATTTTACTCTGGAGTCCATTTTATCTTTCTGACAAGGCAACAAGTACCCTTCTTAACATCATGCCCCATTCTCCATCTGCTTGGTGAAAAGATCAATGATTTGGGGCTGTGTTTCCAGCAAAGCAATTTTTCTGATTGCTATTTCTAGATGGTCCATTTTCCAGCCTTGATGGGGCGACACATGAATTGTGACTCTCTCTTTCTTTCTCCTCTCTCCCTCTCCTTTCCAGTATTCTTTCACTAGAACTCTAAACATGTTGGCCTTCCTGAACTCCCATCCCCCATGCCCACAACTCTCCTCAGCTTAAAATATTTACATTGGGAGTGGAGGGTATGTTTATAAAATGTAGCAAGATGATAAATTTGACCAAGATTATGTATTAATCAGTGGAGAATTGTGTGAAATTTCTTAGATAATTACTGTTTGGTGTGTTCTTTGTTTCCCAGAATCCCAACCATATCTGATAGACAAACACTTCTCAGAAAATTGTACTAAGATGTTTCATTATCAGACAATCACATACATTGCATGAGCAAAATACCACAATCATATAACTGTTCATATTTCTTAGTTTTCAATCTACAAAGTCCAATGCATGCTACACCCCAGATCAATTGCCAGGATCTGAGCTTCCAGAACTCTTCCTGTGGCATCTTTACCACATGTCTTTGCAGTAAGCCAAGGTGGATTTTCAGTCTGGTGCTCATCTAGGTCCTTGCAGTCATGTTGGAGTCACACCCCCTGTCCTCACAAGTAGACCTAAAAGTAATAATGATCCCAGAAGATTCTCTACCTACCTGACACAAATTTGTAATGGGACCTAGGGACACTGGTTAATTTCTTTAGTCCTGAACTGAAATGACCTCTGATGATGCCTGCAGCTGTCACAGGAAAAAAGCTGATCTGTAGAAAGAGAAGAGAGCAGAGATTCAAGAGAAATAGGGACAATTTGGGAGAGCAATGAGTTTATTGATAACTTTACAATGCTTTGTAATCTCCCTGTGAGACACATCTACAATTCTTGATATTGAGTTTTAATATGAAAACTGTTTCTATAAAGTGTCCTTTTACACTTAAACTACTATAAGAATAAAATTGCTGTAGTTTGTATTCTGGGTTGTAATGAAAATACAACTAGTTTTTAAAAAATCTATTGTTTCTTTAAAACTTACTTAGCAAAGGAAAATTTTTCTCTTGCCCTTGGATGACAATTTTTCTATAGTAAACCCTATAGGTTTTCTGTTTCTATTTTCTCATTTAAAATATAAAATGACCTTAGTTAGGTTACAACTCAAAAAAATGCCTTGGTTCTCTAAAATTACCCAGCCTTATATAATAGCTCACACTCAACCTTCCTCTCAGGTTACAATTTAAGGATAGTCTCTTGCAAACAGGAAAGAGGAGAAAAAAACTGGGCATACCACCTTTTTGTCTTCACCTAGTGTGTCTCTTCCTCTGCTAACTGTAGTTTCTGACTTCCCCATGGGTATAGCCAGAAGGGAAACACACTTTGTGGGCAAGTGTAGTATCATGTAGTGGTGTACCCTCGAGCAATGGACCCTTCCAAGTGATAGACGTGGTGGCTCCATCATATCAGAGCCTGTGTGAACTTCCAGAGAATCCCCTCCATCTCCTGCTGAGCCCTTCTGGCTGGACTTCTTGCAATAAGAGAAATGTACTTACTCTGGTATCCCTTTCACTTTCAAGCCCTAGACTGATAGTAACCTACTCTATATAAAACTCCCTGCTGAAATGCTCCAGTTCTGTGGGGTTCTATTGCATAGGATTGTTAATGGCTCGGCCAGATTTATTTTTTGTGGAGTCCACCCTGTGTACAGAGCCATGTATTCATTGCACCTGAGGAATTCCTGTCTTTCTCCATCCTGCTGCCACCAGCTGAAGATAACTCACCTCATCCAGCTGATACATCTTGTGCTTTCTGAGTTGTCTTATTGAGGTAGCACCACGTTTATCTCTTCTCAAGAAAAATTAGGAATTGAGAGTTTATAAACCCCTTTTTATTTCTTCCCTTGATATTTTTATAGAACCAGCCTGAATAATGGTCTCTGAGAGGGGCATCCATGTGCTAAAAAATAAAATCTTCCCACTTATTCAGAATTTTTTCATATCAATATAGTACCTTTTCTTTGTGGGTAGAATCAGTTGAATCTTGGTGCCATAATCAAAAGTGAAATTTTGCTGGAGATGTAGTTCAGGAGTAAAGCATTTGCTTAGTGTGCTCAAACTCCTGGGTTTAATTCCCAGCACTTCTGGAAAAAAAATAGTTAAATTTTATCATGTAATATAGTTTCTGTTACTATCTCTTCACACCTGCCAAGGAATCATTAATGAAGCATTGTGCCAATATTCGTAGTAAACATTTGCTTCATAGATTTCAGGAAGCTGAAAGTCTGAAAATAAGTTTCACAATTAAATGAGAAGATAAATTCATGGAATGTAGCAATTTGCTGAATCAAGAATTTGAGACACATTAGCTAACAAGTGAAGTAGTAAACCATTTAGCATTCTTATGTATATGCGATTTTGATTTCCTTTACCAACCTTGGAATAGAAAGCAGGTTTTTTGAAATAGCTTAAGGGAATATTTCATTTGGAAAATTAAATTTTTAAAAAATTATTTATTTTATTTTTTTCATTAAGTTTATTGGTACATTTAAAGTATACAATACAGTTACATTCATCATTGGGAACTTGTACCTTTACATGATGTATGTATCTTGGTTCTTATTCTTACCCCATTCCCCTGCCCTCCCTTCAAACCCTCCACCCTTCCCTATATACAAAGACTTTGTTTCCATTTTTTTCCTTTTCTCATATTTTCTCCTTTCCCTTCTTTCCTTTCCCCTACACCTCCCACTTCCCCTACTCCTTTAGACCTTTTCTTCCTGTTTCACATTATCAGTTATACATTTTGATCCTTATTTACACTTTTTAGTTTCTGACACTAGAGAAACTATTCAGTATTTATTCATCAAAGCCTGGACTGTAGGATACAACTGTAGCTAAGCTGTATAATTTTTACAACCACTAGATACTTTGTCCATTGTATACATATTAATTGAGCACCTATCTTGTGCAAAGTATTGTAATGAGTGCTAGGTATAAATGTTGAATAAAATGCTCCTTTGAAGTTGGCTATCTACATCTGTTCCAAATAAAAACATGAAAATGTGATTCATGAAGTAATTTCCACCAGTGCCCTACTTACACATCAAGGGAGAAAGAAAGTTTTGATGAAAGGTAAAGTCTGCTTAATTTATGGTGTGAAAATATGAACAGGTTACATGTGCCTTTAGTCAAAAATGTGAATCTTTAGAAAGCCAGGTGCCCGTATAAGTTCTTTTCAGGAAGCAAAATAAAAAACAAATAAACTGCCCATGATTAATAAGAAAGATAAAGAAATATTTTTGTTACATATAAAATGAAGTTAACAGAAAAAGTAGAAAAAGATAACTACACTTTTCATCTGAAGAAACTAACAGGAGATGAGGGTGTGCCCATAGCACAGGCTGATGTGTGGAGAGAAGGTGCCTTCTCAAACTCACTTGTATGTTGGGGCTGCCACAGGAACAGCCTCTGCTAGCAGCAGCTCCGCTTTCATCTTGTGTGTTCAAGGAAGCTAAATGTGAATGCTATACAACAATGATGAAATCCAAGACTGCAGGATTTCTTTTGCTTGCAGAATTCTAATTTTAAACTTCATAAATTATCTTTACATTCTGTTTTATTAGAGAAGTACACCTGGCATGGTTACATTTACAAATTGAGACTAAAGAATTATCCCTAAGAATATCAGAACTTTAAGCCTACCCAAGAGTTCTCCATACATATTGTCAGTAAGTCCTGTCTTCCACCAGTTCTATTATCCAGCTGCAGTTGGAGCCAACCTCTAAGTCACAAGTATATTGAAACTTGTAATTAGAACTTTATCAAAAATGATTATTGGTGACTGGCATTGCAATGTATTTCCAGGTCTTTTGCATATACTTTTCAGGCTATACTATGATAGAATACTAACTAGAACTCTTTTCCAAATTTTGGAAAACCAGAGTAATCTTTTGGGGAATAACTGTACACAAGGGCTAATTTATAATTCAGTCCTGTGTATTCTTTTGACAGAAAGGGGAGTCATTAGTACATATGCCAAAACAACATTTATAAATGTGTAAGCAGCAATTTATGATTATTATCGAGTTTGATTGAGGTCAGTTCAACCTGAGTGCAGTTTAGGATATTTGCTTTCCTTGATATGTGGAACAGAAATGCCACCTCCAAAGAGGAAGCAAGATGTCACAATATGAGGGACACTACCACATGTAGAGGTCCTGCCTTCTCAACTGCTTACACTGGTCAAGTGAGAGCAACTGTGGAGAAGAAAAAGATGACCTCACACCTTACTGCCCCCACAGAACTCACCTCTCCCAGAATCAGGTGAGGAATCTGGGCTCTTCCAGTGAATTACTAGTGTGCAGGTATGACACTAACTCAGGAAACATGAAATTCCATAGTTGGAATAATCAGACCATGTTGAAGCAACAACAGATTCCCTAAGAGCAATTTCTGCCAACTCATCTATTTAGAAATTGTAACTTTAGAGAGGTGTTTGGGGGATTTAGACATTTAAAGTTTACTAATTATTAATTTTAAATAAAACTTATTTTGAACTATTCAGTAGAACCTTTTATGTTACCAGAACTCTGACATTATAGCTTTTCCTGTAACCCAAATTTGGGTCTCAGATCGTATTCCATACTGAGTATAGTACTATTAATGGATACAATGTTCTCCCTAACAAATTATCAGAAATTCTTGGGTTATACCAAAATTATTGATGCTTATTTCTAGCAGTGAAGCACAATAGTATTTGAGCAAATCACACTTGAAGGTAATATAGAAAATATTAATATAGATAATCATGATTTTATAATACATATTCTCAGTATTTGTGCTTACTATGCACCAGCCATTGGTTTGATTACAAGGAAACACAAATAATAAAGGGCTTCTACCTTTATAAAGCTTTCCATTTGAAGAGACCACAAATAAGTACACAAACATGAGAGCCAAGGCTGAGCCATTAGCAAATATAATGGGAACATGTTTAGGTAGAGTAGTCTAAGGAGGCCCTTGGAGAAGGAATTTATGTCAAGATCTAAGGGGAAAGAAAGTCTTCCCTTGATCCATTCTTTTGTACTGCCTTTAGATTCTTTTTTATTTCTTCAAATTTCTTAAGCATTATGCCCTCATGAAATTTTCTTTTGTATTTGCATGTATTTGGTTGCCTTATTAATTTAGTCTATTCTTTTTGCTCCTTCTGTATATAGCCTCTTGGCATTAAATAGATATTGGGAAGTAGGAAGAAAATGTTCAAATGCTAAGGGAAACAAGGGAAGGCAGGAGGAAAGGAAAGAAGGGAAAAGGAAAAAAAGAAAATAGAAGGAAAAAATGGAAACAGACCTTTTGTAAATAAGGAGGGGAAGAAGGGCTGAGGGAGGGGCAAGGAATGAGGGAAAAATGAAGAATCAAGATTTGTCATGCACAGGTACAAATTCCCTGTGATGAATGTGTAAATCAAGTGTATCAAAAAATTAATTTTAAAAAGGTTCACCCTAAAAAAAATAAGAGATGTTTCCTAGTTTTAAAAAATTCTTAAGAGAATCCATTTTTTTCTCTGATCTATGAAAATTTAAGTCAAAACTCTTTATTCATCATTAACCTCATGCTCATAACTTAGTCTCATAATACTGGAAATGCTGTTAAGATGTAAAATAAGGGTCAGAGGAGATCTCCAATCTTTTATTTCAAATTTCTTGCATAACCCGAATTTACTGGAGGGCAGAAAAAATAGTTGTATAAGTTGTATAAGTCTTATCGCTACTGTCCCACAGACATAACTTGGTTTTCTTACTTTTTCCCCTCTGACTCAACATTGTTATAAGATGTTTTTTTCCCCCACAGTCCATATAATAATGGAGTTGGAGATCTTCCTCGCTCTCATTGCTGCCAGTATATCATCCTGCTTGTAACATCTGCTGGTCAGTCTATGCTCACTGTTACCTCTCTGTCACACTCAATGGAGCAACTTCCTCTTCTTTGATATTCACTTCACTCAGCATTCAAGGTGCCATCTCCCTTAGTTTTTCCCCATTTCATGTTATAACTCTTGTTCTTTTCATGAATCTCTTAATATAGAAGAGGCCTATGGACGCTTTCCAATAAACACTCATATTTTTGCTGATGTCATTTGGTTTCATGGTAATGAATTTTATATGTATATGCATGAATATATGCTTGTACATGTGTGTCTTTTTATAGCTCAGGTCTCTCTCTTGATTCCAAAACAGTATATCCAATAATCCTTTCAACTGTCTCACTTGGTTATCTAATAGATACACTATAGTAACTACCATGCCCAAAACTGAATTACTAATTCCTCTCCAAATTTGTCTTTTTCTTTGGAGACAGTGTCTGGCCTTGAACTCATGGGGATCCTCCTGCCTCAGCCTCTTGAGTGCTGGGATTATAGTTGTGCACCACTACACCAAACTTGCTTTATCCACTTTTTCTTCCTCAGTTAAAGGTCAGATAAAATCTGCCATCTCTTTGTTCAGAATTCCCCAACAGTTCTACATTTCACTCAGAATAAAAGTCAATGCCCTGAATACCTGGAAGACCTTATGCAATGTGGCTCCAGCTGATTCTGACTCCATCTCCTAATTCACAGTTTTCTCTCACTTGTAAGCACACCCAAAACTAGGGTCCTCACTGTCTTTCCCCTCTCTCTAAAAGTTCATGTTCAAGATTTCTGCATGGCCAGTGCCCAACCTTTCTCATGTTTCTGGGCAACTGCATCTAAGTGAGGTCTACCTTATCCTTTCTATTTCATGTTCAGCTAGGGCCTCAGTACCACCTCAGAATTCCTAATTCCCTTGCTTGGAACTTACTTTTCTTCTTTTCCATCACATTTATCATCTTCTAACATACTATATCATTAGTGTATTCATAATGCATTACTTGTCATGTTTCCTTTGTCCAGAAGTACAAAGATTTTTGTTTTGTTAACTGGTAATATTCCAGGCCTAAACACAGTACCTGGCATAAAGCATGTAATCAATAAATATCTGTTCATTTGGGTTAAATCTGAGACAAAACCAAAAAGTATAGTGAAATGTGAATTGTATTTTAAATGTAGAGTGAAATGTATTTTTAAAAGGAGGATGAATAGAATATTCCAGGGACATGGATAAAGAATATTGCTTTGTTTGTTCCTTTTCTGCCTAGAAGCATTGAGTAAACTTCGAGAAGAGCTGGAATATGAGTGGAGTCTGACAAATAGATCTTTTACAAGTGGCGATAAAGGGGGAGGGACATTCCATAATAAGAAAAACGATTCATCAAGCATTAGTTTAGAAAAAATATGAAAAGAATGTATATGAGAGGTGTAAAATATTTTGGGTTGACCAGAATGTAGCCTTTAGAAGTAGGAAAACTGAGATATAAAGCTAGATAAAAGAACAGGATTTATAGTCAATTGACCTTATCATAATAAGCAAAGTTTAGATAATATCCTATAAGCCATATGGATCTAATTAAAGATTTTAAGCATAGAAAGAATAAAATTGGACTGGGAAAATGCACTGGAGTAGGAAAAAAAAGGGAAACAAGTGAACATTGTATTGTGGAATATAGTTGCAGTTTACCAGGTTAGAGATTGTGAGATACTCAACTATATAATGCTACAGTATATTTAAAGTTATAGTCAGAGAAATCAGAATGAACAAATCTTGACAACTAAATGAAACTATGAGAAAGGATGAGGTAAATAGAGATGGCAAGATTTCCAATCTGAATAACTTTAAATAGAATAAAGAAGAGACAGTGGTGAAGGTCTATGAAGGGTCTTTGATTTGGAAGGATATTTGAGATATCCAGGAAATATGTTAGAAATATGTATTAGTGGTCATGAGAGAAGTTTAAGCTGGAACTATGTATTTGTGATTTTTATGATTAATAAGCATATCTATCAAATATCTGACCACTGAATCAGAATATATACAGAGAAGCAAACAATGATAGATAGAAATATTCAAAGAGACAGGGAGAAGGATATCATAATGCACTTAGGGAGTAGAATTAAAGAATAAACAGCAGAAAGATAAGAGGAATCAGAGATGGAAGGCTCAAGTTCTGATGTTTGGTAGGTCAAACCAAATGATGACAAGGTTTATTCTTTGAATAAAGAAGAATAGTTCAAGATCATTAGAGTGGAAGAAATGAAAGGTTGGTGAGATCAGAGGGAGCATGAGTCATTAAAATGAATACTTATGCCTGAAAGAACAATAGCAAGAATTTGTGTCAAGAGGAAGACCTATGCAACCAAAATGCATTAGGGATATGAATGCAGAAACCACAAAGCAAAGAAATGGAAAAATGTGGTTTATTTCTGTGTAAACAGGCGGATGAAACGAGAAGCTTTAAACTTCGTAGATAAATGTTCCAAAAACCATTTTAAATCATGCTGCTCAGAAAGGGATCCAAGGCCTGTTAGTAAGTTAAATATATGAGAAAAATAAATTGGCTACCTGTAGAATCATAATGAAAACTTGCCACCTGCTAATCTTCAGTAATCATACACTCAAAAGTCAAAATTTTGTTTTATATGATTTAAATTTTTATTATTGTTTTATTTATATAATCCATTTAGAATTTTTAAATAAGAGAGCAATAATTGACATGAATATTATCAATTCATGATGAACTTGATAGTGACTAATATCTTCCATTCTACTCAGAATCAAAGTTCGATTCCTGGCTCTAGAGGTAGGAACACAAAAGTCTGTAACATATGAACCAGGATTTTAATATGTTTTAGAAGCCTCAGATTTGTACTACTAGAATTTTTTGCTTGCACTTCACTACACATTCTAAATTTATTTTAAAATTTTAAGTTCATAAATATATCTACCATAAATATAGATGGATGTCACTGTATCAAAGTAAACATGCTTCGCTCATGGTTAAGTTTAATTGTGTCAACTTGATTTGCCTGTGTGGCTGCTTGGTTGGGTCATGGAGCCGTGACTTTAGGAACTTCTGGCCCTTTCCTCTCTGCCACTGCTCCCTTACTCTGCTTCTCAGCTACCATGAACTAAGCATGAACTTTACTCTGCCAGGCCCTTCTGCCATGATGGTTCTGCTTAGAGCCAGGTGACAATGGACTGAATTCTCTGAAACCATGAGCCCAGTTAAACCTCATCTTTAAGTTGTAGGTGTTTGGTATTTCATTTCAGTAACAGGAAATTTAACTAATACTAGTTCTTTTAATGCAAAAAAAAGATAAATCTTTCCTTTTGGTTCACAATAAAAGCTATTGGTTAGTTTCTTGTTAAATCAATTTTCTATTTAATGCTTTGAGGCCAAATCATATGATTCACTATACTATAGATGACAATTTTATAGCTGAAGTTTGGAACTATATTTCCAAAATCATATCTCATCATTAAATATTGAGACATCACATTTAAAAAGTAAGAAAAAAAGGCAGCACCAAAGATAATTAAGATTTCAAAGAAAAAATAATGAGAAAAATAAATGACCTAAAATAATTCTGGGTTTTAAAGAATGTTAAATAATTTTGAATACTAGAAAAAATCCTGGTCCTTTTTATTCATTTCCTTCTTCCTTGACTTTCCAGTTCAATATGCTATTTGTTTCTCACATGCAAGACAATGCTTAGACCTCAAATAAATGTATAGGGATTTTCTTTACAATTTTTATTTATGTTACTTTGCTCCTACTTGTGAACATGAGGGATGAGAGTTTCCCATTATTAAGGATGTTTATGTTGACATGTGAATATTTTGCCTTAAGGAAAGATGAGATGGGGATTTGAGTCATCAAGTTGATTTTAGTATTAAATATATTACTTCAAGAAAGCAAGAATAAGTTTTTATTTGTCAGCAATTGGCAACAATAAGCATGTTTATTTCTATATGACTCTATTTTATCTTACAAAGAAGACAGGAGTTATGAGCTGATAAAAAGTAAATCTCCCACTTCTAGTGATTGAATTAGAAAGACTCTCTGAGCAGATCAGAAGCTGGGAGAAGAGAGGGGACTTCTCTAATTGGACGATGTGGAGTGTCCTCTAAACTCCTTGTCAAGACTATGACCAACTTTTTGGTAATCCAATATAAAGAAGTCAGCAGTGTACTTAGTTTCTTAGCCCTGTGCTTTGCAAAGGGCTTTTATTAGTTCAGGAAGCTCTGTAAACAATGCAGACCAATTTAAAAAGCTATAATAACAGTTCCCCTGTATGGTAAAGCTTCTGCGGATACCCACTTGGATTCAGTCTTGACTCCTATTTATGACTCTATTAGACATTTTAAGAGTAAGTCCTCTACTCTTATGTTTATTCATAAAACCTAACCAAGTGAAGGAGCAACACCAATAGAAACTTATCTCAGTCACAAAAGTTTTATTAATCCCTAAAGGTTGCAATCCTATACAAATGGAGATTTTGTACTTTTCTAATCTCAAAAAGAAAAAAATGAAGTATTATTTCTAAATCCACAGGATTACAGAGCTCTTTCAAAAATAAAGGACACAATGTTTCATGCTTTAAAATCATTTCTTTTGTCAAGAGAATTATAATCTTGCTTGCTTCTTCACAAAACACGAGTGATCAAGCATCCTGTCTTTTGCTTTTACTGTAATGTATTCTTCAACAGTGAGCCAAAGATAGTTGCCAAGCTTAAAGCACAGGTTCATTTACCTTCATGTACTTTGCAGAGAAAGCCTCTGATAGTTATATAAAATGCCATCAGAATTAATTATCAAATAGATGAGTGATTTTTTTTTTTTTTTTTGGTACCAGGGATCAAACTTGGGACCTTGCACTTGCTAGGCAGGCAGTGGAACTAGTGGGCTAAATCTCTGGCCCAGATGTGTGACTTTTAAAATGAAGTTATAATTCAGTGACCAGAGTCTTGCTCACCATTCTTAAATTAAGGTGGGCCTTTTCCATCTTGGCTTAACATTCTTCTTTCCCTTTAACTGATCTCTTGTCATCCTTGAACAAAAATTCATTTGTTAGCACAGAAAGCAGAGTTAACCAAGGAGCCTTGTAATGTTGAAGAGCTCAGACTCATGGAGAGCATGGTGTGCAGGATGCAGGCAATGGATAAAAATGGCACACACTACACACGCACAACAACAACTACTAGAACTACAGTGACATGGCAGTGATTATGTTATTTAAGGTTGATCCTCAAAATATGTAACAGCCAGTGTATCATGGGTATCAGCCTTCAGGATGGATGCATGCCTAATCAAAATAAACACAGTATAACTTTTTGATACAGCCATGTTATACAACTGACTCATTATTGATTTTATAATCATAATGTCACTGATAACTCTTAAGCAGAAACTCTATAATTCTCTAATTTTCATTGACATTTGCAGCATAAACTGAGAGAACTTTGAATGCTATAAGCACAAAAGGAATTAAAAAACAGGTAGTGCACAAGAGAACCAGGAGAGGTGTGTCTTGTAAAACTATACATAACACTCCACAGCCAAAGATATACAAATTCAAATTTGTTTTAAAGCCTCTAGCCAAAAATACAACATACTACATTATCTTTCAGGCTCAATCATTTTCAAACACTGTAATGATCTCCAATCTAATCAACTACCACTAAAACATGTTGCATTCCCCATGACAGACTATGTCACTTTGTCAAGACAGTGGGGTCAGTTATAACAAAAATAAAAACCAAAGATTTTCCTAATATTTTCTGATTTTAAAAGGATCAGGGACTGTTTTATATCATCCTTATGTCTAGCAGAGTATTCCTCATTTTGTGTATTATCCAAAGCAAAATGAAGAAAAGTTTTGTTTCTTTCCTTGTTTGTTCTTTTGCTACTCTGATGTAAGGGTTTAGTTCCATTTCTAATGAATCATGATACAGCAGAAATAGAAAACTATTTCCCAAATGCCATTATAAATTCTGGAGGATAACATAAAATTGTAGAATTATTACTATACACAACAAATGAGCCAATACTTAAAGAAGTCATATGGAAAAATGTAAGACATGGCCACAAATATCACAAAAATTATTTAGCCCTTTTATAAAATGCCCCCCTACATATGAACAAAAATCTTTTGTGAGCATCTTGAAGTCCACGAAGCTCTCCAGAATGAACATACCCTGTGGTCTAGAATTAACCAACTCCCTGAATTCAGTGGGATTTCGTGAGAAACATAGGAAATTTGTGAGCACACAATAGACTCAAGGCAGAAATATCTTGAATATGCCGCAATCCAAAAGGAACCTTAAGGAAATCCTTTATATTATGGAATAAAGTTAAAAAAAAAAACACACCAAAGTTCAGGAGCGACTGCTCTCATAGGACCCAGTGCTCTGTTCTCCTCAGGTGTTGATAATTCTCTAGCAAAGATTACACAACTGAAATGTCTGAAGATTTTCACATTCAAACCTAATGTTTTGCATTGTATAGCTCAAACCTCGAATCTACAATTTTGTGGATAAAAATGAATTCAAGAAAAGAGGAATAAATGAAAAAACTAAGGAGGCTTGAGTTAACATAATATAATGACATCATAGTTGATCACTTTTAAATGTCCCGTGATGACTCTTTTCCAAGGTTGCTGGAAAAATTGTTAAAAATAAATTGCAGATAATAATGGGCAGTTTCTCAAAGGCAGCAGCAATCAAGACACTGATTTCATACCAAGAAAATTTACAAAATAATACATTTTGTGAGGCCAGACTATACAAAATTAGAAACCATGCCATAATTCACTTTGGAAAATGTATTTTGAGATAATTCTGGTCCATCACACTAATATGACAGCACATTCCTTGCTGCCATGGCAGCATGGTGTGTGTGCTAGATGATTAAAGATCAGCATCTCCATATTTTGACATTTGGTGAAGCCTGAAAATATTTCTTATACAGAATGTGTAATAGGAACATTAATCAAATCTTCAAATCAGTTGATTCTCAAGATAAAATTATAGGCTGTATCCTTCCTTTGGCTATCAATTTCCTAAGGAGAAAAATTACATTGAGTAAAGTTCATGTCTGTTAAGTTCCTATTCTTAAATAGCTACCAATTTTAAATGCTTTGACATAAGAGAAATGGTTAATAAATCAATGAAATCTACATCAAAGATAAGGTTTTAGCTACATAAATTCTATATAAAACAGGATAATTACATTTATTCTAAAAATATTCACAAAATCTATTTAGAATATGATCATGTCCTGAAATAATTATTCAAATTCATCTTTATTTATATCAATGAACTCTAGATTTAAAAATAAAATGATCACATACCTTCTTAATATGATTATAAGGTATCAAGGATACAATTCTGTGTCTGCCACTTAAACTCAATAATAACATGATAATTCTCATATAACCAATGATTTTACAGACAGACCTAATGAATTTACCTCTCTGAACAGCTATGGATTATACCAAAGTTTTCTGCTGCCTAAAAAAATTCAGACATTGACAATAATGTTACTTGCCAACTTACTAAAGAAAATTAAAAGTTTTAGTAGTCTTTAGGATAGATTTCACCATCCTTATCAAAGCCTAATGTGCAGAAATGGTAATATTTTGACAGAAAGTATACACAGAACATGATTGGAATAAATGGTGAGACAGTTAATGTGTGATAATCTGTTTTAAATGTTAAATTAACTCCAAATTAATGTATTGACCCACTTAAATTCAGTGAAATTTCCAGGTGCATTTTGAAAGAACTTTTTTCTATTGTATATTTTTAAGGTATGTGAAGCCATAGAGGGAAGCTATATAATAACATCCCAACAGAAAATACACCTCATAAGGGGGAAAGGTCAGAGAAATGATAATAATAATAAAGCAGACAGAAATGAACTTTGAGAAGAATCACAGCACTACCTAGAAGACTCTATAGCACCAGAATAAGCAGAATTAAAGCCATCTCAGCCTAAAGATCCCACTCTGAGAATGGCTCACTTGAAAAACACATACCAAGAGTCCTCAAGTTCTACATGTTTCTGGAGACTAACAGAGTGCTCTGAAACCAACATTCAAGTGGAAAACAGACTCATTTGTTGGACTAGTGAAAAGTGAAAATGTGGGTAGTCCAATGAAGAGAAAAATGTCATTAAAAGCACAAAAATGTAATGGTTATTATTCCTTCCATAGTCCCTTTCTCAATTGTTATGGTGAGTTTATTTGCTATATAATGTTATTCTAAATTAAGTAAAACTTAAATTTAAATTATTAGTAGGCATTTCACTATTCATCTTTATATTATTATGTGTTGGTTTTAATGTAAATAAGAAACATTCAACTCATATGGCATTACCAAAATTGCAGGATTTGTTTTTTTTGTAGCTCATGTATAAAGATGTATCTATTTTCTTGTAAGAACAATGAAAAGTCTTTACAAAACTAACACAAGTGCTTTTATTTTACTTCTTGATACATATACATTCAAGCAATATTTGTTACCTTTGGCTTACTGATGAGTAAGGAAGGATTGAGAAAAAGAAACTATAGACTGCAACATTTTTCTTTCCTTCTCTGTCATCATTTTCAGCATAAGGACTCTATCATAGGGACCTTTGGTCATTGTTTTAGTTACTTTTCTTTTTGCTGAGACTAAATACCCAAAACCCAAAGTTAAAGGAGGAAAGTTTTATTTCAGCTCAGAGTTTGTAGATGTTTCAGTCCACAGTTGGCTGGCTCCAAGGTAGGGTGCCATGGCACAGAGGCATCAGAGGAGAGAAATAGTTCATGGTATGGCAAGCAGAAGGCAACAAGCAGCAGCAGAAGCAGCAGCAAATTTACCTTTTCTCTCTCTCCCTTATATTTCATTCAGGCTATAAGCCTATTGATTGTTTCCACCTACATCCAGGGCAGGGCTTTCATTATCCACCCCTTAAAACTATACTAATTCTAATCAGTGGACTAATTTAGTGCCACATACTCTCAATCCCAGTATCACTTGCTTTAGATCTAGTCAGCTCCAAAAAATACCACCTATGAGTGGATGAGGGTTTGGGTGAACATCTAGATACAAGTTGTAACAGTCATATATATGTTTGTTAAAGTCCATTGACTTAGTTCTACATTCAAAGCAAGTTCTGTTGTAAACAGAAACCATAGCCTCTTATGGTTACTAGCATTCTTAGTTTCTCACTTATAGACAGAACATTCAGTATTAGTCACTTTTCCATTGACACCCACAGCTTAAAGAAGGAGAGGTATATTTAGCTCACTGTTCTGGGGTTTTGATTCCCAGTCAGAGGCAGAAACAGCATGGTAGAAGGGCATGGTAGAGTAATGGTGCTCACTGCATCACATCTTGGAACAAGGGAGAGAAGGCAGAAGCCAGAACCAAGAATATAGCCTTCAAGGTCATGGTCCCTGTGACCTGCCCCCTCAAGCTGGACCTTCAAACACATAAGACATTTGGGGGACATTTTAGATCTAAGCCATAATATTCTTCCCTGTCCCCCAAAAAGATTCATGCTCATCTCATTATACAAAATGCACTTAGTCCTTCTCTAAGAGTTGCCAAAGTCTTCACAGTTTCAACATTTCTGAAAAGTCCAAGTACAAAGTCTCCTGTGAGACTCAAGGCAAACTCTTAAGTGTGAATCCCAACAAAAATGAAAAAGGAATTTAAATACTTTAAAATAGAATCATGTTCAATAAACATTCTCATTTCCAAAAGGAAGAAAAAAGGGGTAGAAAGAAAGTGCACCCAAGCAAAACTGAAACCCAATAGGGAAAGTATTAAATCCTGTAGCTACATGTCTAGCACCCAGGGCAGCTTGTAGTGAAATGTGAACTCCAAAGGATGTGGGTGGTCCCATCACTATGGACTTGCTGGTTAAAGCTCACATGGTCTCTATGTTGGTCTGGGTCCACTTACTGCCTGTGGATTTTCTCAGTAGGCAATCCATGTTCCTGGCACTTCCATCTTCCTGGCATCTCTACTGCATGTGAACACATAATTCTTGTATTTGACATGCCTGAATGTGGATGACACCAAAGTTTGCTGCCACTTGAAGGAGTAGCCTGCCTCTGAGTAGCCCTGACTCTGGTTGTAGTGACTGCTGAATGTATGAATGACCGAGTACATTGAAATGAATCCCAGGGAATCAATTCCATTGGCAGTCCTTCTTGAGCAGACATGCTTGGGGCTCTCTTCAAGTAAAAACTTCATAGTTTTGCATCCTCAAGCCTGTGAATGGTAGAATATGATTGATTTTTGGAATGTTTTCAAGCCATCTTTTCCACTGCCCTGATGCAAAGTACTTGGCTTCTCTTTAATGCAAATCTTTTTACCAACCACATTTTTACCAATCTCCTGGACCCCAATTTTACAGATTCTCCTGAGCCCCAACATCTTTATAGGTGCTTCCTTCTGGCCAGATCAGCCAGCTCAGCTTTTTTCCTTCTCATTCTTACTACAGATCTAGTTAAAAGCAGCTGGCAGTTCCCATACCACAGCTTGAATATTGGGCTGCCTTGGAATTTTCTCCACAAGATCAACTAGTCTATTGCCTTTAATTTCAGTCTCCTGAAAAGTCTCTGGACATGCAGAAAGTAGACAAACTTTTTCTGGAGTGTAACACACATAGCCTCTAGTCCAATTGGTAATGAGCTCTTATTCTCAACTGAAACCTCTTGAGCCTGGCCTGTCCTTTTCTATCTGCGTTCCTAGCAGCATTCTTGTCTTCTGAATTCTGACCAAAATCATCCATCAGATTCTGTTTACAACACTCTAAGGCTTCTCTAGCTCACATTTCCAATGTTTTCCAAATTCCCCAACAAACCTGTTCCAAAGGCTTCTGAACCACATATTCGGGGACAATTACAGAAACAACTTTACCAGTTTTCTTCATTAGTGACTTTCCTGTCAATATCTAAAATTTAAAGCATGAACAATTTTTTTTCTCATGGTTTTGTGCTTTCAGCTCATAGTTAGCTGGACTCAAGCCAGAAACAGCATAATGGGCAGGCATCATGGAAGAAAACTGCTCTCCCTGTGGCAGCCAGAAACCAAAGACAGAGGAGGAGCCAGAGGCAAGAACACACTGTTTCAGATTATGCCCCAAGTTACCTGCTTTTTCTGACTAGGCCCTACTTCTCAGCACATGAGGCTTTGTGGAGAAATTTTAGGTCTAAACTATACCACACGCTTACCAACTATCCATTTTGAGTCTTACTGAACTTCCACTTATCATGGATTGTGGTAGGTTTAATGTATAAATGACATCTAAGTTTTCTGCTCCCAGTATACATACACTGTATAATTCCCTCCTTAGAATGTGGCAAAAAGCATGGATGTGATGGAATATCACTCTTTCAATTACATTATGCTATATGAAAAAGAGATTTTTAAAGCTGCTATTAAGGCACTGAATCAGTTGATTTGGGTTGATCAAAATGTTAATTATCTTAGGAGGGCCTGACATAGACAGATGAACCCTTTAATAGAGGGGCTAGAAGTCAGAAACTTCAAGCAACAGCAGGCTCTCTGTCTCCCTATCTTTTCTCACCCTTCTCCATCTTCGCTTTAAAACTTTGAAGAAGTGGGCTGCCATGAACTTTATTGCCACAAGGAAATTGATTCTTTCAACAATCTGAAGGAGCTTGGAAGTAGATCCTTCCCTTATCAAACCTCCAAGTAAGGATGCAGCTCAGCCAATCCCGAATACAGCCTTGTGAGTCCTCAAGCAGAGGATCTATTTAAATAATGCACAGACTTTGAACCTATAGAAATTGTTCCATAATAAATATGTGTTGATTTAAACCCCTAAGTTAGGGCACAGTACACAGCACTAACATTTACATCCACTGGGGTTCTGCACTTATGGAGCATCACAGGTACTTTATGTGAATATGGTCATAAAGAACAGTGAAAGTGTACATACTGTATTAGCTTTGCTCACACATGCAGTTTGTCCTGTCAGAATTTTCTTACAAAGCACAAGTTCAAATGTAAAATTATTAAGAAATTACAATGGTCAACAGTACATTATTAGTAACAGACCCTTCTGACCATAGGGCACATTAAATCCACTGACATGAATCTGGCCTGGTCTCCAATGACAGCCTACAGAACTCTGATGCTACATACAACCTTTGTCTTTTTCTGTGGAAGATACATTGTCATTGGAAGAGTAGTGAGCAATTAAGATGGCAATCTATGTACTATGTGTTGTTACCTGACAGATCAGTTTAAATGACCATATTATAATACATTTACACTAAATTTTATATTCCATTCCTTTACCACTTACTTTTTTCTAATCCAAACAAATGAGCCCCAAAAGAAAAACCAGATTTTTTACCAAGAACAATATGCATTTTTACCAAATACAACATGCATTTTCTTTGAAATCTAAATTGTAGTAGGAAAAATACATTCTGATAGCATTTTATTCATGTCATAGGATTTAAACTATATTTTAAACAAATCCTGTAAAGTTATACAACATCTGGAAGAATAAATCTCTTCCACTCACTCTATGGAATTGTGTTCAGTCATCCTGCTTTTGTCCTTGGAGATTCCATGAGGTCAAAAATTGTTATAAAAGATTTCTTGAAGAATTTTAAATAAAATCATCAATTTAATTTTACATAACCAACAATTATTAAGTTCTTGAAATATCACAAAATGCTACTTCCTAGCTGCTGTGAAGATAGAAATCACATATACAGTGTTTTTTTCTTTCCTCTAACCACCTTGGCATTTGGAAAAAACATTAATCTGCAAGCTATTTTATTCTCCCAAGGAAAGAACTGAAAGAAAATGATTGTGATGAAAAGGGTTCCAAATTTATTTCAGTCTCCAACTCCCTTTAAGGGTTGCAAGCCCCTATGCACCAGCTCTTATGTGGCACAAGAATTTCTAAAGTCCAACTTTTATATTTTACCAATACTTGTTCCATCAGCAGTCAGACTACAGGGCCTCAGAGCCTATCCCAAAGAAAACTTTAGTTTCTCATGTTTCATTTTTCCTGCCCCAAATCTTACAATCAATTTTCATTTTTCCTATTTTTACCCTTTTTCCTTTGACTCAAATTCCCTTTTTCAATACATTTCCATTTCTTCTTCCATTACCAAACTCCAGATTACAATAACTTCACACCTGAATCATTTCAATATTTCTATTACTTTTCTAAAGTCTTTAATTTTGTGGGATATTTAATAGAGCACCACTGAAAGTTATCTCTAAAATATATCAAAGGTAAATTATTCTGCCTAGCATCAAAGTCTCTCCTCAACCTCCACTCCACCATCTTCACCATTATCAGTTTTCTGTACACTGAACACAAAGAAATAGTCTTAAAGTCCTACCTAGGTTTCCTGAGGACGATATTTCTGATATGGAAATTCCATCTAATCTCACACTTGTGGATTTAATTAAACCAGCACTTTTTATTCTCTAATGAATGCCAGGCACCATACTTGACACTGGAGAAGTATAAATGAGTGAGACAAGGCCTTACATTTGAAGAGCTCACTGTGTTGGGGAAGAGAGGTTAAATGGCTCCTCACTCCAACCCCTATTTCAACAACCAAAAAATATCTGAGAATTGCTGGATAAGAGTATGCATATAATATTATGAGAACACAAGTGGAGGAAATAGTAAAAGTTAAGATTAGAGAGAATTAGACTAGGAAGACCCATGTTAATAAAACATACAATAGGTGAGCCCCCTTACTTATTATCCTGTTGAGGCATTTAGACTACTAATTTATTATCCTGTTCAGGTAAGTAGGGTTCATATTCCTACATGACACCCAAAATAGAAAAAATAGTCTTACTTATAATATATACTAGGCTGTGATTTTAATTAGAAAGTGGTTAATAACACCTGATTTAGACTAGGAACAGAGAAGCTGGAAAGGCAGATGAGTCCATGTAATGAAAAACCCATAGGACCTGTGAATAACCATGTGGATGAGATAAAAAGAAAAGGATCAGCTGGATCCAAACCCTTAGGTCTGAGTGCCAAAAAGAAAAAAAAGATAGTATTCATACACAATAGTCAAACACAGAGGAGGTTTTCAGGTTGGCATGCCACAGCACCCAATACAGAGGAGGCTCCCTTGTCAAAGTGCCACAACTCCCAGCACAGAGGTGGCTTCTGGGTCAACATGCCACAGCTCCCAGCACAGAGGAGGCTTCTGGGTCAATGTGCCACAGCTCCCAGTGCGGAGTAGGCTTCTAGGTCAAACCACCTCATCTCCCAACACAGAGGAGGTGAGCTGTGTGGGTGGCAGTAGCACTCCCTCACCCCGTTGAAATGAGAAGACATGAAAACAAGCCTCAGAACCAGACTTCCATATCATTTACAGCAACCCCAAAGGGAAACAAGATGGAACACTCTGATACTTATCCAACTGGACTCCCTGAACTAGCAACAAAAGAGGATCTAGAAAAAATGAAATCACAAATAATTTCTCACATAACAGCAGAGATTGTGCCCATAGTGCAAGACATG
>NW_004624733.1:1279974-1306264 GCF_000247695.1 Heterocephalus glaber | reverse complement strand
GTATGGAGATACCTCAAAGAACTAGGACTGGAAGTCCCATTTGACCCAGCTGTTCCCCTGCTGGGTATCTTCCCCAAAGAATTAAAAGAATCATAGCACAGCGATACACACACACTCATGTTCATAGCAGCACAGTTTATAATAGCTAAAACTTGGAAACAGGCCAAATGCCCATCAACTGGAGACTGGATAAAGCAAATGTAGTTTTTTTATAAAATGGAGTACTACTCAGCCATAAAAAATGAGAAATTAGAGACATTTATTGCTAAATGGATGCACATCGAGGCGATACTCTTAAGTAAAATAAATAGGACATGTTTAAATACTGAATAGTTACTTTAGTGTGAGAAACTGAAAGTGTAAGTAAAGACTAAAATGTATAATAGATAATGTGAAATAGAAAGAAAAAGAGCAATGGGGAGGGGGAAGTGGGAAGGGTAGGGGAAAGGAAAGAAGGGAATGGAATTAATATGGAAAATGAAAAAAAGGAAACAGTCTTTGTAAATAGGAAGGGATGGAGGGGTTTAAGGGAGAGCAGGGGAAGGGGAAATAATAAAAACCAAGAGAGTATGAAGAGGTGCAAATTTGCAGCATTGAATGTCATATTGTATACCTAAAATGTACCAATAAAAGGATATACAGAAAAAAAAACAACACAATAAAAAAAATACACAATAGTCATAATAGAAAAAAGCTGGGGAGGGTCAAGGAAATATGTTATTTTAAACACTAATGGAAAAACTGCCTCTACTTGTATTGGTGATTTAAAGTTTAGAGCCAGAATGCATTTTCATGTAGAGTGGGAACATAATAAGTACATTAAAGGAGAGGTACAAAAAGAAGAGCCGAGAGACAAAAACAGAATTTTAAAATTCATCCACATTGGAAATCAGCATAATATGGTGAAACCACATTAGGAATATTAAAAATAGCTAGGAAGTTATTGAGAAAAATACCATATAATCCAGAGATAGTCCCTTTTATCATATATTGAACTGAAATAAAGATTATGAATTATTCTCTGCTCTATCAAATTTCCTCTCTAGGTGCAATTATTTGGTAATTTGTTAGTGGTCATGGAAATGGGGGTGTGCTTTTGAAAATTAGTTTCAAAAAATGAAGCATGGAATTTTTATAGTACACGCAAGGGAATGGTTTCATTATGAAATGACAATCTGTGGGAAAATGTGATGAAATATACTACAGTTCATTTTTCTCATTTGGTGAGAAAAATGTAGACATATGGCCTTTTTCCAGGTGACCTGACTGCTCCTTACAACCACCCTGTGAGAAACTGCTACCAGGATGACTTATACTTCAGTAAAAATGGAAAGAACATATGAAGTTCTACACAATAAATGCAGACCTCCATTTAAAAACAATGTCTTATATATTAATCCCAAGCACAGATCTCTTTCTTATTGTTAATTAACATTGACAGGGCTACCCAATAGCTCCTAAATTTAAGCCCATAATATTGCATACCTCTCAATGATACTCAGTATTGCAGGTTTTATCGACCCTCTCTGGGGCAGAGTACTCAACTCCAAAGGTCATAAAAGTTAACTACTATGACTTGCCAATGTCAGAGGGATATAGAGTTCTAATCAGATTCAAACATTAGCACTAAACAATTAAAATGTAATCTACCTGACTTACAAATCAGTATATGGGAAGCAGTACGATTTGATGTTGTGCCACTGTCGAAATTCTAACTCTGCTTCTTAATAGTTGTGTAATCTTGACAATGTTAGTAAATATCAGTTTCTGCAGATAAGAAAGGGATGATTGTGTATAACATGCAGGGTCATTGGAGGGTTAAACTGGATCCATAAATTGCCTAGAACACAGCCTGGCACATTTCTGTGGTATATGATTGGGTATATTAGTTTTAAAGAAAAACATTAATTTTGTTTGCTCTCCTTTCTCTAACACAATTTTATTAACTTGTATTAGCAGAAAACAGCATTTTTGTAATCTGACATTTTCAAGGTTGTGCACAATTAATGCATTTTCCAGCAAACCATATTGTTAATTTTTCTAGCCTTTATGACCATCTATGATTAATGATCTCTTAGCTAGTAATAAATGTGCTAATGTTATGAGTTCTGCAACTTGAAGCATTACAAGTAGGGTAAAATTAGTTGATTTATGCAATCAAAGACACACAGGACACTACAAACTTGACCGTCTTTCAAGAAATATAAAATAATTTGTGATAGGAATGTAGAGCTATTTAGGAGAGAATAAATAGATCATGCAAAGAAAAAAGAAGTATACTTTTAAAAGGTAGTATGAATATGATGTTAATTAACAATGTGGCTTTTTGAGTGAAACGTGCTTCAAGTGACTTATAGCAGTTCTCTGTGCCTCAGTTTCCTTGTCTGTTAAATGTTAACTGCAATGTATGCTTCTTAGAGTTTTATAGACTAAATGATTAATATATAAGCTATATATCTGTAAGAATATGGTTATTTCTCAATACTAAGCTATGTTATTTATTCTTAACTTCCTCAGGTTCCTAGAAATCAATAGAAAACATACTGAGCTGGGATAATACATCAGTCACATTCTCATTCCTGAGACAAAATATCCAACAACCACAAGTTAAATGGAAGGTTAATTTTGAGTTACAGTTTCATATGTCTCAGTTCATGGTTGGTCAACTGGCTCCAGTGCAGAAATGGTAGAGCGGCATGGCAGAGGAAAGCTGCTCACCTCACGGCAGCAAAGAAGCAGAGAGAGAACAGAGGAGATGGAATCAGAATAAACCCTTTCAGGTCACGCCCTCATTGACTCACCTCCAATGAGGCCTCATCTACTGCAACACATGCAGGCCCTCCATGATCCAATCACCTTCCAAAGCCACACAGATGAATACATGAGACTTTTGTAGGACATTTTCGATACAAACCATAAAGTAATGAAGAAAACTTAATGTTGGGACCATTTTCAGTGGAACAGGCAAGTTGGACTATTTTCAGAAGTATAAAGAATAATAAGAGACATCGAGAGACTTGGAAATTGTTAACAATTAACAAGCATCCTGAGAAATGTATCTGTATAGGCATGTAAGGGCCTATACACTACACCTGGTAGTCATAAGGGAACACATAACTACAGCACCAAAAAAGGAGGAAAGAAGTATTTCTATGACCACACAGTCAAATCCAACAGAAAGCAGAAGGCAATGGGCTGTACCACCAAGGTGTTGTTGTCCACGGCAACCAGTCCATAAGGGTTCCACCAGGCCACAGGTCCATCAAAGGCATGGATCTGTGGTGATTGAGGGTTAACAGGGGTTATCCAGCCCACATTATAATTGAGTAATTGGATCAAACTCCTTCATCTTCATACAGAGTTAGCCTTAGTCCAGACTCTTTATTTTGTTCACTGCATTCCTTCCAGAGTCCCTCATCCATGCCAAGGATTTGTTTTATTTTTAGGAGAGAGACCTAGTGTGACAGCCGTGCCACATCTGATATCTTATGGGGTTTTGATCAGTGAAGTGTAAGCTTTTATTTTTGAGACATATCTACTTCTCTTTTAATAATTTAGTTCATAGTCCAAAGGAGGAAAATTCTTCATGATTTAAAAAATAGCATAAGTCTGAAAAATGTAAATTGATTCATTTATGTGAAAGGCAGAGGTGTTAAAAATCTAATGATTTTTTTTGGTGACTGTTTAGTAAACAAAGGAATAGCTTGCTGTTTTGGGGTCACTTGCTATATACTCTACTATATAGGGTGATTCATAATGCCAAGATCCATGTTCAGACAAAGCTTTTGCATTCAATCAGAAAACAGACTTGAATCTTAGTTAAATTTATACAAGTTTTTGTTTCATGTATTAGTACTCATGATAATTATACCAACAAGTAAATTGAAGGATCTCATCTACTCTATTTATATATACTCATCTCTATATAACTAAAATGAGAAGCATTATGTTATTTTATTATAAGCTTCTCCATAACCTGTCCAGTTGGGGACCTAATAAAAAACTGCAGAAGGCATGGAAATGGACCAAAAAGGATCAGTGGGAGTCCTCAGTGGAAAACCAGGCATTTTCTTCTTACTTATATAATTCTATTAGATTTAGCTTTCATTGATTTTAAACTCTTTACAACTCTGTAAGTTACAGATAACTGAGTAAATGAAAATGATTCTTGATCATATACAAATGAATTCTTTCTCTAGCGGGACAGTTGACTTCACTCCTGCCTGTGGGAAAAGCCAATATTACATGTTAGTAAATTCATTTCAACATCCCCAATCACCTATGCATGTATGGTACTTTGAATTCTCCTTTGAACTTATTGTAATATCTTTATGGTTTTCTCTATAAATAAAGAGCAAATAAAAGCATTGACATATGTTTACTTTAAATTTCTAAAATAGTTATAATTTTACCTTATATAAAAGTTCTTTTTTTCCTAGCTATTAATATCATTCCTAAATTTTACAAATGGAGAAATAAGGGTTAGAAATTTGGGTAACCAGACTACCGCGATACCACCAAAATTTTTAACTTATGATTTCTGAAGAGAAAGTGTATACTTTTATCTTTAACTATTTTATTATCATTAGTATTTTATTAATGTAAACAAATTCACATGAAACCTATATACTCAGCCTTTAATATAATGTTGGATCATACATACCATGGAAGATTAATCAACTATTAATTACTCTTGATTAGATAATTAGTGATAAGAATTGCTAATTACATCTCAAGATAGCTGCTATATGGTAATAAAATAATAATAGCTCAGTGAAGTATAAACAGAGCAGTACCATTTAAACCCACCCATTAAACATATCAGCGATTCATTTCAATTAGAATTTTAAGAATTCTTAGGTATAATTTTTTTTTCTTTACTGTTTCTTTGGATTAATAAACCTTTAGCTGATTTAGTTTTCACACATAGTGGAAAAAAAAAAGAGAAAGAAACAGAGAAGGCAGAAAAGAATGTGGAAGAAGAAGAGCACCGCTTTCAGTATGTGACAAACTAAAAGCACATATATATGGAGTAAAACATTCTATTCTGCAATTCTGTGATGCTGTGCAAACTATTGCTGTAAAGTTAAGCCCTTCGTGTAAAACACCACCTCCCATTAAGCTATTAAGATAAAAAGAGGAGGTGATGGATGGGCCATTAGGCACAGAGAGTCTCAACACATTCAGATCCCCTTTGCTCACCCTACCTTTGACCTCAGATCAGATATTTTTTCTCTTTCTGTCACAGTTGTTTTTATTCAATTCTGTTTAAATAACACTAATAAAAGTCTTAATGCATATGCCCATCACCTGTTTCTCTCTGTGCCATCCTTCTAACACTTACATCTCAACTCAACAACCAAGTATTACAACCCCCGTTATGTCAATCACATGGTTATGCGCCAAATCCCAATTCTCATAAATTTTTAACACATCAGAAGTACATTTATTTACCTAATACTGAATACCCTCAAAATATAATGAAGCAGTACATAAGAATAATTTAGAATACATTCGAGAATGTTAAATCTTGCCAGAGAGCAAATAAGCTCGAGTATATTTAAGTTTTGAATGTTTACCTGTAGGATATGAATTATCAATGATACATTTACAAAACAAGGAATTTTAAGATTGACATAAATGTAATGAAAAATGTGTTTGCCTTTTTAAAAAAGTAAGACAAGCAAATGCCAAATGACTCAGAAGTTCTGATCTCCAACAGTGTCTGAGAGAAAGATTCATGGTGATTACAGTATGATATCCTGGAGGAACAACTTTATGTTAGGGTTATCTTTCCACACAGCTGACATGACAAGGCAATATATAATCTTGAAAACCTTTAAGATGATGTACTGTTCAGTATTATTCCATTCAGCCACAGAATACTGGGGGTATGAGTGAATATTTATTTTAAACCTGACTCCAAATTCAGTTTGGGGAGGATAAATGAAAAAACATTAAGAAAATCAAGTTTTTATTTCTTAGTTTATTTTTTCCTCAATGGTTTCTCAATTTTATCCTTCCCTCAATTCTTCCAGGACATTTTACCTCCATGAATCCCTCTGTGAAATAAATGAACACAGAAAGCAAATCTAATAACTCAACACCTTCTGCAAAGAAACCATACCTTCAGATACTATGCTAATACAAGACATGCATATAAAGAAAAATATTATTTTTGAATGGGATAATTTATAAAGTGTTAGCAGCTGCTATAGTTTTCCATCCTATGAAGGGAAAGGGAATTGCCTGAAAGACAACAAAAAGAAAACACAGATATTGAGCCCTTCCTGGATCTGTATTGATAAATAATAGGTTAAAATGTCTTTTAGTCAAGAAATGCTAAACATGGAGCAGTTTCTTTTGAGCAGAGATCTATTTGAATTTTATTGCAATTTGACTGAATTTGAACACACAATCATGGTAGTTACCATATAACTGTCTGTCTACACATATGTGAGGACTGCATAGCCTTTGATAGTCTTGTCATACATTTTTTCCATTCAAATAGAGAAGGGGATTAGTTATATAGTCTCATTGCTATCAACCCTCTTTCCCTAATATTCCTTTCTCAGCACTAAATACCATATCAAGTTCATTTGAGCACTTAACCTAATAGGAGTTTTATTGGTAATGTTTTTCAGAGAGTCATTTAGCTCAGCTCAAATGATCACAGTTATACCCAGGCAGAGTTAGGCTAGTAGTCATAACCTGCCTGAGAAAATAACTGAGATTAGAGTTGTACAAGATAATTTCTGCTTGGTTCAATGATTTGAAAAATAACTATGTGAACTGTGTTGTCACTCTTGATCAATAAAAGATACGTTAGTGGACATTTAATAATTCATCTTTCTGCCCCTTTGGGAGTCCTCTATTTCAACCCCAACTAGGTTTACACTGACTAGGGTACTGTTCCTGTCTCACATAACCCTCAATAGCACACACTATAAGATCAGATAGGGCTAAAGATGTGCTGTGTTACTGAGGAAATATTTTCCATACTTGCCTACTGCAGCAGTACAAATTGCTTCTACTCTGTTTCCTTCCAAAAGTGTTATGAAGCAAGATTCCCACAGTAATTACATGACTTTCCGCTAATGGGTAGTGTGTCTCCTCCAACCAGGTCCCAACCTTAAATATAGCTCCATTTTTAGGGACTGAAGCAATTATCCTGTGCTAATTCACAATAAAGAATACCTACATGATGGCCAGGAATTTGGCTCAGTGTTTCCACCACCTGCCTTTCAAGCGCAAGGTCCTGAATTCAATCCCCAGTACCAAAAAAAAAAGGATACCTATATGAAACCAAGGAATTTCATCCACAGCATATAAGGAAAGATGCTACTGAATTCAACTGCTAAGGTTATATACCTGCTAGATGATGTCAGAATGCTAGAAAAGGGAGAGAATTAAAGGCACACTTCAGGCCAAGCAAGGGTCTACATATTAGTAACCTATGACCACACTTCAGGGGTTGTTATGGTATGGATTTAAAATACCTCCCAGAGTCTCATGTGTTAGAGGTAGTGCTTTCAGAAGGTGACTGAATCATGAGAATGAATCAATGAGTTTATACATTAATAGGCTGGATGAATGGGCTATTAGGAAGTGTTACCCTGTTTCAGGAGATGGGCTACTGTGACATTCCTTTGGAGGGTCTCTGTCTGTCTCTGTCTCTCTCTCTGTCTGTCTCTGTCTCTGTCTCTGTCTCTGTCTCTCTGTCTCTGTCTCTCTCTCTCTCTCTCTCTCTCTCTGTGTGTGTGTGTGTGTGTGTGTGTGTGTGTGTCTTTCTCTCCTCCACCTCCACCCGCCCTTCCAACACTGAAGGTTGAACCCAGGGCTTTAACACTGAGTGACATCCCCAGGTTTTTTGTTTGTGTGTGTGTTTGTTTGTTATTTAGTGTCTAGTTAAGTTGGTAAATTACCCTAATTGGGCTGGAACTATCAATCCTGCCTCAGCCTCACAATGAGCAGGCATTATAGGCAGGGACACATCCAATTTGGAGGATATATCTCTTGATCTAATTCTTCCCAGTTCTCTGCTTACATCTGCCATGAGGCGAACAACTTTCCTCTCCATGCCTCTCTGCACTGATGTTTCTGCCTTGAGTCTGCAAATGATGGATTGAAATCTCTGAAAGCTTGACCAAAATTAATTCTTCCTGCTTTAGGTTGTGTATTTCAGTCATTTTACCCCAGTAATGGAAAACTGACTAATACAGAGGTTAAATACTTTAAAGATAAAATAAAGTTCTGATGTTCAGAAACAGGATGAAAAAACAAAACTAGCCAAAGAATCACTGACAGTAGCCTTGTTTTAGTAATCAGAAAAACCAAAATGATCTAAAACAACACTGTCTATGAGTATGAAATTCTGCTGCTATTATCTGATAGACATATAAAACAACTCCCACTTTACAGAGGAAAAATTATAAAAATTACATCATGTTGAACTGAAAAGCACATGTTTAAAATAAAGTTTTTCTTACTCTTAAGTAAATTGGTGTTATATGTAGAAAAATTACAAGTTCAGAAAAGTATGGGGGAAAAAATCCTACAATCCTACATCTTTGAAGCAACTACTATTATTTTGTCATTTCTACCATCTGTTTTCTATGCATATTTTTAGTAGCTGATACATTAAATGTGAAATATTATCCTCTGATACATTACATATGAAGTGCTTTCCAACTGCCTTTTTATTTTAATGATGCTTAGCTCATTAAAAATTATTTCTTTTCTTTTAGTTCATATAAACTGCAATGTATTTTACCATTTAGATGTTAGAGTGATAAATTAAGATGATTTGTGAACCCTCTGAGGTCAGAGCTCCAGAGCTCCAGTAGATAGTCTGCATATGGCAGACCAAAGTGCTCAACTAGCCAGGCATGGTGGGACACACATGGCCTATTATCTCAACACCCTGTGAAGCTGAGGCAGGAGGATCACAAATTTGAGCTCAGCAATTCACCAGAACTCTATCTCAAAATAAAAAATAAAAAATGAGCTCGAAATTTAGCTCAGTACCAGGGTACTGGGTTCAATCCCCAGTACCCAAAACAAAAAGGACCCAGTTACAATGACATAGGGCATGTGATATATGGGCCTCAAAACAATATAGGGGAAATATTATAACTCTCAATCTGCTAGATGTCTGACACACTGAGTTCATGTTCTCTAAAATTGAAGAATGAATTCTAGGAACAGTGGAGGTTAAGAGTAGGAAGAATTAACTGAGAGAAAGACAGCTGCTGTCTAAGGGAGATAGAAGGAGAACCAGAAAGTGGGTTGCCCTCAGATGAGGCAGGTTCAAGGTGGGACAAAATTGTAGTCAAGTAATAAGATTAAAAGTACAGTTGCTTTGTAATGTTGATCTAATGGGAAATCACAAGGTGGGTATGAGGTGGGACAAAACTATGGTCAACCAATAAGACTAAAAGTATTGTTGCCTAGGTAATATTGATTAAATGAGAATCAAATGGGGAAGCAAGTCATGTAGCAAGCACACATGGACAAGGATTTTCTGAGAAAGGATGGGTCATGGACCTTTCCTGGGAGGGAGGGCTTAAGGTCTTGGTCCCCACCCAGGTGACTGATGCCTGTTTAGAATATCAATCACTGCTGTTCATCCCTAGGGGAAGTATGTGGGTGTAGTCATTCTTCTTTTCCTTGAAGCTTGGCCCACAGTGAATGTGCCTTGCTCATAACTGTCTACTGCACTGATTCCCCCAAGGGCCCAGCCCTGCCTAACTACCTGTAATATGTAACTGCCCATATTATATCTAAATAACTTAGCTGTGTGCATAACATTCTGTTGGTGAAAAGCAATGACACTACTTATAAATTAAGTCAGAGCCTCAAGGAACTTCTACTCTTTCATTCTGTCTTTGGATATTTTGGCTTGCCATTTAAAAGAAACAGTTTTTTCATGATTGCTCTTTCACTCCTGTACAATTTTCTAGTGCTTTTAAGATGTACTTTAAGCTAGATTTCTAAAACTTCCTCTGATTCCTTCCCTACTAGGAAAACTCAATTGTTTTGTATTTGTATTCCCATGTAGCTTGGAATAGAATCCAACATACACTTAGGATATTATCAGTTTACTGAAATCGCTGGAACACTTCATGAGTTACTAAGCTTCTTGAAGATAGAAATAATATAGTTATTTTTTCCTGGAAAATTAATGAATAGCTACTAGAGTAATATATCTACTAGAGTAAGATCTCCATAATGAATAACTACTAGAGTAAGATCTCCATAATATTTTTTGAGCAATCACTATTGAATGTTTTTGAAAATATAGCAAAGTGATACTGCACAATTTTTATTCATAGATATGTGAATTACAGAGTTGCTTTTAAACTTTGTTCAAGCATGTGATTTTGTAGGAGCCACAAACTGAGGTAGGATAGAAGAAATAAAGACAAATAGACAGGAGATAAGGAAAATTATAATTCTAGGAATTATAATTCAGGAATCAAAGCTATCCAAGGTTATCCATGTTTGAATGACATACCTCTTACCTACTTGCTTGTTTATGTATCTTAGGCTTGTTTATTTCTTCCAAGCCCATCACGCCCCAAAATCCCTTAAAGATACTATAAATTTATAAATTAGCTTAGTTTTTAAGAGAAACAGATGTTTCAAAGAACATTTTTTGGGAAAATAGGTCACTTATCTTCAAAAATACAACAAATTGGCCCTGTGTCTTTCACATGTAAATTGAGCCTAACTGTCTGTAGATTTACGAATTCCACAGATTTCTACCCCTATGAAAACAGAAATGCTCCCAGTTCCAGTTCATAGTACCTTTCTCTTGTGGGCTACACTGTATTTTCTTTGAGTGTGTACTTTAAAGTCTGCCTAATTAAACTTTTTATGCCTCTCACCGGTGTCCTGAGATTATTTTCTGCAGCAAGAGTTGAGAATCTACTTAGAAGACTGTGCTGAGGACATTGTCTCCTCTTTGAGGGAACTTCTCAGACTCTATTTGGTGACAAAACCCATGTTTAATATGATCTCATATCTTCCAATTTTTGAAATATATTGAAAAAATGCACAATATTTGTGTTTCCAGAGAATGAAATATTAATATTTTTAACTTTTCTTTTGCACCCAGGTGTTGAACGTAGGGCTTTGGACATGTGAGACAAGCACTGTCCACTGAGCTAGACCAGCAGCCTTTTTGTTTGTTTGAAGTGTAACATCTGGGGAGGGTTGTGCACTATGCCATGCTATGCCACACTGTAACATCCAGGGGGGACAGCAAGAAACTGCTCTGCTGCATCATACTACTGCTCTGTTGGAACATGTAGCTCCCAGTGATCGTAAATCCAACACTGGTAAAAGAACTACAGAAGCGGTTTAAAACAAAAGAAGATAATTTATTTGAAGGTAGGGAAAGGGAAGAGAGAGAGAGGGAGAGAGAGAGAGAACAGACATAATGGACAGCTACTCTGGAGTAAGGAGTATGTGGATTTCTTGTCTGCAGCTTCTCTTACTGAGATCCTTGTCCCACATAGGCTCCTGGAATCTGATTGGCTCCCTGGCTTGTTTTTCATCATAAAGTTGGATTTCTTCCAGCCACATGACCTTTACTTGTCCTTTGGTAGAGGGTAAGCATATGGATTGGGGCCTTATGGACAGGTAGCTTAGGCTAAAGGATTGAGTAAAGGGGAAGTTTGTGATTATTATGTTAATTGTGCTACCTAGGAACTTCTAGATCCTTAGTTTCTTTGCTTTTGTCTTTCTAATTGCTCAGAGTACAGGTACCTTTGCCCTTCTAATTGTTGGAGTCTGGCTGCAAAGTTCAGAGCTATTTATTAATTTTTTTAAATTTTATTCATTTATTTATTTATTTTTATTTTTTTATACCAGAGGTCAAACTCAGGACCTTGTGCTTTGGGAGCAGGCGCGGTGGCGCTGGGCTAAATCCCTGGCCCAATAAACTGATTTCAAAGCACATTCCCAGGATTAAATAATAAATGTTGTTAAGTAGTTTATACACCAATAGATTTCCTTTCACCGAGTAGTGAAAAAACATACATGTATTTCTCTCGGTGAGTCAGCTTATTTGTTGTTGGGGTTTTTTTTGTAACTTGTTGTTTTTTAAATTTTATATATATATATTTTCCCCATTAACTTTATTGGTACATTTTAGGTATACAATACAGTTACATTCATCATTGGGATCTTGGTTCTTATTTTTTTCCCCCTTCCCTTGCCCTCCCTTCACCCGCTCCACACTTCCCTATTTGCAAAGACCTTGTTTCCATTTTTTTTCCTCTTCTCATATTTTTTCCTTTCCCTTTTTTCCCTTCCCCCACCCCTCCCAATTTCCCTGCTCTTTTAGACCTTTTCTTCCTGTTACACAATATCAGTTATACATTTTTTAAATTACAATATTAAGATCTAGGAGACATTACCACAAATTTTACAGAATTTAAAAGGATATAGAAAGCATATTACAAAAATCTTTTTTGAAATAAATTTGACAACTTCTAAGAAGTACTTTGGAAGACAAATTAATGAAACTAACTCTGGAGGAAATATAAAATTTGAATAGCACCTATTAAAGAAAGTATATTCCTAGCTTGAAAACCTACCTATATGACAACAGCAGGCCCATAAACATTTTAACTGATAAATTTTTCTAGTTCTGCTAAATTCAAATACAAGTTCTAGGGGCTCCTAGAGATTTCTTAGTATTTTCTCTGTAGATGATCATTTCATCTACATATAAAGATTTTGCTTCTGCCATGCCAATCCTATCCTAGTTGTGTCATTTTATTGCCAGACTATTTCGGTTTAGACCTATGTTTCAAAGTCTAATGGACAGATGAAGAGTAGGCATATATGCCCTTGTGGCCCACTTTAGGGAGAAAGCATTGTATCATCTCCATTCATAGAAGGAGATTTTGTTGGAAGTATAGAATACATGTCTTTGATCTGTTGAGAAGGTTCTGTTCTACTTCTAGTCCCCTGATAGCTTTTACCATGAACAGCTGTAGAATTTAGTCCAATACTCTTTCTCCAACTAGTGACAGGTTCATATGGCTTTCTCCTTTCCTCTGTTAAAATGATGACTTTTGGGGGTGGATCTTCCAATGCTGAACCAACACTGCCATCCCTATAACAAAACCACTTTCTACCTACTGCCAAATCTGACTTCTAAGAGTTTGTTTTGTTAAACAAATTTCTATCTATGTTCATACTTTTTTCTTCTATTATCTTTATTCAGTTTTAGGATTAGCACAATGTTGAGTTCCTAAAATGAGGGGAGAAGTGTTCCTTCTTTTTTCTGCTTTAATTGTTTGATATAATTTATCTGTTTATTAATTTTTAATAAAGCTCGGTGAGGCCTTCTTCCTATCTCTTCCCTATCTACAATGCCCCTGTCCCTACAAAAGTTTTATTGTGAGATGGGGTCTCTAAGTTGCCCAGGCTGGCTTCAAACTTATGATTCTCCTGCCTCAGCCCCTGAAGTAGCTGGGATTACAGGCATGAACCACTACTTCTGACTTAAATGCCTATTATCTTGTGAGGATATCAGTAAGTTTTCATTGTGATGATTAAACCTATACAGTCATGGATGATAGAAGCCTCAAGAGAGAAAAAGGCTTTGTGGCTTGACAGAGGTTTAAGAATTTGCTTTAAATCAAGAGTGCCAAGTGGTAATGCAAAATTATTCATCCTTTTTTTCAACTGTCAAACATCCATGTCAGTAAATTCTAAATATTGTCCAACATAGAGGACAGAAAACAGATTAAATGGTTAATCCACAATCCCTGCAAATCATCAAGGATGTGGTGATCTGTGATGATGAAGCTAACTCTATACAAACTGTAAAACTTAGCCTTTCTCTCACAAAATTGAAGAATGAAATCACAGACAAAAAGGAGAAAGGTAGGAGCATGTTTATTGGAAATAAGAATAAAAAGCTCTTGGATGGGAGAGGTCCCAGAAAGTGAGGTGCTAGGATGTTTTCTTTGTCTAGGTCTTGTATGGAGAAGCAGAGAACAAAAACTTGTTCAGTTGTCCAATGGTCACCTATCATGGGTGGATTTAAAATGACCAATTGGAAGTTAGGCTGTCTATACCAGTTATTCAGCATATAGAGTTTAAAGAAAGTATGTTCTCAAAGAAAATCAGCAATCCTGTATTTTTAAGTTTCTGGAAACTCAGCTCTGGATGTAGGGAGGGGTTGCATTCCATTTTTCCTGGGGAATTCTTTTCTGGTCAAAGTCCCACTTTCATTGCCTATTCTTATTTCAATTTCTGTCATACAGCTGGCCACCCCTCACTCCCCTGGGCTCTGCCCATGACTAGTGCCTATTTATAAGCTAAACAGGTGAATTTCCTCTTACCTTGATAAAATATTTATTCATAAAGACTTGGAATGTCTTAGATCTATTTAAAAGATTTTTTTAATCCTTGCAGGAGGAGAAGACATCTGCTCTAAGAATTAATGGGAAAGATGTCAATATTGATTTTTGGTCCTTTTTTTCTTTTCCTTTTTATCTGACTTTATTTCATATTCATTTTGATTTATTTTAAATTTTCAGAGAACATTTGGTAAATATTTTCACATAAGATATCATATAATATAAATGCACATTTTATAAATAACATTAACATTATGGAAAACTAAAATAACAACATACTCAATATGTATGACACAATATGTAGGAATACATGAATTTCTACACAGACATCAATTTAATCTCAGCAAATAAATTCAATTTCAATTTTATTTAGTATTGATCTCAAGTGAGGTTAGTTAAGGCTCTTTGGAGGGGAGGTATCTATTATAGCAATCACCACAGGTGAACCAGAGAAGCAACTGAACCAGAGAAACTATTTTCAAATGGCCAAAAAGTGATAATTTTAGACAAAAGAGACTAACACAGAAAGTATAAGCTTTATCTTTTTTCTGTTAATGACAGTGGTTTCTTTTCTGCCCGACAATGCAAGGCTGATTTTGTTATTATGGCAAAGTTATTCAGAGGCTTTGAAAATGCATTTCTGGAGGTGTCTTTTCTTTCACTGATTCTGGCACAGCACAAACACCCTTGTATAGCCTGGTATTTACATCATTTTTTCATGCTACTTACTCTCTTAGGTAGTTTTCTTTTGAGGGAGCATATGAGGACTTCTAACCTGGCCAGACTAACATTTTCAGGGCACAATAAAGACACAGCTTTCTCAAAGAGGATTGATGGTCCTGGGGCAATCACCAAAATCAGGACGTATTTGAGGAAAGCATTCTGAAAGCAGGGTGCTGACTGCCTATTAGAGAGCCTTGAGCAGCCATGCTGACTTAGATTAAGCACAGGTTAAGGATCCTGTGTGATGTTTTAAACATCAGAACACATAAACTGGCAAATAACCCATCCCGCTTCTTTATGACTACAGCCATTCCTAGTGTTCACTTCGAACCAAAGCTAGAAAACATATATAGCAATGTTATTGAAAGTATTCAAGGCTATGTATCATTTTCACCATTTTTTAAAAAATTAAAAATATTTTATTGGCCCTATTGTAGGCCAAAGTGAAACACTAAATATTTTTGTGTCAAAAATAGCTAAATAATAGTAATGCCTTGCTTTTGCTCTATTTGTAAAGCGACATTCAATGATTGTTCTGAGCCTCAGAAAGAGAAACACATCATTACTCCTGTTTTTGTTTAGAAGAAAATATTGTATCACCTCATAAAATAACTATTTACAAGTATATATTTAAAAAGTAACAATAAAAATGAATATCATAAATTCTGCATCCAGCTTAAAAAAAACATTAAGAGTATCTTTGAAGCCCTCTGCCTACCCATTCCTAGATCCAGCTCTTGTATCCTTGACATTTAAGGTGCCTTAGTCACTTTCTAGTCACTGGGACAGAATACCTGACACTCACAACTTAAATAAGGAGGTTTATTTTGGCTCATATTTTAGAAATTTTCTTCCATAGGCTTAAATACAAACCAGCATAGGAAAAAGGTCTGGGTAGGGGGAGCTGCCAATGCTACAGTGGCCAGAAAGCAGAGAAAGATAAGAAGAGCTGCAGGAGGAGTCTACACCCTCTCAGGTCACCCTACACCTATGGCTCCATCTCTTGTGGTGACCAAACCCTGCCTCCTAATATCACATTTGGCACTAGCACACACATAAAAATCACCTTCCAAAAACCTCACCTATGAGCATGTGAGACTTTGGAGGAACATCTAGATATAAAATATAACATAAGATAACCACCAACCTGAATACTGTATTTTTATTAACTTACTATTCTTTGTAGGCTAACTATATAGTTGTAGACCTCCAAAAGTATATTTATTTTTACATCTGGCATAATGCAACAGTACTCTATATATTCTGTGGCTGAGCTCAGTATTGTGATTAAAAGATCACCTATATTGATACAGCTATAATTAATTCATTTCATGTACATTATCTCATTCTACAACATATAATATAAAGAAATACAGTATTACAACTATTTATATAGTACTTGCATTCTGTCAGGTATCATAAGTTATCCAGAGATGGTTGAAATATAGGAATGATGTATATATACGTTTTGTGTAAATTTGATACCATTTTGTATGATACTTGACTATTCTAATATATCTGAGCATGCCTAAAAACAATATCTGCAAATACCGAGAGACAACTATATTGAACAACACTTAAATTATTTTCAATTTTTTAATAAGTAATGAACTTTCTTCTTATTTCTTCTCTAGAAATAAATTCATAAGAATATGTTTCTAGGAGTAAATATTTCTAAGTAAGAGACTCTATGTCACAACTTATTGAATAATGTCAAATATTCTTCAAAATGTCTAAAATAATTTATATTCCCACCAACAATAGATATAACATTTTCTATTTTCCTACTGTAAGACTGTGGGCCTTACCAAATGCTCCGAGGAGCTGACTACAGCGAAGATCACCCCGGAGGGAACACACCGGACAAGTTGTAAAACAGACCTTTATTAGTCTGGCCAGATGGCACTCTCCAAGCACCAAGCTAAGAGAGGCGCCCGGCCCAGAGCCTGAGGTCCTTTTATAGGAGATGCTGGGGGGAAGTTGGCAAGCAGAAATACAGAAGCGAAATGCAGAAGGAATTTTTACAGATTGTTCTTAAAATAACGTATTCAGATATGGGGTTGGGCAAGCACGATGGAACACTACGCACACAACAGACCTTCCTGGCACAACAACAAGCACATCCCTGGAACTCGATGTCTACCTGGTGATCCGTAACAGAAGCAGACAAGTTGGGGCCCTATTACAAAATGGAATACAAAATGGAGTAACTGTTGTTCAGTCTCACACTACATAGTAATCAACACTTAATATTAACATTTTAACTTTGCCAGTCTGGTAGACTTGAAGTGATATTTCATTGTTTGTAACTTGCATTTGAGGTTGATCACATTGTTATTCATTTATTATGTTGCTAATAAATGTGTTTTCTCTGAAATGTCTGTTAATAGTCTTTTGCTGATTCTTATATTATTTGCATTGCTATTAATTTTCACTTACTTCAGAATTATCATGTTAATTCACATATTCTATAAAAATAATCTTTTACTTGTTTTATATGCCAGAAATATCTTCTGTTCTGTGGTATATTTTCCCATTTCTTGATTCTTTCCTTTGATAAAGTTCTTATTTTAAAATATAAGAATTTATCTCTAATTTTCTTTATGGTTAGTGTGTTTTAGTCTCCGTCACAGATTTTCCTTTGAATTCTGAGATTATAAAGAATTCTATCAGAATTCTTTTCATACTTAATGTACAAATTTTTTAAACTACAGGCCAACTTTATGTTTTTCACGTTCATAATCAATACCAGTACCACATATTAATAACCCATCCTTTATTCACTGTTCAGTGATGCCATCCCATCATGAGTCAAGTTTTCACATACACAGGACCAGTTCCAGGCTCCATTTTTATCTAGTGTCTTTGTGCATGTGGATAGCATGCTGTCTTAATTGACTATAAGTTTTAATAAGTTTTGTTTATGGTAAGGAAAGGATCCTATGTCTACATGAACATATTAGCCCTTAACTATTCTGTATTGTAATTAATTAGACTGCATTTTTCATGTTCTGTAAAACTTTTGTGATTTTGATTGAATTTATAGCATAATGTAAAGTGAATATTAGTCTCTGTCCCTAAGTATGATATATCTTATCACTTATTTTGCTATTTCTTACTATATTTAAAGAACTATTTATATTTTTCTAAAGACTCTGTGTATTTTTTAGTTCTATTCTTAAGCACGTTACATATTTTATTCCTATTTTAAGTTGTAGATAATTTTGCATTAAATTTCTATTTTTCATGGTCTATCTAACTGACTTAAATTGATGCGTGGGGGGGGTTGCAAACATTTCATTTATTCTCTTAATTTTCTAAACACAATTTTGTTTGTATATGAACAATAATAACACCAAATAAGTGAGATTTATTTCTTCTTTTTTTTTTTTTTATAAAAGCCTCTCTTTTTTCTTTTGACTTCCTTCATTATTTAGGATTTCTAGTACAATATAAGGCACAGGTGAGGGAATGCTCCTTGCCTTGATCTTGATGGTAGAGAAACTGATTTTAAGGTTTCATTATTATGTACAATAATTTCATCAAGGTTTATTTTTTCAAAATTCCTTGAATGTTCCTGTAGCTACCTCTACAAGCTCAATTAGATTTTGTCTCCTTCTCTTGTTGCCTTCATTTAAAAAATTTTTAAATCCACTTATGGAAAGTAAATATCCTCCATCAAAACTCAATTGATACTAAGACAAATCTACAGACATGTCCTAGACACAAATGTTGTCAAAGGATGTTCTAACTAAAAGGTAAAATGGCTCAATGTAATTAACAACATATGGGCCAGAGTATGCTTGTGCTCCAACAGAGGACAAAGCCAGACCTACACAGATCTCCAGACCTGACAAACTGTCTGCCACTGAAACCCAGGAACAGACATATTGTGCCATAGAGGAAACACCACCAACCAATGCCTAGATGCCATACAACCTCACCATGCTAGAAATGCTGCTAAGAAGGAGGAAATGCAGCTGACATCCCTGCCCAGTGCTAGTGGGCTATGAGTGGCAGTTGGTTCTTATTTTCCATAATTTGGCTATATTGTTTTATATCAGGAGTCAGACCAAAGCTCTACATGACTCAAATGGGCTGTCAGATGGTGGACTGGGGAAGTGTAGCTGCCAAAGAAGTGTAGGTCCTGGTCTGTCAAGTGGCAGAGCTCTGCTGAGTTATGTGCAGCTGTCAGTGTGACCTCAATTAAAATCCTCTCCCCTGAATTATGGCTTCACACTGACCCAATGGGTTGCTTGCTAATTGCACCTGATCCCAGTACCTGTTTTTTCTATCCAAGCAAGATAATCAGTGCTTACTCCCTAACAGCCCTTCCTGGTGCCATCATGCCAGGTGTTTGGCAGTATTTCACTAGATGTCTTCAAAGAATACTTGGCTCCCTATTCCTCCCCACTGTTGTATTCAGTAAATATTGGATGTGCTTGGGGGCCTTCATCTTTGCTGCCAGCACTGATCATGCCCAAGACTCAACTCCTTCACTCTAAGTCTCATTTCCTGTTTTGTCTGTTTTGTGTATGTGCTGTGGTGGCTCATAGGAGGCCAAGACCCACAGTAGAAGTTCTGGCAACATCCCCCTCCCTGTTCCCTACATATTCTCACTCTTCTTGATTTCCTAATGACTGTTAGTATACTGTATTGTTCACTGAATTGCATGTTTTGTCTTTCTTTAATGAAAATTGTATTAAAATGGTGTATTAAATCAATGCAATAGACATAGATTTTCTAGTATTAAACCTCCTTCTAGGCTATTTTGAACTTTTTCACAGTTAAACTTTTTAATATTGCTGAATACAATTAGTTAATTAGTTGTCTAAGATTTTTGTGTCTTTGCTCTTGCATGTGATAGCCTGTAATTTTCTGTTCAATTTCTTCTTTAATGTGCTCAAAGTTATGTTAGCTTTATAAAATGGATTGGAGAAAGTTGTCTCATATTATTCTGGGGAAGATTTCACGTAAGGTTGAGATGAATCATTCCCCAAATGTTTGATAGAACTTGCATGTAAAATCATCTGGACCTGAAGTTTTCTTTATAGGAAAATATTTAATGTATTGATTTTATCTTATTGAAGACTAGGACTGAAAATAATTAACTTGAGTCAAATTGGGTGACTTTTTTGTCAAAATCACATACTTTCAGAATCATTTCATATTACAAAGCTCTTCATAATATCTTTATAAAACATAGTTATTGTAAATATGTTTATACCCTCATGTTTAATCCTGGTACTGTATTTGCATTTTCTTCCTTTATTTAGTGACTTTTGCCAAAAACTGATCATATTTCTTAGGCCACTGAAACTACCAGCTGCGGACTTCTTTGATTTTTACACTGTATTTTTTCATTCATTTGACTTATATTAATGATTTATCCTGGTTGACTTTATTGTTCATTAACTGCTTATATTATAAAATTTATAATTTCAATTGAATGCTTAGTTTTCCCTTTCCTATTTAATAAAATAAGTATATAAGATAATTGCTTTAAATTTTATTTTTTATTTTTGTATTTTCATAGAATATAATGCATAAATAAATCTTTATTTTCTTGAGTTCTGGCAACCACACGTGTCCAAGTGACACCATCCATATATCAGTAAACTTTTTATTCTAGTATTATATCATATAAATACATCAAAATTTGTTTATGTAATTTTCTAATGATAGACATAGAAGTTATTCTCAGTTTAACACTCTCAGAAAAAATACTTTTGTTAACCTTTCATTGCTTTTATCCATTTAAAAAATTAGATTTAGGGCCAGGGATTTAGCTCAGTGGTTTTGCCACCTGCTATGCAAGCACAAGAACCAGAGTTTGATCCCTGGTTTCAAAAAAAAAAAAAGATTTATTGTCTTAATATCGATTGTAAGGAGTTCTTTATGTTTTTAGATTCAAGTTCTTTGTCACATAAATGTATTGCAATTATTTTCTCATAATTTTTGACTCAAATTTTTGTTTTCTTAATGATGCTTATTTGTAGACACAGTTCATAATTTTGAGAAAAAAAATGAGTATTTTTGCTTCTGTCTTTATGTTTTTTTCTGTTATGTCAAATATCTTTGACTACTCCAAAGTAGGGTTTATTTCTCCTAGGAGCATACTTTATGATCCATGTTGAATTAATTTGCACATGGAATGAGATATGGATCAAGTTTTTAACCTGTGCTTCCAAATTTTTATTCAATTACATTTATTTCTAATCCTTTTAATTGGATTGTTTTTAATTTGCTTAAAATTTTAAATCTTTATTATAATTTTTGATGCTCTTATTTTCAAAATATTAAACAAGCATTTTCCATTTGGTGCCTGTTAATTTTGATACTTGAAATATTTGAGGGTCTTATTTCTGTCATTTCACTGAAAATGAAAAATTGGGACAAATATTCCATCCAAAGAGAAAACAAAAGTGGGCAGAATAGCTGTATACTTATATCAGAAAAAATGAATAACTTTATGTTAAAAGCTGAAACAATGAAAAAATGTTCACTATATAATGATAAAGTGTCAATTCAAAAATGATCTAAGAATTGTAAATATATGATGTGTAATGTACATACATGTATACATACCCACACAATGCCAGAGCATTTTGAAAGCCAAGTGTCAAAATGTGAGATATTGCAAACAGCAATACCAACAGAGAAGTTTATGCAATAATGCCTACATCAAAAGTGTAGAAATATTTCAAATAAACAAATAACAAGGTACTTCTATGAATTAGAAAAGCAAGAAAAGCCAAAAACAATATTTAAAAATCACAACAAAAATAAACAAAACCTAGACTAAAAAAAGTCCATAAAACAAACATTTGGCTTTTGAAAATATTAAGAAAATCAACAGACTTTAGCAAGATGATAAAATAACATGAATACACATATACATACATATATATAGTCACACATACACACACATATAAATATAGAAATTACACAAAGGCATAGAAACTAGTATTCTCTGAACAACCAATGAGCCAATGAAGAAATCAAGAGGGAAATTTCAAAAAATTGAAACTAATGAAAAATAAAGCATGACATACCAAAATCTATGGCTATCATGAAAGCAATACTATGGTGGAAGTCTATAGCAGTAAATGCTTAAAAAAATTGAAAGATGAGAAAGAAGAAAAGAAAAATTCAAATAAATAATGTAGCAATCTAATTCAAGGAAATAGAAAAGCAAGAACAAATCAACCCAAAAATTAACAGAAGAAAATAAATAACAAAGATCAGAGTAGAAATAAGCAAAATAAAGACCAAAAGCAATAACAAAATATTAATGAAACAAAGAGTATTTTGAAAAGATAAAAAAATTGGCAATTCTTTAATTTGAATAACCAAGAAACAAAAGAGAAACTCTACTTAAATAAAATCATAGATTACAAAAGAAACATTACAACTAATATCACAGGAATACAGTACAATGGATCAGCAAGGACAGTTATGAACGTCTACACACCAATGTATTTGAAAATGTAGAAGAAATATATATATATAAATTTGTAGATATCAGTGTCCTACCCAAATTTAACCAAGGGACATAAAGTACCTGAACAAGAAATAACAACTAATGACATTTACAGTAAAATATCTTCCAATAAAGAAAGGGCTAAGAGCATTTGGGTTCACTAAATGGTTGAATGTTACCAAATGTGCATAGAATAACTAATGCTAATTTTCCTAAAACTATTTCAAAAAGTTGGAAAGGAACTCTTCCAAACTTATTGGTTAATGCTAGAAGTACTCTGATTCCAAATCCAGACAAGAGCACAATAAAAGAAAACTACTGACCAATATCTCTGATGAACATGAAAGCAGTAATTTCTCAGTGAATCAAATCACTAGCAAATCAAATCTAACACCACAAAAATAATATTACATACTATTATCATGTGAGATTTATCCCAGGGATGCATGAATTGCTTAAAATATTGAAATCAATAAACATAAGAATGAAGAACCAAAATCATGCAATCATTTCCACAGATGCAGCAAAATCATTATATTCAACATCTTTTCAGTAAAAACCCTTAACACATTAGGTGTGAAAGGAATGTATCTCAATATATCAATAAATTATATATAAATAACAAACCCATAGCCAAGACCATACTGAATGTGAAAAAGTTTAAATCACTCTCTTTAAGACCAGGAACAAGACAAGAATGTTCACTTTTACCACTCTTAGTGTTGGAAGTCTTAGAACAGTAAGATAAGAAGAAAAAGTAAAAATATTAAAATAGGAAAGAAGTGGGACTAACTATTGTTTACATGACATAATTTTATACATAGAAAGACACTAAAAAGTTCACCAAAATCTGTAAGAACTGATAAATGAATTTAGTAAAGTAAAAAAAAATATGAAAATTAATTGTTTTTATCTACCAATAACAAAATTGCTGAAAAAAACCCATAAAGCAATCTCATTCATAATAGCTATTAAAATGTAAAATACTTTGGAATAAATTTAACCAAGGAAGTGGACAACTTCCACAATAAAAATCACAAAAGTCTGATGAAATAAATGGAAAAGATTTCTCCAAAATGTACATATATTCCATGTTCATGATTTGGAAATATTAATATTATTAAAATATGGTTTACTAATGAGATCTATAGATTGATATAAAAATACCAATGACATTCATTACATAAGTAGGACTACTGAAATGTTAGTGGAACTACAGAAGAGCCTAAGTAGGCAAAGCAATCTTGAATTAAAAGAACATTGTCTGGGTTATTACAATCCACAAATTCAAAATACATTACAAGGCTACTGTAAGCAAAACAGCATGGTACTGGCATAAAAGCAGACATACAGTCAAAGAATAGAATAGAAAATGCATAAACAAATGTATGTATTTACTGGTAAATGATTTTTGACAAAGGCACCAAGACCATGCATTGGAAAAATAAATGTCTCTTCAATAAATGGTGCCAGGAAAACTGGATACCCACATGCCAAAGAAAGAAGCTAAAACCTTGTCTTTCACAATGTACAAACAATTAAACCGAAGCGATCAATGATTTAAATATAAGATTCAAACCTCCAAAATTACTAAAAAAAAATAAGGGAAATGCTTTATGACATTCACCTGGAAAAATAAGTTCTCAATATGCACCCAAAAGCACAGGCAACAAAAGCAAAAATTGACAAGTGGATTACATCAAGATTAAAAAGTATCTGCACAGCAAAGAAAACAATCAACATAGTAAAAAATACAACCCATAGTTTGGGAGAAAATATTTGCCAACTACTCACAAGAGATTAATATCCAGAATATATAAGGACTTAAACAACTCAATACCATAGTAATAATTCAGTGAGAGGTGAGCAAATAAACTCAATAGTCATTTCTCAAAAGAGAGTATGTAGCCAGGCACCGAGTATAAAATGTTTTCTCAACATCGCTGGTCATCACAGAAATGCTAATTATAACCACAATGTGATATCATCTCACCAGATTTAGAGTGGCTACTATCAAATTGACAAAAAATAAAAAATCTTGGGAAGAATGCAAAGAAAGAGGAACTTTCATACATTGTTGAAGGGAATATAAATAAAAAATCATTGAGGAAAACAGTATGGAATTTCCTCAGAAAACTAGAAATAAAATTACCATTGGACCATCAATCCCAGTACTGAGCATATATCTAAAAAAAGCTAATTTCATTATTTCAAAAGGATACCTGCATTTGCATGATTATTGTACTACTATTCCCAGTATCTAAGATACAGAATCAACATAGGTGTTGCTTGATGAATAAGTGGATTTAAAGTGTGGTATGAGGCTACAGATGAAGCTCAGTTGTAGAGCACTAGCCTAGCATGTGTAGAATCCCAGATACAATTCACAGAATTGCAAAAAAACTGATATAGATGATAGATGATACATTGATAGATGATAGATGATAGAGATATGAATATTATTTAACCATCAAAAATGACATTCTGTCATTGTGAAAAAAGGCAACAAATGAAACCAAATGAGTTAAAAGTTTTCCCAAGGCTTCATTTGTTATGTCTGATTTGAATCTGGAAAATATATAGATGACTGGTTGAGAATTTGTAGGGCTAAGACCTCCCAAAATTAAAGGCAATATTTAACCAAGAGTGGTTAAACAGTACTCACTAGAAATAAAAGATGATCATTGTATTTAGGTCCTTCTGTCATTTAACTTTAACTTAGCTATCTATGATGATATCTATTATACTCACAATAGGCATAACATAAAAGAGACAATGGTTTATGTTATTACCTAAGGAAAAGTAGAAAAAATAGGCATAGCAACACAGATAGCTAGCTAGATAGATAGACAGACAGTTTTTTTTCAAGAAACCTTCATGGCCATATCTATATTTCTGTCAATGGTCTTTTTTATACTCCTTTAGTTCTCAGGAACTCTGAGGTTGCATTATAGTTATTATTATTTTATAGATGAGGATATTGAGGCTCAGAGAAGTTGAATAATACCCAAAATTATTGAACTGAATAGTAAAATCAATATTCAAACTCAGTTCTCTACCCATCCAAACTCCATGCTTACAATAAATAATCCAATTGTCTTTAAAGAATGACATTCAAGGAATGAGATAAATTTTGTAAGTACAACAGCAAGAAAACAAGTGGCAAATTTATAGTTTATTCAAGCTGAGTTCTGATATGTGAGTATTTACAAGTTTGTATGCAGGTTATATGGAAACTATGAGAATAGGGCAGGATCCTAGTAATGAAAAGCACTCCCACCCCCAGCCCAAGATGTGGAACAGGGAGTGGAGGATACCACCCCACTCCAGGGAGTCTTGTGAAGTGAGGTGCGTGACAAGACTTATGACCGTTAATAGAAAGGAGGAAGCTGGGGAGACACACTTCCTATGTTCACTATCTCCTTTAATGCTTATTACCCACTAGAATTACCATTGATGCTGCTTATGCAGATCAGTCACTCAAGGCCAAAGAGCACCTGAAAAAGGATGGAGAAACAAACAAAAGAAAATAGCTCTGGATGTTCCAAGAAGGACTTGAATGTCTGGTTAAAGATTTTATTTTGTTGAGAATAAAGGACCAGCAAACATTTTTTTTGATCAAGGCTATTTGGAGTCCTATATGCCTCACTTATCTGTATGTCAAGCTCTTTTCCCCTGCTTGGGAAGTTTTCTGCCATTA
>NW_004624733.1:1210600-1255783 GCF_000247695.1 Heterocephalus glaber | reverse complement strand
TGCTTAGGAAGTTTTCTGCCATCACTTCTGTGAACAGTTTTTTTATGTCATCTGCACTCTCTCCTGTTTCTTCTTTGACTCCAATCAGTCTTATGTTATTCTTCTTTGGATCATCTAATAGCTGCTGGATTGATTTCTCATGGTCCCTTACAATTTTGAAGCAATTTTTCTTTTCCTGGTCACTAATTGAAATCTTACCTTGTATATCTGTAATTCTGTCCTCACATTGGTTCATTCTGCTTTGTATACTTTCAGTGGAGCTTTTAATCTCCTGTAAACCTGTTTGTACTTGTTTTATGGATTCTATTTTTTTTCTATGTTGTGATTCCATCATGTTCCTCAGCTCCTCTATTTTTTTTTATCTGTTTCTTCTCTAGGTTTATTAATCATGTCTTGCACTATGGGCACAATCTCTGCTGTTATGTGAGAAATTATTTGTGATTTCATTTTTTCTAGATCCTCTTTTGTTGCTAGTTCAGGGAGTCCAGGTGGTTGAGTATCAGAGTGTTCCATCTTGTTTCCCTTTAGGATTGCTGTAGGTGATGTGCATGTCTGGTTCTGAGGCTTGGTTACGTGTCTTCTCATTTCAACTTGTGGGTGGGTGTTGCTGGCACCCACACGGCTCACCTCCTCTGTGAAGGGAGTGGAGGTAGGTTGGCCTGGAAGCCTCCTCCTCTGCACTGGGAGCTGTGGCATATCAACCCAGAAGCCTCCTCTGTGCTGGGAGCCATTGTTTTTTGTTGTTGTTGTTTTTGGTACCAGGGATTGAACTCGGGACCTTGCACTTGTGAGGCAGGTGCCAGAACCAGTGAGCTAAATCCCTGGCCCAGTGAGGCAATATTAATGCCCAAATAAATGCTGTTCTGGTCTTATCTAACAACATAAATGGAAGACCCAAAATATTCAGCCTACTTTTATGTAATTTACTACAATTACATTTACCAAGGTCAAGAATATGAATATAGATACAAAATATCCATTTCTGGACAGGGTATACATCACAATTTTTTTTTGCATCCAATAACAAACTTCTAGCCAAGCAAATAAGTAGAAAAATAACACCAATTATTGGAAGAAAAAAATCCATCATTAAAAAATGACCCTAAAATGACATAGATGATTGAATTACTTGACAAGGATATTGTTACAGCCATTACAACTGAATTTCATGTGTCCAAAAGGCTAAATAAAAGATTACCATACTGTATAGAAATGTAGATTATGTATAAAGACCTAAATTTAATTTTTAGAGAGGAAAATAATGAATGATATAAAAAATACAGAGGATTCAGATTAACATCAAATTAAGCAATGCAGAAGAAAACTATTAAACATGAAAAAAAGCATTAAAGATTGTCCAAAATGAAACATGGAGAGGGAAATACTTTAAAAAATAATCAGATCATTGATAATGTAAGAAAACATTAAGCACCCTAATATATGTGAAAAAAATACCTAAAGAAGAAAAGGGAAAACAAAAAACTGAAGAACGAATTGCCAAAAACATTACTATTAGGCATGGCTCCTAAAAAATTAAATCTCCAAGTACAAAATATATGAAGAAATCTACAATAGTCCATAATAATTATATTTATTGAAAAAATAAAAGTATCTTTCCTTTAAAAACTTTGTATTATGTAATATATACACAAAACTGGAAGAGGACTCAGAACTCTGTGTGACCATCACTCAGTCTGAACAATCATTGACTTAGGGACTCTTATTTCACATGTATCCCTACTCATTTGTCTTCTCCACCATCTTGCAGCAGACTTCATCCAGAAAGAGAAATCCTTAATAAGAGAAAAATATATAAACAGAACAACAAAGAGAAGAATGACAACAGACTGCCAATGAGTAACAAAGAAAACCAAAAGATGGTGAGATATCATGCGAAAGTACTTAAAGAAAAAGAAATTTGTCAACCAAGAATTACATACACAGCCAAAATTACTTGAATGACCAAAATAAAATAAGAATTTTAGGAAAAAAATTCCAATTTAATAGTATGTTTACTTAGCAGTCCTACTCCTAGGTATATATCCAGAGACCATGAATTCAGTTTGTTGAAGAGGGATCTACATTGTTGTTGTGTTCATTGCAGCACTACTCACAATAGGCAAGAAATGGAAACCTAAATGTCCATCAGTGAATGAGTGGATAAAGAAAATGTGAAACATTCACACAATGGAATACTTTTCAACCAGAAGAAAGATAAAATTCTGTCATCTCTGACAAGGATGGAACTGGAGGTCATTATATTAAGTTTCTAAGTGAAGTAAGCTCGGCACAGAAAGACAGATGCAGTATAATCTGGTTCATATGTGGATTTAAAATAATTGATCTCATAGAAGTTGAGAGTAGAACAGTGATTACTAGGTGCTGGGAAGAAAAAGAGAGGAGCACAAAAATTGATCAATAGATCCAATGTTATAGTTAGATGGAATAAGTAAATTTTGGTGTTCAACTGAAAAATAATGTACTGTATTTTTCAAGAAAAAACAGAAACAATGATTTTGAATATTTTATCATAAAGAAATGATAAATATATAAGGAGATGGATATGCCCTGATTTGAACATTATATAATGTATACATGTAAGGAAACATCACATAGTACCACATAAATATGTACAATTTTTATATATCTATTCAATATATAAATTTGTTTTAGGACATACAAAACCTGAAAGCATTCATTACCAGCAGAACTACACTACACTAGAAGAAATGTTAAAAAAAGTTCTCTTTTCAAAAGGTTCTACCCAAAGGAATATAGAAGACTAGAAATGGCAACTCACTGCAGAAACACAATTTTCCTTAAGAGTGTTAAATCTCCTTAAAGTACATTTCCACCCTGGAAATGGTGCAGATTGAAATTTGAGTCCATCCCACCAGAACACATGTCTCTGTCTCTGTCTCTGTCTCTGTACCTGTCTCTGCCTGGTGCCAGGGGTGGTCTACAGCCTCTATCTGTGAGCTCTGGCCTGGATATAGGGACTGATGCAATGTCTCACCACACCAGGCCTGGCGCTAAGCTACCACCTACCACTGCCAGGTGGTATTAGTGCCTGACACACCAACTGTGCAAGTAGGCATGGCCTGTCAATCACCGCCCACATAGGGGCACAGAACAGCCTCCCAAGCTCTGCACCTGACACCAGAGAACTTTATCTTTAGGTCTTCCAGAAGGAGAGCAAGCACGTTTTTGATAGAACAACCTAGTTCTGACGTCAGAATGGGGCACCATAACCTCAGTACTCCTCTGAGCCTCTTCACCATTGTGCCCTCTGTCGGTAGTCTTTTCCAACTGTAACTGGTTTACACCCAGTCTACAGAGCACTTCTTTTCAGAGCTCTTCTTCTCCCTTCGTTTCTTACTTTTAGTACCTTTAATAAATGTTATACACTTGTCTTGTCCAATTCTTTGAAGAGGACAGGACCCTGGACCCTGGGGACCCCAGTATCAGGTAGAAGATGGAGTCCTGCTCTGTGCTTTGCCACCTGAATTGGAGGAGGGGTAAATGAAACAGTGAACTGCCAGCCTGATGCCTTCATTACACGGTTTGTGCGTGGAGGTGGGGTTGGGTTTCACTGTGGAAAGCCTGACACTGGGTTGCAAGATGTAATTCTCTTTCCCTCAATGGGAGGAGTCTCTATGCTGCTTTCTTGGATAGGGAAGTGTGTGACACTAACAACGCTTTCCTTCAGGCCTCCGGCCTTCCTATGTTTTCTGTTTTGTTACTAAAAACAGGCCCTGTGACCTCTCACCTGATTTCTTTAGTTCTTGTGAAGGTAGTTGGTGCACCAATAGCTACTGAACTTCGCGTTTCCCTGGGGAGAGGATCGCCATGGGCTCTTAGTCGCTGACTTGCTCTGCCTCCCTCCAACACTACTTTTGGAAGGAGGGTTAATGTGAATATTAAAATTCAAAGTGTCTGTGTTTTGTTGTCCTCCTTAAAAAGAGTTGTGCTTTATTTCGACAGTCGCTGAAATTATTTATGGGCCATTTGATCACTTTAGGCCAGTTTTCAAGATTTGCTCAGGCTGCTTAAGAGGAGCTGAAAAAACTGCAGAGGTAAGCCTGAATTATTACTAAAACAAGTCCCTGCTCAGTCTGCTACTGATGTTTTCAATGATCTCATTTGCACTACTGGGAATCACAGAGATGTTTCCTCTCTGGCCAATCAGAACTCCAACTTCTAATCTTCTGTGAATTCAGAGAATTATTATGTTTACACATCATCACTATTTGCTTTGTATGACGGGGCTTCATTCAGTGCACATATAGTTTTATACTTAGCAAAGATTGAGAGATTTTTAAAAGCCATTTGCAATACAGATACCTTCTTTCTGGAATTCTGTCTCACTTTAGATTCCAATTTCTGTCTCCTCAACTCAACAAGGCTTCCAGGCTGTTTGATGTTTCACTTTCATTGCCTATATGTCAAAATTGTCTCCAGGAAGAAAGCCAAGGTGATTGGCCCCTACTTTGTTTTGGAAATTGCATTTTGTTCATTGTCTGCTCTCAATATTTAAAAAGATATTTTATTTATTTTGTCCAGTTTTCTAATTGTACACACTGGAAGCTTAGTCTGTTTCTGTTCCTCCATTAAGGTCAGAAACAGAAGCCTAAATAACCATTTTTAGCATAATGTACTCACTGTTTCATCATCTGAATCTTTTGAGAATAGCATGCTTATTTTCTATTTCTTTGAATCTTACACAATACTTCTACAATTACAGTAGGCCTTCCTTTATCTACAGAATGCACATATATGGATTCAATCAACCTCATACTGAAAATACTTCAAAAATGCATCTATTCTGAACACGTACTACTTTCTTGTTATTATTCCCTAAACAATATAGTATAGCAAGTATTTACATAGCATTTACATTGTATTGTAAATTACAAGTAACTTGGTGATGTTTTAGAAGAACGTGTATAGGTTACAGGAAATGATGTGGTGGAAGTATAAAAACAACAATTTGTTATGATAAAGAACACATTTCCATTATTCTGCTCTCACTTTAAACACATTTGTATCATCATTCTTGTAACTTTCTGAAGCAGTCATGAAATCTTCTTTCAGGATTGTCTTTATTAGGTGTTATCAAAAATGGGATGAATGCTGCTGTTGAGTCCCATCCAGCAGAAAGACAAACTCATATTCATCACAGTGTGTTCTCATCTACCTTGTTCACTGGATCTGGAGCTGTGCAACTCCTGGCTCTTCCCCAAAGTCAAAATGACTGTGAAAAGTAAACATTATGAATTGATACAAGACACCCAGGAAGCCACAACAACACAACTGAAGATGTAAAAATGATGTTCCACAACTACTTCAGAAAGTGCCAAGAACAATGGGATAAGTGTGTTCAAAGCAAGGGGGAGCATTTTGAGGGAAGTTAAGGGCCAAGTGTCTTTTATTGTCAAAAACTTCTCAAATTTAAACATTCACTGTATGTTTCAATCACAGTTTGTGTCTGTACACACCATGCCACTTTATATAATGAACTTGAACTTCACAGGTTTTGGTTTTCACAGGGTTCCTAGAACCGGTTCCCTGTGGTTACCAAGGGATAATTGTACTTTCCTATAGTAATTGTACATTTGTACCTTTTTCAGATTTTTTTTATTATTACATGTTCACAATATATAATGATTGCATTCCTTGTGGGGAGTTAGTACAGGTAGATAACACATCTTAATTCTTTTTTCATCCTCTGCATTCCCCCCCACCCATCTATCTCTTGGTCCCCTTCCCTTTTGCAAAAGATCTCTGTCTCCATATTTCTTATTATCTATTTTCTATTTTTCACTTTATTTGTATTTTGGGTTTCTCATATAAGAGATACCATGCAATATTTAAACTTGTGTGTGTGTTTCATTCAACATGGTCTCAAAGTGCATCCATTTTCCTACAAATAATTCAAGTTTATTCTTCTTTATTGCAGAGTTGATGGCTGATAATTTGATGGTGGCATCAAATTATAGATGCAACCAACAAATGTATCTGAAAGATTTTTTGTTAGAAACTTGTTCAAAGGAAAGTAGTCTTACCATTCACAGAGAAGAGACTACCTCAAAAATGATAAAATGCTTCAATAGTACTATGGGGGATTTATCAAAGGTGAAGCTAATGTTCTCCCTCCACCTGAGAGAATTTTCACTCATGGCCATCTTCCTCTGCAATTAAAAAACTACAAGGCAGCTCACTGCCTGGCATCTAGCTGTGCAGCCACAGAGATACCCACTGTACACTCATATTCATTGGACTCAAAATATGTGATAAATTAATTAGGAAAATTTAGAGCAAGGGAATTAAATTAAACATAGTCTATATAGTCTAAATCAGTTATCAGATTTAACTGTATAGAGTAAGCTTATTTTTTGTCTTTAAGTTCAGAATTTCTTACTAGAAAGACAATGGTGCAGGATGAAGTATGCTTGTGTGGAATTATGTCCTCACAGGTTAATTTTTCATTGTTCTCATTTTCATTCAGTTGCCCTATGGACTGGACTCTGGAATTTTAATCTAAAAAGTGTTGGAAATTAATTTTCAAAGAGAAGTTTAGCATCTAGAAGTGCTTGCAAATACTATTCTGAAGAGGAATATGTATCATTGCTCTTATGTAGATAGGAGAGAATGAAACTTGACCACAAGGCTGGCATGTATGATTTGTCATTCTTTCCTAATATTGTGTTTCAGCTCAGACTAAAAAGAAGAAATATTGAAAGAAAGCAAAAGTACACAATACGATTCCTGCTTGATCACTAGTATAGCCAATGCATTATCTAGGTAGGCTAAGTTAAGGAAACACTATGACAATACATAGTCCTCTACATTAAAAAAATTAATTTGCATCATATTGAAATGTGCTTTTAATTATTCTAGTTTTTCTGAAAGACATCTAATTTATAAGAATCATTTATTAAGTATCAACATTTCCCTAGACTACTGACTTCATTTAAAAGAGATACATCAGGGCTGCGGATTTAGCTCAGTGGTTTCGCTGCCTGCTGCGCAAGCACAAGGACCCGAGTTTGATCCCTGGTACCAAAAAAAAAAAGAGACCTATCAAAGAAAACTCCTCCAAATTCATACAACTTATATTTTATTAGCAGAAAATTTAATGCTGTTTACAATAATATTAAAGTTATTTTGTAATAAGTTGCATGCAGAAACCCCCAATTGAAATTAGAGATATAGGAAACATTCCAAAAAGTTAAATTATATATTAACCTCTGAAATAGAGGAAAATATTATAAGGTGAAATAAAAATTTTATAGCTAATGAATTAATTTACTACCTTTCAGCTATCTTTTTTTTTTTTTTTTTTTTTTTTTTTTTTTTTTTGGTACAGGGGATCGAAATCGGGTCCTTGCGCTTGCGCAGCAGGCGGTGAAACCAGAGCTAAATTCTCGGCCCTCAGCTATCGTTTTTGTTGAACAGAATTAAACTTTAAAAAAATAATGTCAAAGAATAGTCAAGTAGAGATCATCTGTTATTTTAAATGAGCCCTACCTGTACATTTGACTAAGGGATAAGCTCAATTTTCATATTACCATCTGTGTAACTTTTGGTTAAGGCAAGATTAAAAATTGAAGATTGGAAATACGATTTCTAAACATGTTTCAAAGTTGAATTGTATGAGCACAGATCAAAATTTGATTCCTGTCTGAAGATTAAACTTTCTAGATTGATAAATTCTTTTTCTGTTCCATATTAACGATATTGGTGATATATTTTAGAGAAACAGAAATCAGTTTTTAAAAAATAATTATTATTCACCTATTTTTTTTTCTACTGATTTTGATCTTCAGTGTGTGTATTCAGTGGATAGTTCCCAATAAATAAAGGAATATTTATACTCAAAATAACTTAAAAAATCATTGAAAATCATATCAAGTTTTTTGCAATAATTATTGAAAATGCTACAAAGAACACTGCATTGAGAAAGCTATTTTTATGTTTTATGTGCTGAAAAATAGCATTAATGACATGTTTAAGAAAAACAATTTTGGGAGACTGGTATTTATATAATTTTTATAACTTCTACATCCTCATAAAACATGTTGACTCTGAATGTCTATCCATAATGAACAATTGTTCCAACATAGTGATATTAGATTGGTCTTGTATCAGGTTAATTTACTTTACATTTATTTCCAATTGCTGCCTATGTATTATGATAAATGCAAAACCCTGTAGAAATATTTGGATAAATGAAATTTAGTCAAGATCTGACTAAAACCTGAGCCATTTTGGCAAACATATTTAATCCATAATGACTTAGAACCTGGCTGCATTCAGTCAGCACATAGCCCTTGGAATTTTCACTATACCCATATGTGATATAACCCTGAAAATGTGTAGATTCAGCCTAAGTTCCTTAATTTGATACTTAAACTGTTTAAAACACATTTGCCTGCAAAGTTAAACCAATGTAGAGAGGATAGGGAAATAAAGATTATCCAGAATAAGTACTTCCCTCTGGGATTTAAACTCTCATTTATTTTACTATGTATTATGATTCCACTCTACTTTTTAATAAAATGTTCATCAGATAGAACAACTTCCTTTGGCATTTTGAAGAATAGGTCTATTATCAACAACATGTAAATTTTTTCTATTCCCAGTGAATGTTTTGAAAAGCTTAGTCATTGCATTAATGGAAAACACCTTCCAATAATTAGAGAAAAATGGGTTGTGCAATGACAAATTGCTTAAAGTTAAACTAAAGTATTTGTACAATATTTCTTAGGCCTGGAAAATATGAGAAAATTTGAATATGCAATACAAAATGCATCTTATGATTTTAGATAATATTTTATGACCTGAAGCCCACAATTTTAGATGAAGTAATGGCATTATATAAATGAAAAGCACAGGTTTTCCAGAGAATCAGTTAAGTGAATACACTTTTTAAATAACTGTTTTGAAAGTAGAAATATGTGTTATTTACTTTAAATTAATTCACAGCTCTGTGTTTTTTGAAAATGCTCCAAATTTCTGAAAATATGTAAAATATACTTTGTTTATAATGTATCCATAGATCTTACAAATTGAATTATTTTGTAACTATTGATTTGCAGTATTTATGACCACAATCAAAATAAAATAGCATTTTTAATTAAGCACTAGTCAATTTAAAAAGTTAAATGTTCTTAAAAGCCACTTTATCAAAGTAAAATATTGGTGTTAACTTGTTACCAAGATGTCTTTATTGTCTCAGATGTTTTTTTTTCTAAGCAAATGTTCTTTCACTACCTCTTAGAAAGAATTCAGTGGACAAAAATAAAGTGGTATAGACATACTTCCTAAAATTATTTTTAAAATTTATATGGAGCTTTGTCCTAAAGACTTGCAGTTATAGTAAATAACAGTTTTCAGGTGACAGCACCTAATATCTCTACTACTACTGTAACTTCTACAAACATTTTTTTGGGGGGGCTACCATGAATTGAACTCAGGATCTTGTGCTTGCAAGGCAGGAACAGTGTCCCTGAGCTAAATCCCCTGCTCTACGAACTTATTTATTATTGGATTGAAAGTTGGTATTAGGCCATACCAGAATTTCCAGTGTCTAGAATTTTTGTACTGATAAAAATGCTAGATAAGTTAACTTTTACTATAAAAGTTTAAGAATCAAATATAGCCTATACTGTATATAAAGAAGAATATACAAAATATGCTTATTTTGCTTTTTTATTTCCTCAGTATTGGAATACCTATTATGGACAAGATGCTAGGGTACTGACTAGGATTGGATTCTGATCATAAAACCTATTAAGAAAATTAAACAAATACACAATCAAATAAAATGTAAAGTAAAAAAAGAAATATGGTCTACAAGAGATAAGAGTTCATGTTCAAAAAATTTAAAGAAATAAAGATGGTTTCTAGCTAGAAGCCAACAAAAGGAAGCCAAGAAATACTACAACAGCAGAAATCAGTTGCTTGTGGACTTAGTTGATGGAGAGAATCTGGACATTAAATTTAAAGATACCTAAGTTGAAAAGCTTTTAAAAATCACGTGAACCTCATGAGGATATAGTCAAATTATTAAAAGGTACTAAAAGCCTTTAAATGTATATATTCACTATGCTCCATACAGACAAAAAACCTTTCCATCTATGTATCTCTTACAAAACTGCACCTTGTTTACAGTTGTTGCTCAATAAATCTCTGCTAATTTAATAAAATTCCTAATGTACTTCATGAAACAATTATGTAATAGTGAACAAATTATGTACACTATACTAAGAAACTCTATGCTTCTGTTGTGGAATTTATTTACTTATGTTACCAACTTATATGTTAGACAAAATAAATTAGTTGTCAAATAATTTATGATACTACATTTCTAGATTCCCATCAATATATAAAAATTCTACATGTTTAGTAAGGAAACTGATTGCAATAGTTCAGGCATTGTACATTTTATACTTCACAGTGTTTTATAATGAAACTGTCAACTTTTGTTCCATTTGGTTAAACAGACAACCAACTTCACTTTAGAACACAGACTTCCTTGTCTATGTGCACTATGTATCACAAAGAAAGAAGAATTGTAGATATGTGAAGCAAAAGAATGTTAGCTCTTTTAATAAAAACATAAAAAGCAATAGCAATCAATTTCAGAGCTTTAGAAGAGATTATAACAAACTTATCTTCAATCATATTTATTACATCTATGGAACATGAAGTCTACCAAATTTGCCCTTAGGACTCTGTCTTTAATATTTCTCGAAGCGAGTAAGTAAACCTTTTATTGTGGATGCTATTCTTGGAATATTTGGAATTCCACTTGTTAAAATATTACATGAACAGAAAAATGGAATACCAAATATTAACTTTGATAGGAGTAGAAATATAATATTTTACTAACAATAAACTTTGGTATGAATAGTCTATGTAAATGGTATGTGATTTTTATTTTTATTATTTAAATTGCTTCTTTATTTTTTCTCCTAAACTTTAGAAATTTGACAAGTGACAATTGTTTGGAAGAATAATTTTTAGAATCTTTACCACAGAATCAAATAAGTCAAATTGACTTCTTTTTCATGGAGAACTGAAGACCAAGTACCATAACTGGTTCCCTTACTGAAAAAAAAAATGTTTAAATGTAGTATAAGGCATTACAAATACACACACATAAATGTATATATTTAATAATGGCAAAAATAGAAGATGAAAACAACTCCCCCCCAAAAGCAAACAAACAGGTGAAGACTGTATCAGAATGGAAAGAACTTTGAATGCAAATGCTTTGCAAGGTCATATGCCATACATTGGTGGCTTTGAAATCTGTTTATCAATGGCTTTATCATATCAATGGCAGAGAACACAAGAAAAATATAGACACTGTCTGAGATGTGCATGGCTAATCAAGAAGCCCCTGTGTACTAGGACCCTAGTGCTGTGCTTCTCAATATAGTAGCCACTAACTGAATAACTGAGTACTAAAAATCCACCAAAGATACTGAAGAAATGTTTTAACTTTCCTTCATTGTAATTAATTGTAATTTAACAACCAATTCCTAAATCAGTTATTTGGAATTTTTATCTACGTTTAGAACCACTTGAGTATTTTTCAACTGTAAATGAAAAAAAAACACGTATATGAAGTTTTGTGTCTGGAAGTCCAGAAGCAAGAGGAAAAGCTTTACAGTTTATATTTATGTAAAAAGTGTAAAAGACTCACTCTGTCAGGCTTATGAACAAATCTGACTTTATGAACACTCTCTCACAGTGGAACTCATTTGTAAGTTGAGGACTTACTGTAAAATCCTCCTTATAATTTCTATATTGATTACTTACTAAAATAACATTAAGTTAAAATATATGACCCAAGTAAATTTTATCTCTGTGTACTTTTTAATATCAGTGTATAGATAGACTAAAAATATGTGCACACAAAATGAGTAGCAAGGAAGTTTATCTGCCTTGAATTTTGGGAATGAGAATGGGAGAAAAGAAATATACAAACACACACACACACACACACACACACACACACACACTTCTCCTTCATGCAGACTTTGTGATCTGAACTCATATTCACTAGGTAGTCTGAAAAACAGAAAGCCGTTATTCTAGTTTAAAACTGCTCCTACTCTGTAGTGCACCCAAGAAGCTTGCAGAAACACACATAAATTCTTTCTATAGAAACATAAATTTCATAAAGTTCCAAGGCATATTATCTTAAATAAAAACTAACCAAACATGAAAACAGAGTGCCATGAGCAAGAACAAGAGGAAAATTGGGCAGGAAATCAGACACATAAATACTTTGAATTGGAAATATCAGACAGAGAATATGTTATCATATTAATCAAACAAAGAATTACAGGTTGTCTTCTGCTCAGCAGATACTGTTCTGTGCTCTGAAAATAAAGCAGTGAGTAAAACAAAGAAAACACCTTGGTATCAAGAAATATGTATGAAGAGAGAGTTTTTTAAAAAGAAAAAAATTAACAAATTTACTTTTAAGATTTAATTTGGTTCATGGGAATATAATGAATCTGTAGCACTTCTATGGATTTAAAACAGGTATTCAAATGAGCTGAGCAGAAGGGTTTTATAGGCAGGAAAAGGCTAAATAAGGAGAAACAGGGAACAAGAGCAGATTGCTTGTTTTAAAGTTGACTTTTTATAGACTTAAAACCTAGGGGACTTGATTATGCTGGTTCAGGTAAACTGGGCTTTTTCAATTGTTCATTGGGAAACCTCTATTTTATTTTTGTTTGTTTGATTTTGTTTTTGTCTATGGTCATACCACCCTGAATGCACCCGATCTTGTCTGTTTTCATTTTATTTTAAGCTGACCATTTTGGGAATTTTCTTGTTTTTTTAAATTTTAGTTTTATTACATGGTGCTTAACACAAGTGACTCCATTTAGGTCAGGTCTGTTTGGGCCTAGTTTGTGACCTCAGCCCCAAACAATTGCTCCCATAAATTTTATTAAAAAAATAAGTCTAAAATTGTTCAAAATTGATTTCAAAATATGAATTATAAAATATTCAAACAGAAAATAAGAATGCAAAATTAATACTAAATAATAAAAGGCTAAACTGACAACATAGGTAAGAAATAAGAAGTTATAAAAATAACCAAATCAATCTTATAGAAACAAGGCTCAAAGGGGCTGGAGATTTAGCTCAGTGGCACTGCACCTGTCTCAAAAGCACAAGGTCGATCCCTGGTACCCGCCCCCCTCCAATATATATGACTTCCAGAAACAAAGCTCAAAAATTTTAATATAGGGCCAGGGATTTAGCTCAGTAGTTCCACCACCTGCCTTGCAAATGCAAGGTCCCAAGTTTGATCTCCAGTACCCAAAAAAATTTAATATTGATATCTGAGTTAAGTAGTTGACTAGACATTATGTATATAAATGTATAATAATATAAATATACCATTGTTATGTGTGTGTATAATGAACAGAAAGGCAAAGAATTAAAATATAGGAAAGAATTTAAAAGACATGAGAAAATTCACATAAGAATTCCAGAATGAGAGAAAAGATAGAATTAAAAACAATAAGTTTCAAAAATATGATTTCTGGGATTTTTTAACATTTTGTAAGATACCATTCTGATTGAGGAAACCAATATTTTGTAAGATACTTTTCGGATTCAATAAAACCATTTGTACAAAGCACAATGAAAATAAAAGGAATTCATACACAACTTTGGTTTAATATAGTAAGAAAAATAAATCAACAAAAACAAAATTTTGAGAAAAGCCAGGAAAAATTTAAAAAGAAAAATTCCCTACATAGAAACAAGAAAAAAACTGAATCACAGTTTCTCAGCAGCAGGGTGATACTCAGATAACAAATAAATGAACTCTTTAATGTGCTTAAAGAAAATAACTGTCAACCTGCCTAGAGTTGCATGTTTCAAAAAGTAACTTTTAAAGAATTAGGATGCAAAGGTCTTTTTCAAACACAGAAACTGCAGTTTGTGACAAATAAAACTAATAAAACATTTTCAGGAAGAAGGAAACCAACCCAAAATGGACATCTGAAATCTGTGAAGGAATACTAAATTGAAAACAAGATAAATATGAAAGTTAATCTAAACATTGACTGAATAAAACATGAATAATTTCTTACATAGGTTAAAAATGGAATAGAAATAAAATTTGTCACATGAAAAATGGAAGGACTGTTATGCCTGTTAATTTTTAATACCTTCAAATTGTTCAGAAAGAACATAAAGTTGTTAATTAACTTTTTATTTTCAAATAATAAATATAAATATTAAAATGTCTAGAGTAAATATAGATTTAAAGTACATTGAATATATAGCTTCTCTATGAACACAGGTTTAAAAACTGAAAATACATATGTAGTGAAATAAAATACAAAAAGAAAAATAAGAAATCAAAGAAAACATAGGAAGGAAGCGAAAAGAAAGGATGATAAAAGATGGTAGAAACAAATCCAAAATAAGAGTGATAATAATAAATATAGAAATGCTTCATTTAAAAGCAAACTTTCCAGATGAAGAGCAAAAATACCATTGCCATCCATTTAAAACATAATTGCAAAGAAAAACATACAGGACAGAAGTTGGATGTATCCACATTAACTTCAAAATATGAAGCAAACTGATAAAAAATTTTGTCAAAGAAAGTGAAAATTCACCTATACTGTGTTTTCTTAAATTTATCTAGATCAAGTAGAATAATAAAACTCTATAAGTTAAAAAATTTAGTAAGAGAAAAACCAACACAATTTACAAATTTGAACTAATGGCACATGACAAATGGAAGATACATTCTTTTCAAGAATATGTAGAATGTTATAAACACTCACCATTGCATGAAGTATCAAAAAATTGGATAGATTTCTATCATAAGGTCAAAGACTAGTAATTTATTAATAAAAATTCAAATAAAATACTCCATTAAAATATGGATTATATAAATATCATAATGAAAAATAGAAAAAATATAGGAGTTACAATGAAAATATATAAAAATCCAGGTGTTATGGATAGTCACAAAAAATTTATCTTCAAAGCAATTCTTATAGGAAAGAATACAATTGAAAATCATACATTAGGCATTCAAGTCAAGAGATTAACAATTGAACAACTAAGAAAAAATATTTCAAAGAAAAGAAATGAAATGATAAATATAAGGGGATAATTTGGCAAAAGGCAATATATGTATAAAGTACATGTGTATACATGTGAACGGGTACAAAATGAATACTTGGCTGTTTGAAATCCATTTTAAATTTTACTAAATTCTACCTGAAGTGACTGTAACAAAAAAAAGACAAAGTGTTAGTCAAATGGTTGACATTAGAATTACAGAGGAAGCTAGATGGCTGGTGTTGGCCCTGATTAACATCCTTTATAGCTGGTTTATTTTTTATGATTATTTTACAGCTAAAAAAAATAAAAAATAAAAAAATAACCTTTTAGGTTATTTTAAAATAAAAAAGTAACCTTTTAGGTTATTTTTTGAAAGTTCCTAGAAGGGGAGGCACCATATAAATTTACACCAGTCATAACTATTTCACCAAGCAGAGCACATTAGGAACTGTACGATGAACTTTGCCCCATTTTAAAGTCTGTTGGCTCATCTCAGGGAGGAGCTAAAGCCTTATTTCCATAACATGGGATATAAATGGGACCCTGTTGTCAAACTGCACCTGCCAGGTTTGTCTCCACCCATACTTCTTTTTTTCCCCATTAAGTTTATCAGTACTTTTTAGGCATAAAGTACAGTTACATTCATCATTGGAATCTTGTACCTTTACATGATGTATCTTGGTTCTTACTTTTTTCCCCATTCCCCTGCCCTCCCTTCACCCCCTCCACCCTTCCCTATTTACAAAGACTTTCCATTTTTTTCCCTTTTCTCATATTTTTTCCCCTTCTTTCCTTTCCTCTAACCCTCCCACTTCCAATACTCCTTTAGACCTTTTCTTCCTATTACACAATATCAATTATACATTTTTTTAAAAATTAAAATTTCAAGATTTAGAGGACATTACCACAGATTATAACAGAATTTAAAAGGATATAGAAGGGCTGGGGATTTAGCTCAGTGGTTCTGCCGCCTGCCTTGCAAGCACAAGGACCCAAGTTTGATCCCTGGTAAAAAAAAAAAAAAAAAAAAAGGATATAGAAAGCAAATTACAAAAGTCTGTTTTGAAATAAATTTGACAACTTCTATGAAGTACCTTAGAAGACAAAGTAATGAAACTGACTCTGGAAGAAATATAAAATTTGAATAGCACCTATTAAAGAAAGTATATTCCTAGCTTGCAAACCTACCTATATGACAACAACAGGCTCATATACATTTTAACTGATAAATTATATCAAACATTTAAAGCAGAAAAAAGAAGGAACAGTTCTCCCCTCATTTTAGGAAATCAACATTGTGCTAATCCTAAAACTGGATAAAGATAATAGAAGAGGAAAGTATGAACATAAATAAAAATTTGTTTAATAAAACAAACTATTAGAAGTCAGATCTAGCAGTATGTAGTAAGTGGTTTTATTATAGGGATGGCAGTGTTGGTTCAGCATTGGAAGATCCATCCCCATAAGTCATCGTTTTAACAAAAGAAAGGAAAAAGCTATATGATCCTGTTAGTAGTTGCAGAAAAAGTATTGGACTAAATGAATAGCTATAGAAGTTAGGCCATACTTCTATCTTTACCTCTTTGGGGTTGTACATTCTTTGTTCAAATAAATGTACTTGCCTTGACTACCTTTGGAAGTGATCCCCCATAGTCTCCCTGTTTGCAACAAATAAACTTGACTTTGTCTAACAGCTATTCTTGGTGTTCTGTTCCAATTTGATTTTCAACAAAAGTTTAGATCTATCAAGTCTAATAACAAAAGCTCAGATGAACAACACTAGAAATGAAAAAGGAAAATCACATATTTCTGGGTGAAGCAGATAGTAAACAAATAAGATATCAAAACTCTCTTACAGCCATCAATAGAAAAATTTAGATGAAATGGACAAGTTCTAGAAAACTTTAATTTTTCAAACTTTCCTCAAAAATAAAAACCATCCAAAGTCCATTAACATTAAGACAAATGAACTAATAATTTAATATTTTCCCAGAAACTTTTTTAGAGAATGCAACTGAAAATCAAATAACTGCAGTTGTATACACATATGACTATGTTTAGAAATAAACCAGCCTCTTGCTCATGAGAAGGAACTAGTATAATCTCGATAACAAATAGGAGACATGAAAAGAAAATTAACAATGAATTAAAAAAATACTATATTGTGATCTACTGTGATTTTCCTAAGAATGTAAAATTTGTTTACCATTCAACAAGTAATTAATTAAATTTGCCACTTTAAAGACAAAAAGAAACAATAATTATTTCTTCAGATGCAAAAATTGAACACATTATAAAAAAGAAAGAAGCTTGCTTATATAAAGTATGTATGCTTAAAAATGCAAAGAGTGATGCTGAACTAAAGGGTTTACCTGAAGATCCTCTGGTCACTGAGAGCATTCAGTTTAACAAAGGACCCCAGATGTGCAGCCAAACTCACAGGGCTCTCAGTGCAGATTAACCCTACAGGAGCTCCCCTGGCACCCTGCAATGATCCTGACTGGAAAGGAACAATCTGTGCCTAAACCAGAGGAGGAAGTTGCACAGAAGAAAGAATATCCCAGAAGAATCTAAAGAAACAAAAACTTACGACATGGAAAAAAAATTAGCTATAAAATAAAAGTTAAAAAAGAATATCTATAAACACTGACAGCAAGCAATGCAATGTTGAAAAGTTGAAATTGTTACTTTTACCGTCAAAAACAATATGTATGTACTACTATTTCTATTTTACTGTTATTGTTCTGTTCTTAATGACACATTAAGATCAAAACATTTAAGTCATTATTATTAAAAGTTGTAAAATAGTAAGAAAGAAAATACACTATTCATATGTGATATTTTTCTGTGTAGCAACCAAAAAAAAAAACTATGTATAAACTTCTAGAGTAAGTAACTATAACAACCCTATTGGTATTAAAATTAAAGAGACTTTTTAGCATATTAATGAGAAACAGAGAACATAATTTAAAATGAATACTATTGTGAGAATAAACATTTAATATTCATTAAACCCTCATAGATAAGAAGTGTAAACTCTGTTTAAAAAAATCAAAAGCAAAAACTATCTGAAGTCACAGGAGAGTAGTCAGAAGCAGAGAAACAGCAGGATTGGGCCTGTGAAGAAAATGCATCCATTTAAATGTTGAAATTCAGAAGACCATTTAAAAATATACAAAGCATCTGAAATCTCTGAATAAAAATTTGTTGCATTTTATTTTATTTACAGTATTTTATTTGATGAAAGTATTAAGTTGTTTGAAGAATAAGTGAATCTTTTTTTAAAGTCTGAAGTGAGTTTTATGAGCGAGATCTTGGAGGTCACCAACTCTAGATACCATTTTAAAAATATTTAGTTGTTCTTTTGTTTCATGCATTCTTTTGGATCTTCCCAAAGGAATTATATGTAAGCACCATATTAGTGTAAAACATTCTTGGATTTACTATTCAACCTACCAAAAAATAGCACTATCTTTGAATAACTAAACCAGTGATTCTTGTGGCTAATCAGATAATCTTATATTAGAAGAGGAAAAAGACTAGGAAGGAGATTCAGAGAGAAGAATAAAGTAAAAGAGACTGAAGAAATGGTAAAGTAATTGCAATTACTTAGCTAGAATAGGTTTTATATGTTCAATAATTTATATTACATATGGTAGATATATATTTACTACATATATTTATATTATGAATAATCATCTTTTCTATATTCCATTTTCACTGGAGAAAAAGTAAGAAAATATTGGGAAAGAAGACCTAGCTAAAAATAGAATAAACATTGACCACAGGTATTGCTATGTTTATATATTGATAGGCTTCAAGTAATAGTGTGATAAGCGAAAAAAATCCAATTTTTTTTTTAAGAAAAAATATAGAGTTTCGCAGTCTGATATGATGAAACACCAGAACTCATTGTGATCAATCATTCTTTCAAGTTTTGATTCTCCAGCAGATGTGGCGGTTATAGGCCTGTAATCTCAGCATTAAGGAGACTGAAGCAGGAGGATCAACATGAGTTCAAGGCCAGACTGGGCTATATAGTGAGTTAAAGTCCAGCCTGAAATATGTAGTGAGGCCCTGTCTCAAAAGAAAAAAAGTAAAAGATTTGCGTCCCCAATCTTAATTGTAAAATAACTGCAGCCTAAGATTTATGCTCATATTCACTACAAGAATAAGAAGGAAGTGGGAGATATCAAATGCATATGCCCTTTCATCAAGAAAATGATATTTGCTCCAGAGCATCTCACAGTTCTATTTATATCTCATTAGCATAAAGTGTGTCCCAGGCTCACCTCTGTCTGCAGTAAAGTGGGAGAAATCAGATATTACGTTGTTTAAGGCTGGTGTGTGAGAAAGTAAAAGGGAGAAGTAAATGGGAAAAAATCACTGTTTTTTCTAGTGTCTGCTACAGGTCCAACACTCTCATTTTAACTTCGGGTAGCTTAATATTCCAAGCCTCTGTCTTCACAAATGGAAAATATCTTCCTCTCTATCTTCCAATACTTACACAGTAATATATAATTTAAGTGTGGTATATTTACCACTCAAGAGATGTGATTTTTCCATCTTTTCAGTGAGAAAATTTGCCTTAGGTACTTGTGAAAATAAGTACATAGTTGTTTTAGTTTTATATTTTTTACTTAAAAGATTAAGAACCTTTTTACACATTGCTCCAGTTTGAAGCTGAAACTAATTGAACCCCAGTGGACAATTATAGTTCAAACTCTTCTGTCTAGAGTAGGTGGAAATACTTACATAATGCAGCCTCAGACAGGTTTACTAAATATTTTCTCTGTCCCATTCTGTCCTTTCAACACTTCCTCAGTGCTCAGTACTCCATTATTAGGACCCAGGTTAAAGACATATATAAAAGTCAGAACATACCCATCATATACAACAGGAACTGAAGTCAAAGTAGCTTAAATAATTTAATTCTCAAAATAAAAATTTTTGAACCATGTAACTTAAAATTCCATGAGGATATTATCTTCAAATAACATGGAGGAATTTGTATATCTCTTGGCTCTGTTTTTCTGTTATCATCATTCTCAACAGCCTCTCCATTGAGCTGGCAAGATGGTGACTCCCATCTGTAAGTCTGCGGCAGTAACAACCCTACACAAGAGAAGAGGATATGATCTCCAGTAGTTCCAGCACAATGTTCAGAAATAGATTGATTTAGAAGACATGCCCTTGGTTTTTGTAACAGACTCTATGCTTGAAACCATGGATTTGTAACATGACTCAGGACTTTAATTGATTCTCTTAGGTCAAGTCATTTAATTTCACTGAGCTATAATTTTTTCACTGGAGGGATTAAGATAATTAATACAGGTAAAGCACTTAGAACAGTGTTTGGCACCTAGTATGTATTATATAATATTATTTCTGATATTATCTCTGAAACAAATTGTGTTACCAGAGGATGGAAAGGAAATATGTTGAGTGGTATAGGTGGGAAAAGTGTGGTTTTCCAGGACTTATACTCCAGGAGAAACAGTATCCACAAAGAAATTGGAAGTGTTATTATAAAAGTAGGAAATAGATCCCCTTTAAGCAGCAACACAGAGGTCCACAACCATCTGAAATCTTTTTATGTGGTCTTCAACAGCCTCATAGATTTCTGCGTCAGCTTCACTATTTCTCAAAACAGCTTAAATTTGGTACTTTGGAGTGGCCCCTGTCATTTCATGTCTGTCTCCACGTATTATATTAGCTTACTGACAGGCACTGTTAAGATGCATTGACAGTTAAGGAAACCAAGGAATAGAAGCCCTGTCAGCCTCTTGCCCAGAAAGCAAGAGACATGAGACTTGAGAGACATGATTTCTTCAAGAAGGTCCTACAGAATGTTGGACTCCTTTGAATAATTCTGTGGGATTTAACAGCACAAACATACATTTAAGTGACACATGATTTCAGAATCATGAGAAATTATTTCTTTCACTGAAAAATATTCTAGGAGTGGCTTCATTATTTTTATTACAGAATCTGCACTCATAGTGTTGATTGCTGGCTGTGAGTGGCACTGAACTTCTGTAGTGTGATTTTCCAAAGAGGCAGTCAGCAACTCTTCCCAGTTGCTTCCTCCCCAACCCCTCGAAAATATCCCTTCCCGCACACACATGCAGCATTGTACTGAGAAGACAAAACTGATTTCTGAGTATGCATGTATGCATATGATTTATATAAATAGATAATAACAAGAAAGGCATTATTGCATGGACTTTATGGTCCATGATCTTTGCAAGTGGTGAGAGCATGGGAGGGAAATGCACTCTGAGGCTTTATTGGATGCTCATGTTTTGTCAGGCATATAACAGAGAGGCTCTATGTGTGCTATCCAGTGTACTAGTAGATTGGAAGGTTTGTTCTTAAGGGAATGCATACAATGGTGTTTTATGGTAGGTTATCTCAAAAGTATGGATATGGTATGTTAGTAGTGTTTGAATGAGGCAGTTCTGTGTAGGATGATAATAGTCAAATATTTAATGAATTGTATAATCCATCCACTGATCGACCAGAATGAACCACTGACAAGTTGAAGGAAAAGAAGCCATAAACTACCTATAAAAACCTGTAATCCTAGCCATCTGGGTGGCCCAGACAGGAGGATCAGAAGTTTGAGCCCGTCCTGGGACGCTTAGTGAGATTGTGTCTCAAAATAATAAAAAATAAATAAAAAGAGCTTGGGATTTAACTCATTGCAAAGGCCCTGGGTTCAGTACCCAGAACTATAAACAACATATAACCTCATCAAATCACATTGGCTAAGTATCAGTCCTGTGTTTGTGTAAATATCTCATGGTAGACACACAATCAGAATTCTATACACACACTATTAAGGGTCTTCCATAGGTTGTGCCTTGTTGTGATACTCAGCGGTAGAAAAGCAAGAAGCTACTTTTGGATGCATGGCATGTATGGATTGTATATGTCTGTGCCCCATTCTGTTCTCCCTTCTTCCTGGAAGAAGGCCAGGTTAGTATGTGGTCCCACAACTTACAAGGAAGTTCCATAGTTAATAAGTTCAAACACATGGGATTATTTATTTTTTCTCATTTGTCTTTGCTTATATTCTAAAAGCTGTCTAACATATTGATGTTTTCAGTTTCTTTCCTTCTCTTTCCTTCAGGACACTATTAAGTTATATTTAGAGAAATGTATGTGTACTTGAAAACTGAAGCCGTGTAGTAAGTTCTCAGCCTCCTTTTCAATTTGAACCATGTTTCCATATCTGGCAAAATTTTGTCACAAACTATACATTTCAGATATCAACTATTACTGGAATGGAAATTCTTCCTTGCTTTTCATTCTTTATATTTAGTAGTTGGACTTGGAGGAAGGAAGTTAAATAACTCCACATTCAGGTTTCATACCTGAGACTGTCAAATGTACAAGGGCATTTTATGTATTAGGGAATCTTATGCAATACACAGTCATCATTTTGTGTCCTTAAGGGCAAAGTCTTATTAAAGAGAAAATATGATAACAAAGGCATATTAAAGATCTAGAATAATATATGTTTGTGGTCTGAATATCATCATTTCTTTTCTTCCTCACACAGAATTAGGAGATACTGGTAGCATTCTTGTGTGAATACTTGAATGTTTCAAAAGCTGTGGTTTTGAGAACAGTGAATAGGTCATCTAGAGGTCTCCATGGTGACCCTACATTAAGGATTAGAGATTATCTTTCATAATCATGTAAACAAGGCTCCGTTCTTTTAACAACCAAATATCCAAGTAAACTGTATGTAATAAATACTGAGTGCTTGATAAAGTTCAACCACTTTATATGAATACTTCATAAAATACTAAGTGGTCAGAAAATGCTTCTAGATGACTAAAAGACATGAGGTTGATCCTTGAGCAGGGATATTATACATATGACGGTGGAAAGAGACTATAGTAGGTTAAAGAGCACATATAAATGAGAGGAGGTAAAATGTAAGTAATGATATGTGAACAGAATAGAAAAGAGTGAGTGCATTTCTTAGTGTCGAGAGTGCTAATGGGTAAGATTAGTACAAAATGACAAAGACATCAAAATGTTTAGCTCATTATGGGAAATCAAGGGCTGTGAGCCATTTTAGCATTTTGTGCAAGGAAAATCTCAATGAAGTTGCATTATTTCAGCCAAAATTGCAAGATGTATTAGAAACAAAAAGACAGGAATTAGGAGATGTTAATAGATATGAGTGATGTCAAGACTTTAACTAATTCAACAAAACCTGAAGCAAAATGCTCATTTCATTGTAGCCCATCTAGGAAACATGGACTATAGGTTAAATGTAAGTTTTCCTGTGCAAATTTAACAGAAAACATAATCTCTCAAATCTTTTTGTCAGCCAAATCTTTTTTCTTTTAAACAAGCATTGGCTTCAGTTTGTCTTTCAATTCAATCCTAACACAAGCTCAGGACCAAATGGAAACTGATAATGAGAGCTTCAAAGAGTGGCAATGTTGAAGTGGAAATATGGATCTTTAAATGTGAGTGAAGTGGGAGATTAGGACTGGGGCAAACTGGAACACCAATTGGGCAGAGTATGTCAGAAGTCATAAAACCCCAATGGCTAACCAGTTGAACAAGATGTTTTCTAAAATGGTTAGTGCAGAGTGTGGGACCTGAATGACTGCAGAGTTACAGCTCTTAAGCATAATTTATGGGACAATCGGGAAGCATTCATCTCAATCCTTCATTTGCATCTGTGAATGACCAATGAAAAGACACTGTTCCTGACCCTTCGTTTACATCTGGGATGAAGTCAAAGAAGCTTTTGTGAAGACAATTGTGCCAATGCCATATTCACAAGAGATGGGACCAATCCAGGTATTTTGAACACTAAAGGCCCCTTTGCCTTTACCTTGGGGCCTCTGTGAGCCTTCTTCCCTGGCTCACTCTGACTCTAAGGAGTGTGGCTTTTGCCTTCAATAACTGTGCTCTTACTGCTTTGTGTGTCTTGAGTTCACAGGCACCCTGGTCTGGTAACATGAGGACAGCAGAGAACTGAAAGGCCTTGGTGTATTGGTAGGGTAAAGAGCAACACAGGATACTGTATAAACCAGGTTCTCAAGTGCACCAATTTTTAAGCAATCAGAATTCTCTGTTACAAAATATAGGTTAAATCTTGAATATTTTTTGTAGAAGACATTGAGAGCCAAGGTAGAGATTCTAAAAACAGTTACACAGTCCTGCCAAACTGTAAAGAATCTGGAGCTGAAACTCTCTTTGGTTTTGCCCAAGGCTATTCAGGCTCCATCCTCACTTCCTTCTGAGCAGCTGTCTGTCATGTCCGCCAACTCGGCACACCTGCTTTCTGTGCTTTCTGGTGTCTCCTCCTAAAGACACTTGACTTACTCACTGTGCAGAACCTGATCCTAAAATTACATGGCCTTTCAATTCCAGTGCCTACTACCTTCTCACTTAAAATATTTTAAAAATTATGACTTTAAGTAATTTATTCTTCTTGTAAAAAATCATGTAATGGAAATATATCTAAAGAAAGAATCCGAAATCGTCTAAACTGTTAATTGAGATGACTGACATTAACTGTAATTACTATTAATTTGCTAGGCTGCCGTAATAATACAGCAGAGATCAAGTGGCTTACACAACAGAAATTTATATCTCACAGTTCTAGAGGCTGGAAGTTCAAGAACAAATGTAAGAAGGTTTGTTTTCTTCTGAGATCTTTCTCTTTGGCTTGCAGGTGGCTACCTTGCTGCATCTTCACATGCCTTTCTCCATGCACATGTATCCTTGGAATCTTTTCTTCTTCCTACCAGTTATATTGAATTAGGGACCTTTCCTGAAACCTCATTTAAGTTCAATTACCTGTTTAAAGATTATTTTCAAATATAGTCACATTGGGGATTTGACCTTATTAATTTGGTTCATAGCAGTGACCTTCATTTAGAACATCTCTCCTTTTCTCACATTTAAACACATAATTATACCTTAGCATTCTGCATGAATTGAATTATACATAATGTATTTTTAATCTTGGAACTTTATATTTCTTACAGTCTTATTTTTGGCTTCTCCCTTCTCTTTTCTACCTGGCCAGCACATATTGGATGACAAAGACAATAACTTCTTATATTTATTTCCATGAAGATAGATATAAAGGATCAAACAACACTTTGACATCATTTATTTTTAATGTAATAGGGTTTTATATATTCTGAAATTTTCATTTCTCACATAATAGTACATTATGAAAATTTATCCTAGTCAACAGGTAAAGCTTTAAAATCATTATTTCCCTAATTGGCATTAGTTTCATTTCCAATTAGTTGCTATTGCCAACTATATAGCACTAGAGACATTTTTGTAAGCCAATAATATAATCTAGTTAGGATAGATTCTCAAGAGTTGTATTGCTGCCTCAAAGTTTAGATATATACAGTATATAAGTATTATAGATCCTGCCAAAGGATATAACAATTCACATTTTTACTACAATTATGTGAATGTATATTTCTTTCTAACATCCATGAGAGCAGAAGGAATTATCATGGATTTAACTATCTACCAAACTGATGAAGGTGAAAAGAGAGATCATTGTTACTTTAATTTCCTTAAATACACTGAGACTGATTGTAAGGTTACTGGCTATTATCTTTTATGTGAATTGTCTCATTATATTCATTGTTAATATTTCCATGTGAGTATATATCATTATTTTATTCTCTTGCAGGGAATTTTGTGTTTTATTGGTATTGTCCTTTTTTTATTCAAATGCATTCCACATCTATTTTTCAGGTTGCTTATATCTTTGGCATGGCAATTCAAGAATATTGCAAAATATATATACATATATATACATAAAGATATATATATATCTTTATAACTTCTGAGTTGCCAAAATATATATACATGTATATACATAAAGATATATATATCTTTATAACTTGAGTTGCCAGTGTTGATAAAAGTTCTCCTCAAATATTCAGTTACAATATATTCTCTTTTCTTCTCTTCCACAATTAACTAAATGAAACCAGACTATAAATATGCATCTCACTCCTACAGTCTTAACTATCTCATAGAAAAAAATTTAGCTCTCTGCCAACATCCAGCTCTCTCATAAGAAAAGTGCAGAACCTAATCAGTCTCATCAAAACACCCAGGAAACTCAGAGATTTCTCTGGATGTTATTCTGATACCCAGAAATGATTTTGACATATTATCTTTTTTTATAATTAAATTTATCCGTTAACAACATTATGATATGTTAGCCATATAAAGTTGAAAAAGAGCCCTGGTGGGGAATTCACCATAAACTTTGACCTAATAAATTTTTAGAAATTATTGTTAGTTAATTGCTTTCTGATATTAAAATATTCCAGAACAGCTTTTCAAAACATAGTTAAAATGATATGTTTTCAATTGCACTTCCACTTAGAAGAATAAATTCAATATCCATGGTCATAACTCCACCTCCAAGAGCAGGAAGTGTGATGGAGGGGCAGCTGAAGTAGGAAGACGCAGTGATTCCAATTGAATGTAGTTAAATTAGCCTCTTTTGAACATTACTGGAGTGTATCACCTCTGGATATACCGGTAGTATCTCTCTAAGGGACCTTATAAACTTCAGTTCCACTGGCTTCATGAAAAAGCAACTCAAACATGTGTTGGAAGAAACTGCCCACCAAATGGCTTATTAGACACTACACTAGCAAGATATCTCCAGAACAGCACCCTGCTATCCTGGTCCCCATTTCCTCTCAAATGTAAAACCCCATAATCTATGTGTTATTCTACTCTCAATTTTTCCCCTACAATTTACATCACAGAAGTTTCTGTGCTCCAAAGACCTCTCTATCTCTACACCTTACATGGAAACTGGCCCAATTACTTGAGTTTTTGTGGCAGATTCTTTCTCTCCTGAATACTGTAACCTACATAGTTTTAAATCTTCATCTAGAGAGAGCAAAATAAAATGATGAGGACCTAAAAGGCACACAGCTATGACCAGAGGAAAGTGAAATAATAGAGCTGCCTCAGCAAGCTCAGCAGGCATTATTCTTCTCCCCTTTGTAAACTGAATCCACCTGCTCAGGCTTCAGCTCCAGGCTGTCCATATGTCAGGGTTTTCTTTGTTGTTTACTAAACCATCAACATCTTGAACTCTATATTCTCCTGAGACTTTTCTCTCTGGAAATGGAGCCTGCCCTAAATCACTGAAATATATGCTTTAGTGGTTCTCTGGCCTGGAGTAGGCTAGGCAATGAACTATGTATATGAAGGAAATATTCATAGTTACTGGCAAGTTGTCAGAACAGTCATGGATTTCTGCCTGCTGGTTGTCAGGGGTTAGGAAGAGGAAGAAATAGGAAGTTTCTGTGCAGTGCTTATGAAATTTTACTTCTACAAGATGAGAAGGTTCTAGAGATCCTATATACAATATTGTTTTCCATTGATAATACTATATTGTGCATTTAACAATTTTTTCAGAGATTAGACTTCATGTTCACTGTTCTTATTGTCATAGAAATCCCCAGTATTTAAAATTGATAGTGAAGAGGCAGTATGAAAGAATTCCAGCACACCTTTAAAAATACAGGTTTAGCACATATAACAATCTTAGAATATATTCTCAAATATAAATTCAAAAAGGAAATGTCACTATAAAAACAAAAGATGAAAGAAAGACCATATAACTGAAAATAGAAGAAGTAAAATTGTCTCTACTTGAAAATGATGTGACTATTTTTGTAGAAATACCTAGGGAATCTACAAAACATTTCCTAGGAGTAATCAGAAAATTCAATGAAGTCATAGAATATAATATTAAAAATCACTTGTTTCTATATATTAGTAATAAAAATTGGAAAATGAAATTTGAAAATCAATTCTATATATAGTATCTACAAAATAATAAGAGTGCTTATGACTGAATATAACAGAAGATTTCCAAGGACTATATCTTGAAGAATAAATTATGTTGTTGAAAATTAAAGATGCTCTAAATAAATGGAAAGGTGTATTATGTTCATATATTGTTTAAAAGATGGTCTTCACCAAATCGATCCATGGATTCAACATAGACCAGTTCAAAATAAGATACAGATAAGGTATTTTTGGTAGAACATAATGAGCTGGTTCTAAAATTTTTATGAAAATGAAAGAAATCTAGATATTTTAAGAAAGAAGAGTAAAGGTTGAAGACTTAATCTTCTATGATTTCATGTATTGTAAAATTGTATGAATCAATTATTTATGTATTGACATGGAGACAGATAGAAATTTAGATTAATGGAACAGAACAGAGCATTTAATAAGTCCCACCAATATATAATCTGTCAATTGTAAATACACTTGTTAAAACAATTTAATTGACAATGTTGAGTTTTTCCAACAGATAGTACTAGACCAACTGGGTATCTAATAAGATACCATTACTGACACTCTTAGAAAGCTAAGATTAGAAAGACTAATTATAACAAGTATTGGAAAGGGTATGGAATAGCTTGAATATTCATTCATTTATGATGATAATTTAAAATCATACAACTACTTTGGGGAATTTTTGGTTATTCTTAGAAAGTTAAATATTTTTCCATCCATTCCACATATCAGTATTTACAGAAGAGGCATGATGGTAGTCCATACAAAAACTTATATGTAAATGTTTATATCAACTTTCTTGTAATTACCAAAAATGGCAAAAAATGAAATGTCCATTAGCAGAAGAATGAACATATCATGACATACATGTACACAATGAAATACTGCTCAACATTAAAAGAAATGAACTATTGATAAAATATATCTAAATCTTAAATATGCTGATTGAAAGAAGACAGGTAAAAGAATATAAATTGTAAATTACCAAGTATATAAATTTCTAGAAATTAAAAACTGATAAACAGCAACAAAAGTGAACTGATGATCTATGAAATCCGGCAGAGATGAAGGAATTAATTAAAATTAACAGAAGGAAACTTTTGAGGTAACAGATGTGTTCATCATCTTAACTGACATGGTGATTTCATGGGCATAAAATACATCAAAACTCATCAAATTATATAATTTAAATTTATGAAGCTTATTGAAAATCAACTGTACCTCAATTATCTTGCAAAATAAGTAAAAAGGAAAAATAAATATCTAAGGGAGAATAATTTTCAGCCTAGATTTTGATAGTAAACCCCATATTCCTTGAAACTTTAAAGGCATACAATATTTTCTATCACAGGCTTTATTAAAGAGAGAGATGGTATCAATTAACTACCTAGGTGTGCATGACATTTGTTACTAATAATACTGGTAGACATCTAACATCTGATAAAGCTTTTGAAAAATACAAAACCTGCTATGTAAGAAATATGTACACTCTTAACCTACATTGCTATTAACAGACATTCTTTCCATCAGGTGAAGAGAAAGATCTTTGATAGACCCCTTTATATCAAATTATAAACTTTTCTATAGGCAGAAAATGTAGAAGATACACAATCATAAACTACTGCTTACTTTATGTATCTCACTATGCCTCAATTGCCTTCATTATTGGGAATCTACCTACTCCATGTATAACCAAGTATTACCACACAGGTAAACATTTACCGTGCTTTACTCCAAACACCATAGTTTGATCCACTTTTGCCTTTTTAGGAAAGTTATTATTTTTGTTTTTGGTACAGACTCCTTTAGTTATCTTTTGTATAAATTTAGTAACTGTTTTATTTTTCAAAAGAAAATTGAATTAATGAATATAAAAGAAATAAAGTTTCTTCCTTGGGGTTTTAGGAATTGAACCTTTTTTGATTACATATGTCCCTTTAAATTCCCCAACACTATTCTGCAATTTTTTTTTTTTGGTATGGGAATCAAACTCTGGACCTTGGGCCTGAGAGGCAGGCAGCAGAACCACTGAGCTAAATCCCTGGCCCCTATTCAACAATTTTGAGTCCCAGAAATTAATTTTAACAATTTCCTTTAATGTTTTCCAGTTAAATTATATGTACTTATGCTTCTTTTTTTAATTTCAGAGATAATAGATGTTAACTATCTTTTTGTAGTTCATCTTTGACCTATTAAAAATTTATTTTTTCTAAGAGGAAATATGTATTGAGTAGATAGTTGTTACCCACCAACTGCTTGTTATATGCTGATTCATAGTAATTCAGTGGAGAAACAAACTACAATTGTTATAAAATCAGCACAGACATAAACTCTTAATTATTTCAAATGTGCCTAACAGCAATTCCAAAGTCTCTAAATGCAATCAAAGAACATATGTAATGAACTTGCCAAAGAGATACTCTTATGATAGTAAAGGCAATTAAAATGTGAGCATTGGAAACCTAAAAGAATGAACACAGAGAATCAAGGGTAGAGTTCTCATACCATTACTGATTTCTACATCATGCATTTGTCAGATTAAAAGAATATAATTGGTGATGCTTAGTTATGTAGCAATTGAGGGACTTTATATGAACTCATAAATCTGTGAAGGTCACAAAACTCAATAAAAACCTTATTGATTACCATTGTGAGATGAGTGATAATTAGAAATATTAAGAGGAAATTTAGTACACATCTGATGAATGTATGAAAAGTCATAGATTTTTCATAACAGCTGTCAGCAAATCCGTATTGTTTCAAAGCTCCTTTAAAAAGCCTGAAAATGACATAGGTAGAAAAGCAAGAGTCTCACTGGAGGAGCTCAGACTTTGTAGTCAAAGAAGACATTTACTTTGGCCCCCTAATTTGCTTCCTTCATGACATGTAGCATATTACCTTACCTCTCTGAATCTCAGTTCCCTTGCCCCAGAATGATAGGAATAATAACAGCACTTATCTCTACAGAATCTAATAATGATGAAATTAAATAAGCAGGCAGAGTACTTAGGGTAATGCTTGATGCACAGACCTCAGTGAGGATATATGTCAGGGCATGGCTCAGATATAGAGATGTGCTCAGCATGCACCAGACCCGGGGTTCATCTCCCCACCTGTCTCCTCCCCAGTGTTTTTAAATGACAATTACCATATTAAGATTACATTGTTGTTGTCCTCAAGTTGCAGAAATATATTGTTAGTCAAATCAATAAGACTGTTGGATTTTCTAGATCCATTTTATATTCTATAATACTAAAATATTTATGACACACATAACCCAACATATAACTGTTTTTATTGGATGAGTGGTAAAGGTCGTATACATACACAATGGAATACTGTTCAGCCTTAAAGGGAGAGAAATCTTGTCATTTCTGACAATGGATCAACTTGGAGAACATTATGCTAAGTGAAATAAGTCAGGGACAAGAAAACAAATACTATTTGATATCATTTACGTGTATGAGATAAAAAATCTTCAGAAGTAAAGAGTAGAAAAAAGAAGAGGCAAGATATATTGTAGAGGCTCAATTTCCCTATGATGAGTGTTATCATTATGTATATCTAAAATGTACCAATGAATGTTTTGCTTAAAAAAAAAAAAAGAGTAGACTGGTGATTGCCTGGGGCAGAGCAGGCCGTAGTAGGGTGGGGAGGAATGGGGAAATGTTAATTAAGGAATACAAAAATTAAATCTCAGTGAGGCAGGATGAATAAGTGCCAGAGATGTACTAAACAGCAGAGTGACTATAGTTAATAATAAAGTATACTTAAAAATTACTAGGAAATTAGGTCTTCTTTGTTATTAATTTTTATTTGGCTCAACCATCTCAATATTAATACCAAAATTAGATCCTAAATGCTCTCACCACACACACATTTATAGGTATGGATATGATAATTAGCTTTATTTCATCATTTCACAATTTATTAAATATATCAAAAATCATGTTGTACACAGTAAATATATATAATTTTATTTTTCAAGCATGCTTTAGTAATAAACCCATCAGAAAAAAATGTTATGGTTTATACTTTTGTAGTCTAAGTGCAAGTTAAGGGCTTAGTAAATTTTTGTGGTCTGTATTCCAAATAAATTACAATTAACTGATACTCTGTAAAGGAATAGTACTTCATAAATTTATAAATTTTAGATGAAGAAAATATGTAAAGTCTACTGCAAGAACACATATGATGGTTATCTCAAATCTACTGGAAATTCAGACATGTGAAAAGATAGGTGGGAAATTCTGTTTGTTTAAATATAAATTCTCAGTTTAGATCCTAAAAAGCCTTCCTCCTTTTCTCATTTTCATCATCATGTCCAATCACTTGCTTGCTTCTGCCTTTCTGAAACTCTAACCACTGCTCTCCAACTCCGCTGCCACTTCCCTCTCCAGGTAGCCACCTATATCTCCACAAGAACCTTCTTGGGTGATCTTGCTTTCTTTCTTCTCTGTCTCGAGTCAATTTTTTACATAACAGCTGATGTAATAATTCATGTCACTTCTTTCCTTATACCTCCTGAGGGTCAACTATTTCCCTCAGGAAAAATAGCAAAGTTACTAGCGTGACAAATAAAGTCTTCATGGCAAGTTGCTTTGTCCTTATATCATATACATCACCACTTCTGACTTGCATTCCCCACTCCGAGTACCTTATTACACATCAGTTAGAATAAACTGTTTTAATTCCTCAAGTATATCAGGAAAGCTAGCATATTCACTTTCCTCCATCTGAAGTACCCTTTTCCTTCTTACTCAACTGGTTAACACCTACTTGCCTTTTATTACTCAGCTTACAAATCACTTTAAGAAAATCTTTTCTGATCCCCTAAATTTGGAATGGATTCTCTATCAGTGATTAAGTCATGTATAATTTAGTTAATCATTTATTCACTGAAGTTTTATTGAGTGCTCAGTGCTTATCAGGCTCTGTTTTAGGCACTGGTACACAGCAGTGCAATAAAATTCAACCTTTCCAAGACCTTATAATGGAGCAGGTAGAAGTTTTAACAATAAATTAACAAAGATCAGATAATAAATGTCTCTGGGAAAAAAAGAAAGCAGAATGAGGGAAACAGGCTGCATCAGATTGAGACGTGACATTATCAAAGAGAGCTTGAGATACAAGATAACGTTTGAACACAGACTTGAATGAAACAAGATGTTGAGTAAGTTTTGTTTTGAGGAAAGAGAGTGGCAGGTGATGGGAAGAGAACACTGGTGGGCCCTGGGGTGGTGAAAGGTTGTTTGAGGAATAGGCTAGGAAGCTAGAGAGGGTAGAACAGCTTCAATGGAAATGAAGTCAGAGAGAGCATGGGGGAGGGCAGGTCATTTTGGATTTTGGAGAAATTGTAAGGCCTTTGGATAATCCACTACATAAGAAGGAGAGTGAAACAAAGGTTTGAAAAAACTACATAAGAAAGGTCACTGACCCGACTTAGATTGCACAAGGAGAGCACAGCAGTGAATTCCAGCTGGGTCATTTCAATACATGACATGAGAGCCATGATGATTTGGACCTCATTCCAAATAGCGAGGAGTGGTCAGATTCTGTGTATATTTTGAAATAAGATAAATAGGATTTACTGGTAGGCTATGAGGTATGAGACAAGAAAATCAAGAGTGTCTCCAAGTTTTTTGGTCAGATCAACTGAAAGGCTGGAATTCTCATGGCTAACACGAGGAGTCTGCAAAGGAAGGAGGAAGCAAAGGCAAGTGCAGGAGGTAACTAACGTGGCGAATTTAACAGTGAATCATGAAGACAAAACTGCAGCGTAGTGGGGGGATTCAGGCTAGAAACATTTATTAAAGAATCTTCAGTAATCCTGAAAGAAATTGCACAGGAAAAGAGTGGAAATAGAAAGAGATGAAGCCCAGAAACCTCATTTGGGAGGATACAGAGAAATAAGCAAAGGAGACTAAAAAAACATATTGGTAAAATAAATATAAGGAGAAAATAATCTCCTGAAACCCAAATGCTGAAAATCTTCAAGTAGAAGAGAATGGAGTGGTCACTGCATCATATGAATTCCATAAGTCAAGCAGGATAAAGTCTAATGCAAAACCATTTAATGTGGCAACGTGGAAGTCATAGATATGTTCATGAGAGATGATTCGGAAGATAGCACTGACAAACTCCATCAGATAGGAAAGACTGGAGGGAGGTCAAATGGAGATTTTGAGCATTGGTGAAATTTGGGCAACTTTGCTGTCAAGAAACACAGAAATTAGGAACATAGCTGAAGGAAAATATGAGTTCAAGAGGCAGTTTCTTTGTAAATAAGGGAGTTCATAAAAATGTTTTTGTGCTAATGTGAATAAATTGATAAATATCCTCTTTTAACTGTACCTTTTACAACATTTACCAGAGATTACTACTATCTAAGATTTGTGGTGGGCCAAAAATATAATATTCTGTGACTGAGTTTCAATTACAAAAAGTTTTATTTGTAAAACAACAATGAGAAAATAACAACAAAGACTATAGATTTACAAATAATTTAAAAGATTTGTATCTATTCCATTAACACAGGATAAAATAGTTCATTTCCAAATATGAAGGTAATATATTTGTATGTTTCTGTTACCATTCTCTTCAAAGCTGAATGAAGAATAGAGCTGATATGCTCTATTTTGTCTTTCATAGTAAATTTTTATTATCTACATCAATGACTTGGAGAAAGAAAGAAATGAAGGGACAAGAAAAATAGATGTGAATAATCACTAGCCTTTGGTTTCATAATTATTTTTCCAGAGCTTCCTTACTGTTAAACTTTTGATATAGAGATCAGTAGAAATGCCTGTATGAGAACTCACAGGCTCACTCCTCCAAGAACAAGGCCAGGAACAAGAAAGAACATCTGGCACCAGGAGTGATTTGTCTTTCTGGACAGCAGCATGACCAGTGATATCCCCAATAGGACAATCACACTTCACCCACACACCTGAAACTGATGCCACACTGTGACTGGTGCTTTCCCAGTAGTTTCTAATTTCCACCAAAATACTCCATATTATTATTCTCATATAAAGTATGAGGAAATAGATACATTAAAGATCAAATATCACCTCTAATTCAGTAAAATATAGTGCTGAGATTCAAACTCAGATCAACTTCTAGAACATCTTTCCAATGTAATTTGCTGTCTCTATGACCAGTTTTCTGTAATTAAAGAGTTAAGTCTATGTATAATTCTAAATGAGTGCTCTCATCATGTTTCCCTACTACTCATATTCCCCTAAAAGCTTTTGTACCATTATTGAGGCATTCCGTGGTGATTATCCACAGCCTCCAATAAGTGTCTATCTGGCTAGAGCCTTACAAGGTATAGATTGAAGGCAACTCTGCTTCACTTTTGTTCCATGAAGAGTGACACTTTAAATGTGTATAAACACTAGAATTCTTACTGGTATGTTATATACTCTAACTATTGTGAATTTTTCTTTCTTACATAACTGCATTGCAAGAAAATGCTAAATGTTAAGTGTTAACAAGCACCATATCACTTTCATCAATAAAAAACATTTTTGATGTCTTCGATGACAATGGGAGAGATTCTGAAGTGGGGAAAGGAAGGTCTGAGGGAGTCTTTTATAGGTATATAAAAGTTAAATGACAGAGCCCTTTATAATCCTGCCAAAATGTAAATTCTTGAGTCTATTGAGGACTAAAAGCTCCATCTGTATAAAACTGACAAAATACATCAGATTTAATTGGCAGGAGAGTGATAATGGAAGGAAGATGTGGCTTAATTGGAATTCTTTCCCTGAAAAGACAGAGTTTAGTAGTGTCATTTTAATTATTTCTAGCCATTAATCCTGTAATCATCTATCACTTTCTTCATATATTACACCAGGAAGCACATCCAGCTTTAAATGCTGTGATATTTGCAAACCAAATGCCTGTGATAACAAAAAACATCCAGACTAGATCCATTGCCTCAGTAACTGCAAGCTTGTACTTGAATTGTAGTCAGAATGCAGAATATGTCCCATCTAATTACTGACAATAAGATTCAAGGACCAGAGTTTGATCCCCGGTACCAAAAGGAAAAAGGATCCAGACATCCACTTAATCATTACTCACATCTATTGCATTAATTAGTTAAATATTCAATGCAATATGATGTTTCCCTTTAATATGTCTTTGATTATTCCCATAGTGTTTCCACATAGTTGAATAAACATATCAGTAAAAATATACTACAATAATGGTAACTTTTCCTGTGGTAACTGTTGTATCTGATAATCTTCTCAAAAATATGATCTAAAAGGGAAAGATACAGTCTTAAGGCATCTATGAACATTTTAAGTACAGGCCATGTAATTACTACTTTCCTTTTACTTTCTCAAGTACTCACAGACTCACTCATACAGTAGATTCTGTTTTAGTTTTTATTTCATATAACCACACAGGATATGCACGATTCCAATGCTCATTAATCTGAATAAGTCATTAATTCAGTCTGGAATCCAAGCATTTTTCTAATCTCAAGATTTCCATTTTAATTATCATTTTTCAAATACTCTACCAAGATAATGGGAGAAGGGGGGAGAAAAAGGAAGGAGACATAAAAAGAATTAAGATGTGTTATATACACATACCATCTCCCCATGATGAATGCAATCATTACATATTACAAACATGCTAATAAAAATAACAATTTAAAAACCTATACATATATATGTGTACTTATGTTTCACCATTTTAAAGGTAAAAATTCCCTATTTAGCATTTAAATTTCAATCAAAAAGTTTAGTATTAAACTTCAAAATTAAAATCAATTAAAAAAACTTTAAACAGTAGCCCAGGAATAGGCCAAAAAGTGTATTTCAATGGGATTTGGATGTAAGCTCAAAATTACAATTTTCTTAATTGTGTGAGTTTCTGCTCATTTTTCTGGGTCTTTTTGCAGAGATTTCCCAATTGCATGAAGTCTGTGATATTTAATTAAAAATTAATGTTGTATTTTGTGAAGTTGCAAAGTTTTACAAGTGCTTCTGCAGGCAATGTAAAGTGCAGTATATTCTCACAGTAACAGATTATGAAACAAAATGCTATTGATAGTTATTTGAGTTCCTTTTAGGATTGAAGAGCACAAAAAATTGAATTTTAAATGTATTTTTAATTAACAATGAATTAACAATGAATTTGCCAGAACCTGTCAAAAGGAGACTATCCTAAAACAATAATTTTTTTTCTAAAAACTCTATTTTAGGGGGGGAGGATATTAAGAATTTTATTTTTAAAGCTAATTTCCAAGACAGCTGCTAGTATAAGTAAAACTTCAATCTCTCTTCCCATATGTGTGGTCTCCTAAAATAAGAATAGATATCTATACATAAACTTTACATATGAAAAGGACAAACTGAATTATAACCAAAGAATTAAGGTACAAATGGGAAGCTAACTTACAGAAATTTTCTACCACTAGAACTGAAGACAGAAAGGCTATTTCCTACCAATTAATCACCATTGGAGAACAGAGTAGTTATTAGGTTTGTGTTCTGGGGTCTGAATCCTTACATACTAGAATTTAATCAGTTTCCAATAGACTAATATCCTGATCATGTAATATTAGAGTTGAAAAAGATCTTAGATACTATCTCATTCCAATCCTTGCATTTTTAAGGCCCAGAGATTTAGGCTCAAAATAAATAGAAAGCAGGGCCTGGGATTTAGCTCAGTGGTTTCGCCGCCTGCTGTGTAAGTGCAAGGACCCGAGTTCCATCCCCGGTACCAAAAATATAAATAAAAAGAATAATAAATAAATAGAAAACATAAAAAAATTACAAACACTCCTGGAATATAAACATGTATTCCAGAGGGGTAGACCTGGAGTACATACTATATGAGCTCACCGTATGTTTGTTTTGATGAGATTCTCTGACTTTTTGCAAGATGTTAGGACAACAAATCTTGACTTGAAGAAAATTTCTGTAAAGTGAATTTCTATTTATTAACTAGTTTTTAAAAAATTTGTATTTTTATTGTAAATTAAAAAATTATAGTTGTATGTGTTTATGAGCTAAAAAGTAATGCTATGATTTTTGAATACTGTTTTGTACCATCTTTTGGTCACAAATCTTCCCTTTCCCTCACTGCCCCTGCCTTTGGTAAAACTAGTATGCTCTCCGTCTCTTTGAGTTCCATTGTTTTATTTATTTATTTATTTATTTAGGTATGGGGATCGATCTCAGGATCTTATGTTTGCGAGGTAAGCATGGTGCCCCTGAGCTAAATCCCTGGCCCATTGTTTTAGATTCCACATATAAGTGAGAATATGTGGTATTTGGGGCTTTTTTGTACTTTGCTTATTTCACTGAGCATAATGCCCTCCATTTCCACTCATGTTGTGACAAATTACAAAATCTCTTTATTTTTTTAAAGCTGAATAATATTTAATTGTTTATATATATACTATATTTTTTATCCCTTCATTTATTGATAGATTCTTACTTTGATTCTATAATTTGGCTATAACAGTGAGGTAGTGAGCATCAGAATTCAGATATCCCCTTAACATATTAATTGGATATATGGGCAAATAATCCAGGAATGGGATTATAGGATCATATGTAACTCTTCTTTTAAATTTTAAGGAATTACCCTAGATTTTTCATAATGGCTGTACTAATTTACATTCTCACCAACAGTGTCCTAGTGTGCTCTTTTCTCCCCATCCTTGTCATAGTTTTACCTTTCATCTTCCTGAAATCAAATATTCTGACAAGATTGAAATGACATCTCATTGTGGTTTTAATTTACATTTCTGTAATGATTAGTGATATCGAGAAATGTTTCACATATCTTTTGACCTTTTGTATATTCTCTTTTGAGAAATATCTAGGCTAGTCCTTTCTTTCAATTTCTAATCATATAATTTGTTATTTGTTTCCTTTCTGTAAGGTTTTTATGGCTTGTAAATATTTTTCCTGGGCCATAGATTTGCTTTTTTATCATTTAGTTCTGAAATGTCCTTCAAAAGTCTCATGGGTTCAGAAATGGAGCTTCTGGCAATTGGATCATGAGAGCTCCAATCTCATCAATGGATTAATCCTTTGATAAATTTCTAACTGAATGGGCTATTAGAAGTTGGGCCCAATTGGAGAAAATATGTCCCGAGGGCACAACTTGAAGGGTATAGTATCCTGCCCTGGTCCCTTCCTCTCTCTTCTCTGGCTCTCTGACTCTCCCTATCCCTCCCCTTCCGCCTCTCCTTTCCCTCCCCCTTCAATGGCCCTCTCTATCTCTGTGTCTCTGTATATCTCTGTCGCTGTGTGTGCCTCTGTCTCTGTCTCTGTTTCTGTCTCTCTGTTTTCCTGGCAGTCAAGAGGTAAGTAACTTTACTATACCCTTCTGCCATAATGTTTCTGACTTGGAGCCATTCAGTCATGTTCTGAAACTTGTAAACTATGAGCTAAAACAAACTTTTCTTCCTTTAAATTGTGTATTCAGGTATTTTGCCCCAGCAATGAGAAAGTGATTGACACCATTTCTTCACTTTGGTAATTATTTTCTTTGTTGTGCTGAACTTGTTTGGTTTGATACAATCCTATTTGTTTAGTTTCAGCTTTTAGTGTTTCATGTGCTATGGTGTACTTCTCTTCTCATATGTTTTCTTATAGTATTTTATAGTCTCAGGTCTTAGGTTTAAGCCTTTAATATATTTTGAGTTGACTTTTTAATATGGTATAAGGGTCCAGTTTTATTATTTTGCATATATAAATCCAGCTTTGTTTTTCTTTTTGAGCATCTTTATTGAAGGGACCATCTTTTTCCCATTGTGTATTCTTGCACAAATTGAAAATCAATTGATGGTATATGTATAGACTCCTTTCTGGGTTTTCTATTCTGCTCCACTAGTTGATGAGCCTATTTGCATGCCAGTATCATTGGATTTAACTACTGTCACTTTGTAGCATAGTTTGAAATCAAGTAATTTGATGCCTCCTTTTTTTATTTTGTTTTGTTTGCACAAGATTGCCTTGGTTATTTGAAGATATTTTTGTGATTCTTCATGAATTTTAGGATAGTTTTTCATATTTCTGTGAAAAACCTCTCTGGACTTTTGACAATTATTGCATTGAATCTGTAGATCAGTTTGTATAGTATGGACATAGGCATTTTAATAAAATTAATTCTTCCAATCCATGATCATATGTTATGTTTCTATTTATTTGTCTTCTTTAATTTCTTTCATTAACTTTTTATAGTTTTCAGTATATGAAACAACTTGAAGTCACACTTGTGGAGATATTAGCCAATAACACATTATAGTGACATTTTTACATTCTAAAATTTGCTTATGAACATTATAACTAAAACAAATAAAAATCTTTCCTATGCTCTGTCTCTACTTCCATTTCCCAGATATATCCATTATATTTGGTGTGCATCTTTGCAAATATTTTTCTATGCTCTTTATTGTGTTTAAAAATTTTTTGTAGGCCAGGATTTTCCTAAGGGAATGTTAGGTAATGTGTGTTAGAAATATATTTTCATTTGTGATTATCTTTAATCTTTAATGATTTTTTTCATCTCTTCACTGCAACAAATAAATTAGTTTCATTGATTGAGAAGAGTTTTAGTGGACATAAGGGCTGAATAAAAGTGTATTTGATATATAAAATTAGATGTATCTGTTAAAGTAACAGGAAAACATTAAAAATCATAATTTTTATTAAAAAATGATGTGCTTATGAAAAGAATTCACATTTCTAATCACTCCAGTGCACTTCAGCAGGAATTTAATAAACACTCAACTGTTCTGTTAGTACCAGGACAATGAACAGGAAGAAAATAGAGTATCAAGGAGTACCCATGCCCAGGAAATTAAATTACCAGCATAAATTTGATGATTAAAAGAAGAAACACTGCATAAAAGCATGGCTGCATAAAATAGATTATTTTGTGGAATAGAAAATTCATCGCCTATAAAAGAAAGATGGAAAATTTCACATTTCTTCAGCAAAGGAGGCTACACCCTAATACAAACTTTAAATATCCCATGCTATGTGTGCTTGCAGAAGAGAACAGATTTCACAGTTTCCCTTTATTTTAGCAAAAGAAAGAAATTATATTTGAAGCTCCAGGTAGTCCTCATTTTTAATACATATTTAACATATATTTTAATATGTCCATATTAATGTGCTGACAAAAAGTATACTTTTTGAGAAATGCATCCTTAGGCTATTTAATTTCATTATAGAGTCTATTTATACAAATGAAGGGAGCTAAGATGTTGGGAGGTGATATAATCTTAGGGGACCATAGTTCTATATGCAGAATTTTGTTGATGAAAACGTATTTATGTAATGCATAAATACGTTTGCTTTTGGTGTAATGCATATGTATCAACTATTTTAATCAATAATATAACACCGTTTTTGCTCTAAACAAATGAAATCACTTTGCGAGCATCTACTTTTCTATCTCTCCCTTTAAGGTTTAGTTTAACTATGTAAACTTATAAATTCCAGAACCCTATCACTCTCATTCAACTCAGAAAGAGAAATTTTGGGAAGGCATTTCAACATTTCAGAGAGTCAATAAATAATTTAAAATATTGGATTCAGATATAGTTTCATAAATTATGACAACTAAAGCAAATGATTGAAAAGCATTCCTCTAGGTCAGCAAGTCTCTTCTAGGGTTGTGTGATAAACTGGTTGAAATAAGCATTTTTTAAGTGTTATGAAATGTAAACTTTTACAAAATCTCTTCTAAAAGTTTTCTTTATGCTGTGCTTATAAGGCTGATGTGCCTAAACTTTAAGATAGTGGAGTGAACACAAATAATAATATACAATTTGTTGGGGGCCCCCCCCCCAAAAATCAAATGACCCTGAAAACATCTTAATGCAGCCAAGTTAAAAGAAAAAAGCAAATTGATTATCATTCAGTATGCATTTATATGCATACTATTGGTATTATACAATAAAGTTAGGCATTGCTACATTTAATGGAAGAAATAACTTCTTAGTAGTTGCAAATATGAAGGCCAAAATAATTCATAATAGTCATTTTTCTGTTCAGATTCAAGCAAGATGAAATATATTTATTGGTTGTGCTGTATAATTCTAATACCCAAGGAACACTTATTTTCAAAACTCTCAAGATGTCCAAAAGTCAGGTGCTCTTTTACCAGAAGAGTACCATCTCCTACTACAACTCTCCATGCTCTTCAGTTTAGAGCCACTCCCAGGTGCTAGCTGGTCCTCTGATCCACCAATTCACTGTGGACTATTTGTGCTTATGTACTTTCCAGGGCATGAAAATCACTTGCTTCCCTCTCCACTTCTTTTTATTTCGCTTTATCTTCAAGGCTCAGCCATCTCCTCACAAGGTCTTCCCAAACATGTTTCTTTGTTGTCTTCTAGTCCCAATCAAAAGTCTCTTATCTTCTCTATAAATCAACAGCACTTCATTCATAATAATCTTCAAGCATATCAGAGATTTCTTTTCAGAAAAACCCTCAATAAAATATTTTTTATCTTTTTGAATGGGACTAAAAATTCATCATGACAGTCAGTGAGTTACCTCCTTTGAACTGAAAGATTTGAGCCACTGTGGATTATAGATTGAACAGAAAGTTAAGAAAAGAACTAACTTTTTTGAGGATTAATTTTGTGACAGATAATGTGTTATTTTACATCTATTAACAACTTTAAACCTGAGATCAAACCTATGAGTTATTTCATTGTAGGTATTTTTCAAACTAGAAAATTAAAATTTAGTAAGTCAATTGTTTTGCTTAACTAAGAAGTGAGCCTATGTTGCTCATTAAAGAAGTTAACAATGTTTATCAGCTTAGTGAAGGCAAATACACATTATTGCATAGTAAAAAACAAATGGGAAAGTGACATTAGCATGATGGAATAGAACACTCTAGATTCTTCTTCTGCTGTGGACCTGCTGACAAGAGCAACCCAGCAACTAGTTGAAGGACCCTGTAGTCCTAGGAAATACAGAAGTACCCACACTGAAACCAGTAGGAATAACTGAAACATACTTCCTCCATAATCCTCAATCCTGGCATAGTGCTATATGATCAAGATGAAATTCCCAACCTTCAGCTTCTCCCTAAAAAGCAAAGGATATACCACCTTCCCCCAACTACTTTTGATTGTTACCTGGTAATCTGGCTTTTAACTTATCCATCTCTGAGAGCTGATGGGATGTGGGATACTGAACACATAGGGGCTGACAAGAATAAGGACTAAACATGTTGGCTTGGACTGGCATAAAGATTTGAGAGGCAGCCAGCATCTCTGAGCAGGCTGACTGCTTAGGGTTTACCCCTGTACAGGTTTGATCACTTAAGACTAGGAAAGTATGATGTGTTGTATAATACATAGGCTCTAAAAGAGAGAGTCAAACAGTACAACAAATTGCAATATATAGGACACAATGAAAGCAGTCTTACGAGGGAAATTCATAGCAGTGAATACTCATATTAGGAAAAAAGAGCGAGCCCAATGAAATAACTTGATGCTGAACCTCAAGCTTCTAGAAAAAAGAAGAGCAGAACAAAGGTAAAGCTCATACAAGGGAGGAAAATATAAAGGTCAGAGCAGAAACCAATTCAATGGAGACTAAGAGAATAATACAAAAAACCAATGAAGTCAAGAGTTGGTTCTTTGAAAGAATAAACAAAATTGACAAACACTTAGCCAATCTTATCAGAAAAAGGAAAGAAAAGGTCCAAATCCATGCATTTAGGAATAAAAAGGGTGAAATTACAATGGACCCAGCAGAAATCAAGAGGATCATCAATACATACTTCAAAAACCTATATGCCAATAAGATGGACAACACAGAAGAAATGGACAGATTCCTAGATAAGTATGAATTACTAAAGTTGAATGAAGAAGACCTAAAAATTTTAAACAACCCAGTATCAATCAATGAAATTGAAAATGTAGTCAAAAATTTACCAACTAAGAAAAGCCCAGGTCCTGATGGCTTCACCACTGAATTCTACAAGACATTTAGAGAGGAACTGCTGTCATTACTATTTAAACTCTTCAGTGAAATTGAAAGGGAAGCAGTACTCCCAAATTCATTCCTGGAAGCAAGCATCATCTTGATCCTCAAAGCAGAGAAAGACCCAACCGAAAAAGAGAACTAATAGGCCAATCTCACTAATGAACATAGGTGGAAAAATTCTTAATAAGACAGTCAAATAGAATGCAGAAGATCATCAAGAAGATCATACACCCTGATCAAGTGGGATTCATCCCAGGGATGCAGGGATGGTTCAACATATACAAATCAATCAATGTAATACACTATATCAATAGAGCCAAGGACAAAAACCATATAATCATCTCAATAGTGGCAGAAAGAGCATTTGACAAAATCCAACATAAATTTATGGTAAAAACCCTACAAATAACTGGAATAGAGGGTCTCTACCTCAATTTGATAAAAGCCATCTATGAAAAACCAACAGCCAATATCATACTAAATGGTCAAAACCTGAAATCCTTCACACTGAAATCAAGAACAAGACAAGGAAGTCAACTATCATCACTCCTGTTCAATATAGTTTTAGAAACATTAGCCACAGCAATTAGACAAGAGAAACAAATAAAAGGAATAAAGGTACGAAATGAAGAAGTCAAATTCTCATTATTTGCAGATGACATGATACTCTATACAGAAGACCCCAAGAACTCCACCAAAAGTCTATAACCAAATTCAGTCAAGTAGCTGGATACAAGGTCAACACACAAGAATCAATAGCTTTCCTCTACATGAACAACAGAGTCACTGAGAGAGAAATAGGGCAAACAATTCCTTTTACAATAGTATCCAAAAAATTGAAGTACCTAGAAATCAACCTAATGAAAGAAATCAAAGAACTCTTCTCTGAAAACAGTAGCCTCTGAAAAGAGAGATTGAAGATAATATCAGAAAATGGAAAGGTATCCCTTTCTCCTGGGTAGGAAGGATCAACATAGTGAAAATGCCCATACTTCCAAAACTGCTATATAGATTCAATGCAATCCCAATTGAAATCCTAGCAGCACACTTCATGGACCTTTAAAAAGCAATCTAAAAATTCATTTGGAACAAGAAGAGACACAGAATAGCAAAAGCAATTCTTGGTAACAGAGACATGGCAGGGGGTATCACAATCTCCAACCTGCAACTCTACTACAAAGCTACTGTGATAAAAACAGCATGGTCCTGG
>NW_004624733.1:1186544-1197906 GCF_000247695.1 Heterocephalus glaber | reverse complement strand
GACAATAGGTGGCCCAAAAGCCCTTTCCTCTGGGCTGGGAGCAGCGGGAGGGATGGTGACTGGGAAGCCCCTTCCTCTGGACCAGGAGCAGTGGGACGACAGCTCAGAAGCCCCTACCTCTGGGCCGGGAACAGTGGGACTCAGTACCTCGGTCTTGGGGTTTGATGTCCTCTGCGTCTTTGTAGTGTGGAATCAGGTGGCTGCCTGTCTGCAGCGGGGTGATTCGGTATCTTCCACGCTACTCAGGACCTCGGTAGGGCGCGCACAGACCTGCCTGTCTGCAACGGGCTGATTCGGCATGTGTTCCGCGCGACTTGGGACCTCAGTAGGGTGTGGGCAGACCTGCCTGTCTGCAGCGTGGTGATTCCGTGTGTTCTGTGTGACTCAGGACCTCGCTAGGGCATGCACGGACCTGGCTGTCTGCAGCAGGCTGATTCAGCGTGTTCTGTGTGACTGAGAACCTAGGTAGGGCATGGGCAGACCTGCTTCTTCAATAGCTCTTAAACTGAGACTTAGAAAGTTTAAATAAGATCTGGGTAAAAAAAGTGTAGAAATGACATTTAAGGCAACGAACAACAAAATTGTCCATTGTTTTTAATATTAAGGTTATCAATAGTAATTTGGCATAATCTAGTTCAATGAGAGGGTAGTGGTAGAAATCAGAATGACATAAGGGGAGAGAGTGTTAGGAAAGTGAAGAAAGGGGGACAAAAGTAAAAATTGCCCCTGTAAGAATTTCTCCTGTAACAGAGGAGATTAGGATACAGATGAAGATCACGTAAAAATATAAGGAGAAAACTACCACTTGCAAATCAAGGATAGAGGCCTCAGTAGAAACCAGCTTTATAGAAACCTTGCTCTCTAACTTCTATCCTCCAGAAGTGAGAGAAAATGAATATATATTGTTTAAGCCACCCAGTGTGTAATAAACTTTGGCAGCCCTATTAGACTAATACAATAAGCAACAAAAGCACTGCAGTCACAACCAGGAAGTCAGCCCAAAATATTTCCCCAATCTCCTGCTACCATAAGCAAGATGAGAAATACACATAAAAGCAAGGATGTTATAATATGGAAGATATCATCTGCATATTTTAGTCACATATTAGATGTGGTTAAAATGTGTTGTAGGCTGTGTATGCTAGTTAAATAAGTTAATGTAACTACTGGTTTGCATGCTACTTTTGCTTACTTATATATCTGTCTTAGTTAAAGGCTCTTGACAGCAAGAGCTAGTGTTATTGTCTTAGTGTTCCTGGTGTCCTTATGGTGTGTACACATAGAAGTGTTTTGCAAATGTGATTAAAGTTAAACTGATAAATACATTGTTTGCAATATAAAAGGTAACATGCTTAATTTTAATATATAGTTCTAGTAATAATACAGGATAAAATGCTATGTTTATAAAGTTTATATCTAAGTACCTCTGGGCAGCAAGTAGATAGCAATTGTAAAGGTGCATTTTATACTATAAATGATAATAAAACAAATTTTTAGAAGATTGGTTATCATAACAATAAAAGCTATATGTGTATTTCTTCATTCTTTTTAGAGGTAAAGAAAGGAAGAAATTCAAAATGAAAAAGTGGTATTTTCATTGTTGCCATGTCTCTAGGCAGCTTGAACAATACAGCAAAGAAACAAGGGGTCAGATTCTACCAAAGATGTGCAGCATAGTATCACAGCAAAATTGTTCATTAGCTAGAGTGTTTGGAGACCATGTACTTCTCTGAATGCTCATATGTAATAACTTTGATCTCAAAATTTATGGCCAGAAAGTCCTGATGATGTTAACACCAATGCTTTCTGTCTGTGTTTCACTGTAATCATGATGAATTTTCCTTAAATCTGACCTTTCATGTTCAGGTACAAATACTCTAAGATATGATTAATGGTTGGGAATAAATTGGATTTTTTCCACACACAGGCAAACAATCTTAATTCAGACAAGCAACCAATCAACATTTAGAAGTCAATTGTTTTTTCAAAGAATCAGCATAAAGTAAAATATTGAAAATCTAGTGCATTGTCAACTTCTTATGGGGAGTTATAGAGTAGCTGTCTCAGTCTAAGCCTCATGGCTTTAAAATTGCACTACCACATGCCACTGCCTGCCTCACAAGCTCAAGGTCCTGAGTTCGATCCCCGGTACCAAAAACAAAAACAAAAACAAAATTGCACTGCCACAACTTGAAATGGTCTGGAAGTTGGAACTGTTGAGGACGCATGAGATATAAATTGCAGGGCCACTGAAGAACCTTGAACCCAGCTCCGAAACATTCTTTGAATATTTCAACCTTTTATTTATAGCAAAGATGCCCAGTGAATCGTCTGCTTCCTAATAACTCTATCTGTCTACTAAACTAACTGAAAACTACAAAACAAATTTTGAGGTGATTTTCTTCCTAACTTTGATTGAAACATAAATATAGTAAGGAAAATGGAGAATATTTTGGAAATGGGAGTTGAAAGAATACTCATGAGATTTCAGCATTAGATGTATCAACAGGCATTTGGTCCCTGCTCCTAATTCGAAGATCAAACAAACCCTCTAATATCACTGGTTCTCAAACCAGTGTAAAGCAGAATCACCTGCAGGGTTGATGGAACACAAATTTCTGCAGTGCACACCCAAAGTCTCTCATTCAGTTGATGTGGAGCAGCACTGGAGAATTTGCTTTCTAACAAATTTACAAATGGCAGCAATGATGTTGGTCTGGGATCACAGGTGGGAAAACTCTGCACTACGTTATGATTTTAGTCTTTGATCACAGGCAGTAGTAGGAAATCACTCAATTAAACAAGGGTCTACTCTCTACAAATCTACTGGTATAAACAAATATTAGGAAAAGTTTGCTGATCTTAAAAGATATTAAGTTTAGTTAAAGAAACATATATATAAAGGACTTTAGAATATACAGTGAATGATAATATAGACAGATATCAGATGTTCTAAGCCAGGGCTACAGATGCCTTCCTGGAAGACAAACCACCTAAGCATGTTCTTAAAAAGGGGAAACAGAGGGCTGGGGATTTAAATCAGTGGCATCACACCTGCCTCGAAAATGCAAAGTCCTGAGTTCAATCCCCTGTACCGTAAGACAAATGTCATATAAACAGAAAATAGCTAAGTGTGTGAAATATAAGCAACAGAAATTGCAAACACAACATTTTATATTATAAATTATAACACGAAAATTCTTAACATGAGCTGGCTATCATAACCACAAAGGATCTATGCACATCTCCTTAATTTCTGTTAATAGCAATCAATATCAAATATGACAGTCTGAAGGTTCTATTTTCTCAATACACTTCTATTAATGTATCTCTTTAGAAAAATGATCTTATGAGAACAGATGTACAATGCATGTACAGCAACTACTACATAGTACCCAAAATGGCCCACCCTAGATTTCTTATACCTAGAGCAACATGAAAGTTGTTTTTACATTTCTTCCCCAAAGTGAGAGGAGAGCATTTTGTGTTGTTTTTAAGTGAAAACAAAATGATAGTAAAGGTAAAAAGTCTTTACCTTTTCAGGCCACCTAGAATTCAAGTAATGAAGGGGCCAGATAATGAGTCCTCTCTGAAAGCTTTTAGAAGGCAAAAACTCTGTAGAGGGAAATAGGTACCAGAATTCTACCCTTTCTAGCACCTTCTAGCAGGCTACCTCCTTCCCGAGGGCAACCACAGGAAAGCAAAAGAGATCTCTGTCTATCAATTTTAGTGCTATTACGAGATTTGGTAGAACACAAAATCATGAAAAAAACCCAATGAATTAGTAAATGAGTAAGATATTCTGAGGCCTGAAGTTAACAGTTAACTCTTATCCAAGCTGGGCATGATAGTAGGATAAGGGAATTTATGGAGCACACACATAACGTTGAGTAAGACTAGATACAACACTGCATAATTCAATCTGCGTATAGCTTAGAAACAGGCATAACTAAACTACAAGGGCAGAATTCAGGAAAACTAGCAGGGCTATGTTTAGGGAGCCAAAGAGATTGATTGGTAGGTAGAAGGAGAGTTTCTAAAGTAGCAACAGCAGTCTCTGCTTTCACATGGGTGGTGGCAACATGAGTGTTTTCTGTGTGATTGTTCTGTACGTGTTTTCTATACATGAATTATTCTTCACAGTAAAAGGGATTTTAAAATACACAAAGACTTTGCTCTTTTTTATGCTGGTGGGGATAGAAACCAGGTCCTTCTTTCTGGTCAAAATTTCTGATCCTAAATATTTTGTATTGTTTCTCTTATGAAAAACCCAGAGTAAAAATAAAAAGTGAAATAAAAAATTGATAATAGGAAGTAGGCAGAGAGATCATCTCAAAGGGGAAGGGGATCAAGAGATTGGAGAGGGTTAAAAGATGGGGGGTAAGGGATAAAAAAGGAATTGGGGTATGTTATATATCAATTCCATGTGAGAAATGAAAATATTATGTACTGCAAATATACGAAAGAAAAAAGAAGGGGATCAAGATATGGATGGAAGAGGGAAAGAAGGGAAAAGGGAAGAAAAAAGGAATTAAGATATGTTATATACATGTACCAACTTCTCAGGAGGAGTGTGATCATTATGTACTACACACATTCACTAATAAAATAAAACAACAAAATGGAAAAAGAATATGTATGACTTTCAGGTCTTATGACTCATATGAAACTGACTCAGTGCATATTATATTTGGAGAAAATTTTTATTAATTCATATAAGAGATTGTGATAACCAGAATTTAATCAGAAAACACAAAATAGTAAAATAAGATAAACTGAAAAGAGTATTACATGGTTACCTTAATCATACCTAATCATAATTACCAATTAAAAAGGGGTTAGGGAAATATTTTCAAGTTACTCCAAGATTTTAGACTTGAATGACCATGTGACTAGTGATGAAAGAAAATATGAGATGCTAGTTTTCTTTTCTAGGTCACATAACCTGATGAGCTAGAAATGTTCATAAAGGCAAAAGTCTCCTTTTATAGCAAGAAATCCAATTTTGCAATGTTCTTGTTTTAGTTTAAAAAAAGAATTATCATTTACACAGGACTTATAAATGCTTTAGTAGTGGCTAAATAGTAGTCAAAGGACTATTGGTTTGTCTGATTTTATCTCCATATTCTGGGTTGATATATTGATACAAACACATGAGATTAATTCACTTTGAAATTAAGGAAAAATGGATCAGTGTTGGCCATGGACAGAGTAAGAATAGGAAAAAGGTAAACAGATGATGGCACTGCCTCTAAAACTACTGTTCTACTAATACCTGAAATTCCATTATCAGAGAACACTCTATGCTTAAGAATTTCCATTTCTCCATTATTTTTCTTTAGAAATTCAAATATTCATGAGAGTGATGAGTCTATCATTTTCATCTTTCATTGGTAAATTGAAATGAACATACACAAAATGTTATGGAAATTGAAGTTTATTTAAGTATGATATTTAGCATAATGTCAGAGATACAGCAAGTGCTAATTACTACCTTCAATCTAGAGGCCAGAAAATAACAATTACACCAAGTTTATATTTTTAAACTCTTTATTTATTATTGGTATTGTTAAAGTAACTCTTCTGAATAATTCAAGTTATAATGCAAACAACAGCCATCTTCCTGGGATTATATGCACAATCTCAGAAGTTGGGGGGATGCAAACAATTTGTTCTAATTTTCCACTCTTAAAAGTATGTAATAAACTCTTACCTAACTGAAAACAAATATTGAAAAGTCACAATGTGCTCATACAAAGAAAACTACATAAACAACAAACTAGTTTTTACACTGGAAAACTGAAATATTTTGACAAAAATCTCTATAAGATTATTTGATTCCTACAGAGCCAGAATAAAAATATACCAAAATTTTGGAGAACAAAACAGTGGTTTCAAAACTTGCTGCACATTAGAATCACCTGAGGAGCCTTTCAAACTCCCAATGCCCAGATAACAGCTAATACCAATTAAGTCAGAATGTCTGTAGTGGGAACATGGCATTGATATTTTTTAGGATACCCAGGTGGTGCTTTAAAATGTGCAGCAAAATTTTGAAGCCACTGGAGTAAGGTAAGTTTTATATCCTCCACATCTGTTTAGAAGGCATTTCAAGCTGTACATAAAAATTTAGTTTGAAGAAAGAATGGAAATAATTTTCTGATATTTTTCTTCCACTAATCCATAAACACTACCACACTTTCCGTCTACTTCCTTAATGATCCAACGTTATGTGGCTTTGGAGGCAAGAGAAGGAAGCAAAGGGGAAGAAAGAGGAGGGGAGTGAAAAAAAGGAAAGGAAAGGTAGAGACTAGTAGAGTATCAGGAGTTTGCAACCATTGAGCACTAAGGGGATTTGAGAATTACAATTCCCATTCCTATATTTCACCCTCAGATCACTTTGTGTTCAAAACATTGGTTAGATGTTGGTTAGATATCATCTCTGGGCACAGGCAATCATATTAAGACCAAGATGAAAGGCTCTAGAGCACCAACTGCAAGCATTAGGAGACACATGATTAATAGTGAGGACAATGAGCCAAACCTCTTGCCACACTTCTAGGGTCTAACATCCCCTCACTTTCTCAAGATTGAAAGCATCTACTTAGTTTTCAATTGCCTTCCTGGTGCTGAGGGATTCTTTATTTTGTCCTCACTAACTGCTGACAAGCCCTTCCCAGAAAATTCAGAGTGAGTTTCCTGATTTTTATTTCTGAGATCTTCTCTTTCATTAGCTATGGTTAATTGCATGTGTAACACTGGATATTTAACAATAAAAATGCACCGTTATTTCATATATGTCCCACTATTTAAAATAAAGATCATACCTATGAAATATGAAGACATTTACCTTTATATCTCCTAAATTATATCTGATATTTAAGCAAAGTCATCAAGAAGCACATCTTGGAACTTGATAACATGTCAAGCAAAGCTGAACAAGCTCACATTATGCTGCACAACAATAAGGGACTAAAATATCAACAATATTTCAATATTTTAAAACACTGTTTATAATCTCTAAGAAGTCTTTCTTTTATGTTCCACTTCTGTTGCTTATTAGAAGAGGGCTAGAGCACATATACAGTAAAGTGAATGGAAACTTCTTTTTTAAGATAGCATACTAGCTAATACTTACAAACTTAATGTACATAAAGTTTCCATTCTGATTCCAGCTTTATATTTACTCCTAGAGAATATGTTCTGATTATCTCCTTATATAAAGTTATAGATTTCATTCTTAACCTTAAAATCTGAAATTTTTAACTGGATGTCAGTTACTTCATTAGCCTACATAGCCAGGCCCAAAATTGTTCTAGAGTCATGTGGATATTAAGTCTATGGAACTCATGTTACATTGACATTTAAATAATTTAGGTGGGGCAAATAATAGTTGAATAAGATCCTTTGGAGACCTTTTCCCTACAAGCATTTCAACTTGAACAGATGTTCTGGTACCAAACTACATTTTCAAAAGCTAAGGGAATCAGATGAAATATCATATGCCTGCTTTTAGTGTAATAAAATGAAAAGACTAATTGAAGAAGGCAAGAAGGAAAGAGTTGTCTAATTCCTCTCCAAATTAAAAGTAGTGAGCACAGAGAGATAACTTCCACTTAGGAGAGGAAGAGATAGGTATGCCCATGCCTATGACTTAAAACCAATACCAGGGCTAGCAAAATGAAATACAGTTTTGGGCAAAACCCCATGATGCCAACCCCTAAGCCAATACTTTCAGACTGAGCCTCTGAAACCACGTTACATCAGGCAGCTGAATGTTTCTACTATCACTGCTCCAATTAGAAGAGCCAGGTGCAAGAGTGTCCATCCACTGGGGAACAGGGCATGGAAGCACAGGGTTTTGTCTTGGAGCCCAGTGGCAGGACTACTGAGATGAGAACCAGCACCTAGCAGAAACTGAAGGCCAGTACAGACCAGACCCTCTAGACCAGCCCAACATCAGTCAGATACTTGTATGTGGATAGGACACACTCTAATTTCACTATGCATTATTTCCAGCCTTACAGTGTACCAGGGACACCGCCACCATGAAGTTTGTGCAAGCCCCTGTGGCCATGTGACTTGGGCATGACCCAGCTTAGCATCTGTTATGGTGGCAAGGAGGATAATCTACCACCTCAAAGACTGTCCTTTAATTTAAGGAAGTACAGCTTTCACCAGACCAGTGCTCACAGATAATGCTAAAGAACTTCCTTGGCACCAGGCAAGACCTGTGCTCCAATGGAACCAATACATGAGTGGGCCTGCAGCACTACTAGCTGAAGCATGGGCCTCAGTGCATTCCTGAGATTATGTAAGTCTGTGCTGCTGTGATATTCAGGTAACCCAGTTTAGCACCAGCCTATTCCACCTTCACCAACACTACCCTAAATTCAGGTAGCATAAAGTGGTGCAAGAACCCATTCACTGGTAGTAGGATAGGGTAGTTATCATAAGACTTCATCTTAGAACTTAGTCCATGGCTAATGAAACCTAACAGTGAGTATAACCTAATCTCCCATCCCTGGGCCTAATTATAAATGAAGCTTCTGGAACAACTCCAGTTCCAGAGGAAGACAAGTGGCCCCAGTCTACTGGATTTCTAGCTAGTGTCAGGTGTAGCTGGTTGTATAAGTATTTAAAAAATGTATCTCAAAATGAACAAAAGGCTGGGGATATAGCTCAGTGGTGAATCCCTTGTCTATAATATGCAACACCCTGGGTTCAGTCTCTACACTTCTAAACAACAACAACAACAACAACAACAACAACAAAACAAGCAGAAAAACCCTCCTAGAACCCAAGATCTCACTTAATACCTCAAATAAGGTGAAACTAACTAGGATGTAATCAGTTTGGCGGAGCTTTCAGATCAAGGAAACTCAATGAACTTGAAGAAAACATAGAAAAATCTTTTAACATTTTAACAGAGAAACTTAACAAAGGGATGAAAGCAGATTTTTTAAAAATCAAATAAATTACTGAGCCAAAAAATACTCAGTGAAATTAGAAACATGATAGAAGGCATCAATAAAAGGATAGATCAGGGGCTGGGGATTTAGCTCAGTGGTTCCAGCACCAGCCTCACAAGCGCAAGGATCCGAGTTCGATCCCCAGTACCAAATAATAATAATAATAAAAAAATAATAAAAAAATAAAAGGATAGATCACACAGAAGGAATAATTAGTGAGTTGAAGACTGCCTGTTTGAAATTACAGTGTGGGGGAGAAAAAAACAAGGAAATGAAATGAAAAAAACTTTAAGAACTTTGGGACAGTACTAAAAGAGCATATGCTTTGGTTAGTGGAGTTAAAAAGAACCTGAGAATGTCAAAGACATGGAAAGTTTATTCAAAGAAATAATAATAGAAAACTTACCAAACCTAGGAAAAGATAGAAATAACCCAAGTATGGGAATGACAAAGGTCATCAGTTAGATTTAACTCAACCAAGTCTACCCGAAGACATCTCACAACTGAGCACTCAAATATTCTCAAGTTGCAAGAATAAAGAAAGAAATAACACATAAAAGTGTCCTGATTTTCCTGACAGTGACTTCTCAGCAGAATTTTTGCAGGACAGAAGAGTAACAGGATTTTTGTAGTATTAGAAGAGAAACAGACTATCAACTGGGAATCCTGCACCCATCAAAAATGTCCGTTAGAAAAGAGAGGAAGACAACTCCCAAACAAAAGCTGAGAGGACATATTTTCACCAGAACTGTTCCACCAAAAACTACTAAAGTAAATTTTGCAAATCGAAAGAGACATTAATGAGTCAGAAGAAAACATGAGGAGTAAGACTCAGCAGTAAGAGTAATTATAGTGTCAGAATACTTCCATATTGTAAACATGATCGAAAAACCATTCATATCCTTAGTATGAAGACTAAAATAACAATTAAAAATAATACCTACATTAAAATGTTAAGAGGTAAACAATGTAAATAAATGGCATGTCAAAAGTTCCACAAGTGAAAAGGAATAGAGAACACAATGAATTTGTATTAATATATTTTCTCTTATTCTTTGTTTTTTTTCTTTCTGAGCATGTTAAATTACTACATTTTAAAATAGCTTGTTATAAACAAGACTTTTTAAAGTCTGATGATAAAGCAAAAATCTAAAATGTACAATCCAAAAGTAATAAGCAAAGAGCCGAACACACTACTACAGTAAATCACATAACCACAAAGGAAGACTGAAAGAAAGGGAGGAAAAAAGAAAAATACTACAACAATACAAGAAAACAAATTACAAAAAATGACTGTAGTAAGAAATATTTATCAATAATTACATTGAATGTAAATGAATTAAATCCTCTAATTGAAAAAGATAGACTCTCCAGATAGATTAGATGCTAGACCATGAAAAAGCTCCAACAAGTTTTAAATAATTGAAATCATTTTAAGTTATAAGTTCACAATTAAATATAGCCAGAAATAAATAACAAGATCAACTTTGGAAACCAACCATGTGGACAGTAAGCAACTTACTTTTGAACAACCAGTGAGCCAAGCAAAAATCAAGAAGAAAATTTTAAAGTTGTTTCAATAAATGAAAATGTAGCTATAACATACCAAAACCTTAGTAATAACAGAAAAATTTATAGTAATCAATGCCCCTATCAAAAATGTAGAATCATTTAAAACAACCTATGCCTATATTTCAAATAACTAAAAAACCAAGAACAAACAAATCCAAAGTTGGGGGGAATGAAAGAAATAATAAAATAAGAGTAGTCAAAAATGAAATGGAGATGAAAGTTTTAAAAATTCGGAAAATAAGTGGCTGGTTCTTAAAAGGTAGACAAAATAGATGAACCTTTACTTAGTGTAACCAAGAGGAAAAAAAAAAAAAGACTCAAACACATTCAGAGTTGAAAGCAAGAGACATTTCAGCTGATACCACAAGAATACAAAACATCATTAGAGATTTTTATAGATCTAAATGCCAATAAATTTGATAACCTATAAGATGAATCAGCATTTAGTCATATACACATTATAAAGACTGAATCATGAAGAAATGGAAAACATGAACAGACCAATAGCAAATAATGAGATTGAATCTGTGATAAGAAGCCTCCTCTTAAAGAAAAGCCCATAAAATCCTGGCTCCACCGCTGAATTATACCAAACATTTACAAGAGAAACAACGCAAATTCTTTCTAAGTTATACCAAAAAGAATAGAAGAATAAGAAATTCTTCCAAACACATTCTACAAAGATAGCATTACTCTGACACCAAAATCAGATAAAGACATAATAAAAAAGGAAAATTATAAACTATATTATTTTTTCTTTTTTTTTCCCATTAACTTTATTGGTACATTTTAGGTATAAAATACAGTTACATTCATCA
>NW_004624733.1:1152144-1183600 GCF_000247695.1 Heterocephalus glaber | reverse complement strand
CCCTTCAAGTTATTTTCATGCATGGAAAAAAAGGGTTGAGGCTAATTTTTTATATATGGATAACAGGTGTTCTAGTGTGGTTTTCTGAAGACAGTATCTCTTCCTTGGCTCTACAAACCATATTCTTAATGAGCACAGAGGCAAAAATCCTCAACAAAACACTACTAGCAAACCAAACCCATCATCCCTTTAAAAGGTTATTCATTATGTTTAAGTGGAATTTATCCCTGGGTTGCAAGGATGATTCAATGTATGCAAATCAATAAACATGATACACCACATCAATAGAAGGCAGGTCAAAAGCCATCTGATCATAATTATAGATGTAGAAAAGGATGAAAATCAAATCCCTTTATGATAAAATCTCCCGGAAGTATGGCCATTATCAATAGGACTAAAGATAACAAGTGCTGCCAATGATGTGAAAAAAAAGGGAACAATTTCAGTTTTGTTGAAAGGTAAAACAGTATGCAAAATAGTATGGAGGTTCCACAAAAAAATTGAAAATCAAAATAAAATGTCATCTAGCAATCACACTACTAGGTAGATACACAAAGGAAATTAAATCTGTTAGACAAGGAGACATCTGCAAGCCTATGTTTGTTGTAGTTCTATTCACAGTAGCTCAGAAAAACAGTCTTAGTGTTTATTAACTAATAAATGCATAAATAAAATGTGGCATGTGCATATACACAATGGACCATAAAAAGAATGCAATCCTGTCATTTGCATCCACACAGCTAGAATTAGAGGTAATTATAAAGGAAAGAAGCCAGACACAGATAGACAAGTGTTGCAGGACACCACTCATATAAGTAATATTAAAAACTTTGTCTCATAAAAGCTGAGAACAGAAATGTGGTTACCAGAGGCTGGGGAGAGCGGAGTGGGCAGGTGAGGGTGTTGACCAATGGGCATGGAGTTCCAGTTAGGAGCAAGAAATTCTAGTGTGCTAATGCACAGGAGGGTGACTATCGATAACAATAATATACTGTATATTTTGAAAACCAAGAAGAAATGATTTTGAAAATTTCCAGTATAAAGAAATCATAAATGTTTTAGGAGATAGGTATGTTTAACTGATTTAAACATTATGCAATGTGTACATATTTCAGAACATTACATGGACCTCACTCATGTTTTATGTATCTATTAAAAATAAGCTGAAAAATATTGCACATGTCACTTGAAAAGGATATGTATTCTCTTTTGAATTCCGATAGATATATAGATAGATCGCAATCAATCAAGCTTTTTTATTTCATTTGAGTATATGTTTAAAATGACACTATGTTTGTATTTAAATATTTTTATCCTTACTAATTTTATGTTTAATATGTCAGCTTCTGGTACAGGCTGAAATATCTCACAATGATTGTAAATTTTCCTTACAACTGTGCAAGCTATCTCATATTTTTTGAAACTATGTTACTTTTTGCATGAAAATTAATGATTTGCAAATTTTTGTGGCCTTTCCTACAGTTAAATACACTTCCATCTTAGCATTTTATCACTGTTAATATCTTTTTTGGCTTTAAATTCTATTTGGTCTGGTATGATAATATTCTATTTTCAGTGTTTTTTGTTTGTTTGTTTCATTTGGTTTTGTGCTACTGACACTGAAGAGTTTATCAGTAAGACAGTGGTGTGATTCTTGCTCCTACAGACAGGAACCCTTAGTGAGTCTCAAGGAGTGGGCAGGCGCTGTCAGGTGCATTTGGCGGGGTGGGCCCTGAGCCAAGGTCAAGGGTGGCCTCTATCTACTAATTCCTTCCTGAGAGTGTAAGTCTCAAAATATGTTCCCTTGTTCCTAGCCACACTGATTTGTCTTCCTCAACAATTCACCCTCTTTCTACTACTTCTCATTTCAGGGAAATTTTTTTATAACGGAGGTGAGGTTGATTTTTGGTCACAGAAGTATTTCTTATTTGACTGTGGCTTAGGCACAACCTACCCTGAAGCTCAGGTTTTTCCTTTTTCCCTTTACCTTCTCTACCTTCCCAGTACAATGAACTGTCTACCTGACTGAACAGGGAAAAATCCAGTGGAAAAGTGAAATAATTAAAAAATCCAATTATTTTTAAAGTAGAATCCAGCCATATACTTTTAAGCTTTAGGAGAAATATTGGAATTTTCATTATAAAAACTAGAATGGTATTAAAGTATTCATATACAGAAGTAAAATGAAAGTCCTCCTTCATAATACTCCCACTTCACTCCCAAGTCTAATTCCTTTTGCAGAGATTTTTTATTATCAGTTGTTTAGTTTCAAGAACTTTGGTCCAGGCATTTACACATACAGATATTTTATATGATGTATGCAACTGTATAGAGATTCTTGATTCATAAATTCTATCATGCCGTATGTCTTCTAAAATTAACAGTTTCAGTTGGAGAACTTCTAATGTCTTCAAAATTAATATTTAAAGTGAATCTTTAATATAGACTCACCCACATTTTAAAGCAAGTGTAATTTGTTTCTAGTGACAAATCATTCTATATTAACCATTGTCTTATTGATGGACATTTTTAGAAACATATCCCTTTGTCCTGTAATTGTCTCTTGACTACTGGTTAGACAGATGGCATTTCTTCTAAACACTCAATGGGTATTATTAATGTCTAGTAAAATATTTTAAACAGTTTCCAGTTTTTCTCTGAATTTGTAACATGTTAACCTTTGAATTTCAATTTTCCATTAATATTTGGAATTTTTCATGAATATTTCTTCACATAAAGTTGGGGCTGGGGATTTAGCTCAGTGGTTTCGCTGCCTGCTGTATAAGCGCAAGGACCCAATTTCAATCCCTGGTCCAAAAAAAAAAAAAAAAAGATCACATAAAGTTGAATTACTGCATGATTAATTTCTCTTGTTTTCCATTTCCCTACAAGATACTGATTTTGATTATGTTCTATGAATTATTTAAAAACCTAGGCTTCCAGTCATGACCAAGCTCTTACTAAGCAACTTAATCCCTCTGATCTCAGCTTCTTTGTGTGTAATGAAGAGGTTTGCACTTGCTGACTTTTAAAATGCTGTGTGTGTGTCTTTGATTCACCCTCAATTACTGAGCTGCTAACTTGGAAAAAGACCTTTTCTCTTGGAGTAAGAACTCCATGACAGTTAACCCTGATTGTTGACTTTTCAGCTTTGGTTGAGCAGAACTTAGCTGCTCATGCTCAGTTGTTAACTGTATGTTCCTTTACACATGCTTAGATCTGCATAGCTCTTGGCAGTATTTTAGATAGCATCTCATTGCTCTTACATTTTCTAATTTGTTATTGTTGGTGTAGAGGAATTTGATTGATTTTTTAATTAGTTGATTTTATATCCATTTACTTTGTTGAAATATTTTAGTAGTCCTTACTATTTCATCTGAGAATTCTTTTAGGTTTCTTAAATAAGTGATGATATCAAATATAAACAATACACTTTGGATAATTTTAGTTCATTATAATGCAATTTATGCTACTTTTTATACACATAATAAGCTTAAATACCTTAAGGGGCATTTTCCTACAACATTAAGGTTTTGCATGTATCTAGTTCATAATTTAATTCTTTTTCTGTAAATATATCAAATTTATTTGAATATTTAAATAGTTCCATAATTGTTACAATCTAATATTCTGCTACTTATTTTATTTCAATACTATTATTTCCATATTACAGGTCACACTTATCCGTGTGTGTCCCTATAGATCTAGATTCTTTTAACTATTTGATATCTATGACATTACTTATTTTCCATGGAGGTATTATTGGACAATTGTGTCATTTTCATCCCTTCTCTGGAGCAAACAGTAGTGCATAGAACATCTTATAGACTGCTCCTGAGAATCAAGAAAATACAGGCTGTTTGCCTGTAGCTATATTCAGCAGGCCACCTCTGGTCAGCAGTTTGAAGCACAGATGACATTTTTAAAAACTCTCCCAAATGTGGAGATCTCAGAAACTGTCTAAAGGGTAGCAGGATTGGGTCGGGGATTTAGCTCAGTGGTTTTGCCACCTGCGCAAGGATCCAAATTTGATCCCCAGTACCACCCCCCTCCCCAATAAAAGGTAATGGGATTATTTCAGGCATTTTTTTGGGTCCCCAAGATAGTCTGAGATGGCTGAATCTCCTCCCCCTACTTTTCTCCAGAACAAATGTGAAAGAAATGAGAATCCAAAAACTGTGAGCAGACAGAGAGAGAAAGTGATCCAAGGGGCTGAAGCTGTTACTGACATCTCCAAGAACACTTAGAGGTACAGAGCATCCAGGTGGCCAAACCTTGTTTTCTGGCAAATTTTCTCCAAAAGATGCTTATAATTAAGGTGGAACTAAATACAGCCAACTTGGGTCACATGGTAACAGAAAGCTGCTGTTTTATCTTTATCTCTTCCTTCTGAATATTCTTGTTTCCTCACTGATGTGAACCATGGTAGCTAGGCGAACAGAGACACTAATGACCGGTCTTACTAAGCAGCATTAGCCCATAGTTTGAAGGTGGAGGAGGAAGCCAAACTGAGCTCAACAAAACAAAGTGGTATAGAAGAGGAGATCTCAGAGCTGAGAGTATTTTCTCAAATATTGGTAAATGATATCTATTTCTAGGGCCTTTGGTATTTCTGAATCTGGCTTTTTTCTAAAGCTGGCCATAGGTTTAGGGTCACTCACTGAGGGAACCAGGTAACCCCACTACTCATTGATTCCTTCCATTTGCTGTTCTTTCAGCTTCTCCACCTTCGATTCTCAGTTTGCAAGACTGACCTTCCCCTTAAACCACTTTCTCCCTGTTACTATTGCATCAGGTTATTGCATGTTGTAGTGTAGACTTACATTGTCTCCCAAAAGTCTTAGGTATTCAGAATTGGAGTTTCTTGAAGGTAATTGGATTATGAGGGCCCTAGATTTATCAGTAGATTAATTCATTTATGAGAACACAGTTTTATTGGGAAATGATGAAAATTTAGGAAGTGTAGCCTAGATGAAGGAAGTAGGTTAAGGATACCTGAACTTCAGGACCATATCTGGTCTCTGGTCCCTTTCTTTCTGTCTTTTCCCCCTTTGTTTGCTTCCTGCCTGCTCTGAGGTAAGAAACTGATGTTTCTGCCTAGCCAAAGGTGTTTAAAAAAAAAGCAATGAAGCCAGCCAATCATGGACTGAAACCATGAGCCAAACTAGTACTTTCCTCCTTGTTTGTATCAGGTATTTTGTTACAGTGACACAAAGCTGACTAACATTCTGCTCCTTCCAGGAATCACCTTGAAATGCCATTGGAGTGAATTTACAATTTGATGACCATGCTTTGCACCATATTCTCAACAGCATTTGTAAAATTTTATATACTCTACATCAGAGGCTTCACATATTAAAAATTCTTAGTACCTTTGTAAATACAGATTAACCCATTTCTTTCTCTCCCTTATTTAGAAAGCTTTTGCATTTTTAAGGTTTTTCTCTCATTTTTTAACTTCACTTTTTGCTATTTGACTCAACTTTCAACCTCCTGTTTTTAATTTCCCATAAGCATTTGGAGTTTAGTTCTCCAAAATTAGAGGATATTTAGGAGTCCAAAAGGAAAAATATCACTGGTGTTCTTGCAATTGTGGAAGCTTCCCTGTCTGGCAATCCTTGAATGGAAACCTGAAGAAGACCCACAGTTGAGCTGCAAGGAAAAAACTCATACCAGAACACCTCTCAGCAAATCAGTGTGCCTAGACATCTGCCTGAACCATCTGTGAACTCACATTCAGTTAGTTTGATTGATTCAGGTAAAAATGGTAGAGTAATAATTCCCTATAACTCACTTAAATATTAAGAACCAAATATGACAGTGTCAACAATAAACCTTCAAAATTTGATGGAAATTCCTCTTGAAGTAGTTGGTGAATGGTCCCATCCACAAACTATAATGAATATCTGCTATACATTGTGGTGTATAATTTTGGCTGTGACACATGCATGTGTGTGTTGTGGTATGTTGTGAGAATGAAGCTGAAAGTGTCCTTTGCTGTCTACTTATCTGGATAGGTTCACTGGAAATACCTATTGCTCTGTCTGCGATAAACTGCATCCTCACTAATTTCTGCTGTTCCTAGCATACCCTTTTGAGTGTTATGCCTAAGGGTTTAAATTCTGTTTCTCAGTTACATTCCAATCTGGGATTTCCTGGCTTCATCACTGCATTGCTAAGACTCTGACCTAATTACATTTTTCTCTGAGTTCCCAAATCCCTTTCTTTTCATTCACAGAGAATATTTCCTTCTAATTTCTGAGCTAAGTCCTACCTTCTCCAAGACATTCTCTTTAGCTTTTAAAACTGTAAAGTTCCCTACTTTTAACAGTAGATTGTAATGGTTCATTAAGCTACAGCCAGAATCATGGTCAACAAACAAACAAACAAACAAATCCCACTAGTTCCCCTTTTCTTAAGGGTTTTGAGAGTATAATCTTTAAACATCTCCAGTGGAGGGCACTATGGAAATAAAATTAACAAAATATTACAGAGAACTCACTAGGAACCAGGCACTCTTCTAAGCATTTGTATGGATTATTTTAATTAGTGTTCAGAATGATTCTTCAAGGCTGATGCCTTTGAAGAGTTTGTTCATACCTCAGGTTACTACTGTACATTGTGGTCATATCAGGTACTAAGAAATTTCAAGATCAGCGAGGTGCCCCTGGCCCATCCAAGGCTCATCAATCCAGACTATACTATGCACAGGGAGAAGGAACCTTTTGGCCTTGGTAATTTCTGAACTGCCTTGAATGTTCCCGCCAAGTGCAGTTGCATGGAGCCCTCCTACCCCACCATCATCACTATCCTGTAGCTGTTGGGAACATCGACAACACAATGGTTTATGAAGTCCTGATGTGGACCCAGAATGTTAGGTGGAGTGCCCCTAGGCACCACTCTTTTATGGTATGAATAAAACACTCTCTCCTGGAGATGCACCCTTGTAGAGATGCAAGCAGAGTGGTCTCAGGATGTTGTTGCTATGCTTGTATGCATGGTGCCTCCTGGTCGGTTTCTTTTTTCAATCACTTTTGCTCTCTCTCCATTCTAGCTTAAGGAATACTTTTCATCACTAAAAGGCATTTTACCTCATTCTCCACTGTCATATATTTCCTCCCAAATACCAACACTGCTAACTGTTCCCACACCCCAGATTCCCCTTCCCTTACTTTTTTCTGTTCTGTCATTTCTTCACTGCAGAACAGCCAGCTGACTCAAGAAGGCTAGATCCCAAGATGGAAAGAAATACCAGTGATTCTAAAATTATAGTGCAGACGTATCAGAGAACTTCAAATTTATCCTGACACATTTTTTTAAATCACATAAACATTTTATTAAAATGAACTACAAATTATGTAAAACGTGATTTTTACCTTATGCCTCCCCAAGTTTACTTGACTACTCAAAGTTAACATGGTTAACTACTTTCTCTGCAAACCTTCATATGTTTTTCTATATTCACAAACAAAATTTTCCCTTTCACATATAAAATGAACTAGGTCACATCCAAAATGGTGTAATTCTATGATTCATTCTCTCCTACTTACTCATCCACTGAAAAAGTAATTCTTTTCTGAAAGCTAATAGTTAATATCTGCTGAGTGATTCCCAGGGGTCTAGGACCCTGCTAACTGCTTTATATGTAATTATTATGTGCAATTTTTACAACATCTTTATGGAATAGGTACAATTATTATCCCCACATGACAGATAAGCACACAAATACACAGAGGCCAAGTGACTTGTCTGACACATTGGAGAAAGTCAAAATATTGTCCTTCAGTTAATTTTCTCTATTGCCTACACCTGAGAGACATGATGACTTTACCACTAAAAGCTATAAAGCTATATTTGAATTTTAATTTTCTCAACACTAGGATGGTATTGTTTTACAGAAGGGGGAAAACTGACTCCTTATTTTTTAAATCCTATGCAGCTAAGCAAAGGTTAGCTAGGGACAGTAAGCTGTAATACAGATTCAATACACTCAACCTCCTTTTTGCTTTATAGATTTTGAATGCAATTTATGTTATGTCAAGTTTGTGATATAGTTGAAATTGTGACAGACAAAAAATTGATGACATGTAGGAAAATATTTAACACTGGCCCATACTGAGGGAGTCACATTATCGGGGTCAAGGTGGAGATCCTTAGAAAACTTGCTCTGGTTCCATCCCAGGCCTTTGAAAGAGCTCCATCAACTGCCTCCCTCCCTGGGGCAGTTACTTGGCTCATTTCTTCATATAGAAGCATCCTCAGTTTTACAGAATCACAAGGAAGCCTTAAATTTGGTTAGTACAACTACATTTTGATGCAGCAATATTTTTTCAGTGTGGGAGGACATCAAGCTATGAAAATATCCTTGGAGAGAATTGCTTATTAAGTTTAGCTTTTTTAAAGTACTTTTTTTCATGAAACACCAGGAGGTCCCCTTCACTTTTCAGACTCATCTTGTTTTGCCTTTGTCTAATGAATTTTCAAATACTTTTTGATGAGCTATTAAGCTTGGAGGAAAAAAAACTCTTTAAGAAGACAGTGCTAATGACAAGTAGAAAAAGCCCTAAAATTGAAGATACTCTTCATTATAGTCTATTTTTTGGAACGCAGAGTTCGTGCTTACTAGTTGAGGGCATAAATAAAAGTCAAAGATTCTCTTGGAGCATATCTGGGTGCATATATCTGACCCTGATGGGCCTGCACTATTTTTGATAAGTAAATTTGACATGTAGAATACAGGATATTTACTTAAATTTGAATGTCAGGTAAAAGAGTGAATACATTTTAAAAGTAAGAATACCTCAGGTATTAAATAGGATATACTTATACGAAAAAGGATTATTTGCTATTTTTCTAAAATTCAGATTTAATTGAATATCTTATGTTTTAATTGACTAAATCAGGGAACTATTGATGAACTTTGGTGGAGGCATCTAAAGGAAGGCACACACTGGCTGTTAACAATCACAGGTGGCTTGAAGAGTTCTGGGAACAATGTGAAACCCCTTAATAGTGTACCTCAGAAGCCATGGTCATATCTTGACTACAAATACTTCCTTGTGCTTCCCTAACTTGGTGTGACCTTCCTTGACCTGCTGCTTAGGGTTTTTTTAGTAAGTCTTGAGGTCCCAGGGGGCTAATTCCCCAAATCAGTCTCATTTTTGTAATCAATTCAAACTTGAATTTTCCTAGAAGTAGCTGTATGCTACTGACAAAAGAGAAGCAGTTTGTGAAACCTGAGGTCAACATAGCATTTGCCTTCCTGTGTAGAATTTTTATTTTGGGGTGGGGAGTATTAACAGAAGCCATGTAAAATGTTTCAGGTCTCTTAGAATGACAGAAATAGTCCTGCTACACTTCTGGATGTGTGCTCAGATATGATTTTTTAAAAATAAAAGCTTGGGTGTTTCCAGAACCAGATAAAGTTCTTAGTTTCAAGGTCACCTTCTATGGTTTGAGCAAACAGAAATCACAGAGAGGTCCTTGGCTTCATCCATTGTTACAGGCTCTTCTATGTGGTTCTATGTAGTTGATATTTCAAATTCAAGCTTATTTACAGCTATAAAGTTCTGGAAGTTCTCTGATGTGTTCTGTAGACCTTCAGTCTCGCAGAGAAAGCAAGACTGAGCTATAGAAAATATATGAATTTTCTAGGTTGACAATTGGATCATATAGATCCTGAAGACACAGAGATCCTCCCTGATGATCTCAAAGGAATTTGCACCTGTTTTGTTGCCTTTCGGGACACAGAGAAAGGAAGCTACTGAAGCTACGGCACCTGACTCCAGGGATGTCAAATGTGTCTGAAAAAAATTGGTTATCTAGGTAACACTGGTATTACAAGACTTAAGAACAGAAAATTATCAGAGATAGAATTGTCTAGGATGGGAAGGACATTGCAGAAATTTCACAAATGTAGCAGGACCAGAAATGGCAATGAGGAATACAGGGCTGTGGCTGGGGTTGCAGGTTAAGGAATAAGGAATAACTGAGGGATTTGCCTGGTATAACTGGACAATCTGTCATTCATTCACTGATTTACTTACCCATCCATTCAATAGTTATTTATAGAATTAAGTGGTGTTTTAGGTTTTGAAATGCAACAATTTAAAAAAGTTCCTAGTATTCAAGGAACTTGTCCTTCATTTGGAGAGATTGGTTAGTAGACAGTTGCAGTATAGAAGTTAGGAAGCAGGGTCCTTGAGGGTCCAAACAGGAGGGCCAACTAATTGAGCCTAAAGCTTGGGAAGGAGACAGGCAATGGAAGAATGTGGGAAGAGGAAGTAGCACTGGAGATTTTCAGGTGAATGGGGATTGCATGACCCTTCCTAGGCACAGAGGGAGAGAAGAAATAGTTTCAGGCAGAGGGAACAGGTTTTACAGCACCACTAAATTGAGACTATTTCATGTTCTTTAGGATTGCTGGGGAATGAAACCCAAGGGAAAGAGTGGCAAGAGATATGGCTTGGAAAACATCCAGGGCTCTGTGGACTGTGCTAAGAATTTTGGACTTTGTTGGATGCCCTAAAGCTGTGAAGCAGAGGAGTGACTCTATCAGATATATGTTTCAGTAAAGTTACTTAAGTTCCTCAGAATAGATTTATCTGGACATCAACAGGATGGTAAGCAAAAATTTTTCTGTGTGAACCAGTTGTCACACATGGGACTAATAAGTCACCAGAACTAAGTGAATCAATGAGGGTGTGTTTGTTTGTTTGTTTATCTCACAGTGGCTATCATGCATCAGTTGGTCTACAGAATAATGTGAAATCTCTTTAAGATTCTACAGCACAATTTTTTCCTTGTATAATTTTGAATGACCTCAGGACCTGAAAGCACCATCCTCACAGAAAAAGAATCTGGCACATGTAATAGCTGATGGAAAACAATGAAATTTAAGTGATTTTGTGGTGGGGTTCTAGAATTATATAATGCTAAGGGCCAATTGCAGACTTTCCAGCATTGTAACTCTGATCCTCTTTACCTTCTCCTCTTCCCCATCCCCAGCTTCATGAGGATGGAAGGGTATTCTAGAAATCTCTCCTCAAACTCTTTTTTATGTGTTAGGTGCCTGTGGTAGGGTGTGCATGTAGTCCTAGCTCCTCAGTTCTGTAGAATGAGATGCTATACTTACCAGATGAATTTGATCCTGATCTAATTAAGCATAGTATTAATAATTGCCATTAACTAATAATTTATTGTTATGGTTTAAATATAAAATGTCCCCCCAGAATTCTCATGTGTGTGGAAAGTTGTTGGATCATGGAGATGCTGTACTCATCACTAAGGTCCTGACTTGGAAGAGTGTATTCTTGTCCCTGGCCCCTCTATGCTCTCTGCTTGCTGGTCACCCTGGATTGAATAGCTTTCCTTCTGCCATGCCACTTCTGGCTTGGAGTCCACTGACCATGGACTGAATCCCCCAAAACTGTGAACCAAATTAAACCTCTCCTTCTTTAAGTTGTGGGGGTCAGGTATTTTGTCCCGGTGATGAGAAAATTACTAATACATTTATTGAGGGATAAAAATTTTTCATGTTTTTAAAAAGAAAAAATGAGATTAGAATTTTATGATAAATATGCTTTGCTCCATCTTCTTAATTTATCTTTAATAACACTGAAATGTGTATAGCTGTCAGATGGGATTATTTTCAGTTTTCATTCTCTTCTAGCTTGAGAAAAATAATATTCACATTTGCCTACCTTAGTTTGCATGGCTGCAGATTGTGCTCTTTTTGCAAAAACAAAATGTAATGTAGGGTATTTTTTGTTTTGTTTTGTTTTGCTTGTTTGAGACAGAATCTCTCTATGTAGTTCAGGCTGGTTCTAAATTCTCTATATAGCCCAGGCTGGCCTTAAACTCACAGTGAACCTCCTGCCTCCCCTAAGTCCTGGGATTGCAGTCATGTGCCACTCACCTGGCAGGGCATTAAACTTCTTTACTCGTCCATTTCACATTAAAAAATAACTGAAATCATCACAGTGAAGGAATAAAGGAAAACTCATTCAGGAGTGGATTTACTTGAAGTAGATCATTGTTAAATGTTATGCAGCCTTGTTAAGTCACTTTCATTTTAGCCTGCTTTATTCATCCTAAGTAATTAATAGTGTCCATTTCCTACTCCCTTTAAGGGGTTAGGTAGGTTTTATGCCATTTTAAAAATAGGTTTATTGAGCAATATGCTTTAGAAGTATGAGAAATCCATGTAATTATAAATTACAGTTGCAATTCCTTCTGGTCAGACAGTTGCCTAAATCTTTATTCATAAGTGCAGCTCTTTCTTAAACCAAAGTATAAATCATTAGGTTTTTTTACTCTTAGGGAAATGCTTCACTTTGACAATAATAGATTAGTTTAAAGAGATGGTGCAAGCTTCAAGAGCTGAAGAATCACTACATTTTTATCTGGATTGTCCCTAAGTAACTATTTGTTTATGGAACAAATTAAGCAAGAATGATGAACAAAAATAAAAAAAGCCAAATAGACAAATAAACTAACAAAGGAATAAAAACATGCCAGATAACCATTGAAGATATTGGGTCTATTTCTCTGTATATAATTTATTCTCTTAAATAGAAGGTACAGCTATCATCTACCAGAGTGATGGAGAAAAATTAGGTACAACATGAAAAAGCAAAATCTCACAAAAAGTCATTTGCATTTTACATTTGTTTAGACAAAATTATTACCTAATTCCAGTTAAAATTCTTCTGTCAGATTTAAAAATCAAATTAGTAAACCGAAGATGGAAGGGAGATGTAATACTTTTTTTGAGTTGGGTGATTTCTTTTTTGAGGCAGTATGTATTTAAATTGAGATGGTTCTTTGGATAGACTGTTATGTCTTTGTATAAAAACGCTATTCAAGCACAGCATCTAGGACTATTATTAGATTCAAGACCAACTGTTAAAACTTTGGATCACAAGAGTAGTATTTAAAAAACCAGCAATCCTATATTTAGCATTTAAAAAGATTGCTGTGTAGCACTCTATAGAATCCTATGACATGTTTAGAAAATCTACCACCAAAATCTAGAAAATAATTAGTAACAGAAAGTCCACAATGAAAGCCTATTTTATTTTTTCTCTAAATGGGAAAGAGAAACTCTGGGAACAAAGTGGTTAAAATGGCAAAGGGTGCAAATAAGCAGCAAACACCAACTTCTAATTTCTAAACTACATGCAGTTCAGTAAGGAAAAACATAAAAATTATAACCAAGATCAAATTAATAACAGAAAAAAGGAAAATGGGGGACTAAAATCAATTATGAGAAATATGTATATATATTATAGATAATTGTTTTTGCTAAATCAAGCTATTTATACCTAACGTATCTTAGCTCTTTATGTTTTTTTTTCTCATTGTCTTTATTGCATTGCTTTGATTACATATAAGATGTTTCATGGGGCCAGGGATTTAGCTCAGTGTTTCCAGAGCCTGCCTTGCAAGCACAAGGTCCCGAGTTCAATCCCCAGTACCAAAAAAAAAAAAACCCAAACAAACATGTTTCATGGCAAAAAATTTGAAAAATTCAGAAAAGTAGAAATAAAAATGAAACATCTTTTATATTTTATGAAAAAACAAAACAGAATAATAAAAGAATAATGATAGTTAATACATTGTGTATCATTATCTTCAAAGTAGTTATTCAGAGTACAAGTCATAAGCCAAAAAGATTCTTATGAAAAAGGAAACAAACAGATAACACAAAACATTCTTTTCAATGATCTAAAATAAACTAGTAAGATAAGTAAAACAAATTTCTTAAGAACAAAATGCAAAGAGAACTACTTGAAATTATTCATGAATATTATAATGCATACAATGTATTAACACTTTTTTCTGCCAGGAACTAGCATGGTGCACTATGCATGTTATTTAACTTTGTAAGAACCCTAAACCACAGGAGCTCTGATTATCTCATCTCTGGAGCTCTGAAGCTTTCTGAGTCAGAAAATCAGGAAGGGCACCAGCGTCATCCAGGCTCACCTCTGTGATACTGGAGCCTCGATATCACCTTGGAATGCTGTAAATTTTAGGGAATCTCTTCTTTCTACTCTGCCTATATTTCCATTAGTGTGTTTTAAATAGTTTACATCTATTATAAATTATATAATAATTTCATTGTGAGGTCTCATTGCAATAATAGTAAGCTATTTTTATTATTTTTATGTTACATACTAATATATTAAAAATTTCAAAGCACTCATATGATTTTCTTTTTTTTGCTTAAATTCTTTTCTTGGTACATTTTAGGTATACAATACATTTACATTTATCTTTGGGTGCTTGTACCTGTACATGATGTATCTTCATTCTTATTTTTCCCCCATTACCTGTGTGCCCTTCACCCCTCCACCCTTCCCTATTTACATAGACTTCTTTTCCATTTTTTTTTCTTTTCTCATAATTTTTCCTTTCCATTCTTCCTTTCCCCTTCCCCTCCCACCACTCCTACCCCTTTGGACCTTTTCCTATTTCAAAGTATCAATTATTAGTTATTAATCCTTTTAGTCCTTATTTACACTCTCAGTTTCTCACACTGGAGCAACTATTCGGTATTTACACGTGTGTCCTATTTATTTCACTTAAGAGTGTGGCCTCAATATTATTTCCTAAAGTTATAATTTATAGAATAAAAGAATATATGCCTCTAAAAGATTTTGTCTCATGATGTATTTCTCTACAGAAATGCTGAACTAGTTTATACACCATTTACAAAAATCTGACAATATCCAGTCCACTTAATAATGTCAACCATATATATTTTATTTCCTGTCACCGAATTAGATAATAATGTAGTCTGACTATATTTATATTTTTTGGTTCATATTTACTGGCTACTATAAATTGCAGGAAATTTCTTTTTTCTACTCTGCCTATTTTTCCATTAGTGTATTTTATATAGCTACAAAAATAAAAATCATAACTAATAGTGATTGGCTACATTCTTATGTTCCAGATCCTTCCTAAATATATAAAAGTGGTGCTTTGGTTCAGGAACTTAACTCGCTGCAAGATTCTGGGGAAGACGCCGAGGTTCTGTTCCCCACCTGACGCAGAGTTCCTCGACAGAAGGAAAATTGTGAGGAGACTGTTCACAAACGGAATTGTTCGTGAACCAAGGTATCGCTGTACTTAGAAACCACACTCACACACACATTCTGAGGAGGGGAGCACTATTACTGCTTCTGCTTGATATATAAGTGGGGAGAAGAATGGAGATTTGAGGCGCAGATACCTGCTTTTAGCGCCCACCATCAAAATCTTCGTAGAGTGTTGTTCAGCTTTTATTTTCATACAAGAGTGTTAATTCTTTATTATGAATGTGGCAAATAATTTTTCTTTTAATTATATTATCCTTTAATACAAAATACATCAAACTCTTCTCGCTGGTGTGATGACGTGCGCTAATAGTCCCATGCTACTCAGGAGGCTGAGGTAGGAAAACTGCTTGATCCCAGCAGTTGGACACCAGCCAGGCCAACATAGCAAGACCCTTTCTGAAAAGAAAACTATTTAACTCTGAGTCTTCTTGATATCTATCTGTCTATCCACCTACTTTGTCTTCCTGCTTAAAATATTCTCCTTTCTGATCATACTCATTCATACTATCATTGTTTTAATGTTTTACTTGAATTTTTAATTTGAGTTCTCAATTTAGGTTGCAATATTAAACACACACGTTTTTTGCTTCTCTCTCAAAGTGTCTCTTCAGTAGGATTAGCAGTGACAGATTTTACCAAATTGGCATAAAGTGGCAAGTGGATGATGACAACTAAAAGGGAGGATTCCTCAGTTTAGAGTTGAATCTTTGTGTTTCACTGTGGTGTGCTTACAGATATTATATCAAATGTATGAATCCAAAAAATGTGATGAATCCAAAACATGAAAAATCATTCCCTTTGAGAATTAGCACATAATATAGATAAAAACTGTTGGTTTTTATTATAATCCTGAACTTCATTTCTCATCACTTGAACAAAAGAAAAAAACTTTTTTAATCAATGGTTGATCAGTTGTAAAAGACCCATTCTTCTACATCAGAATGAAACGCATTTTTGTTTTTTTTCTATTCCTGAAAATACTCAGACCTATTTCTTTATTTTTTTTTGGTACCGGGGATTGAACTCAGGACCTTGGTGTTTGCACAGCAGGTGCCAGAAACACTGAGCTAAATCCCCTGCCTAGATCTATTTCTGAAATTGGTAATTTTTAATTTTTTTATCTGGTTGTTTTACCTCTTATTATTATTGCACAATACTATTTGATATTTTACAATTCATCAATCTTTTAAAACAATTTTATTATTTATTCTAATCTGATTATTTTTCTATAATCCGATAATTTTTTTAAAAAGTAAAATATTTGAGCTATGACAAAGGAGAGTTGTAGCTCATACTAGTTTAAAGAAAAGCACACACTTGCACACACACACACACACATATCTCGTTTGGACAAAAATGCCTATTCTTTGAATCATTGGCTATCCAAGATTAAAATGCATCATTCTTTTGGCAACAACTGATCTTCCCAGCTACTCAGACTCCATCTTTACTTGACTTTCTCAGATGCCAGTTTCTGCACATTGCTCCACTGTTTCATCCACACATTTCAAATGTTGAAACAGTGCAGATAACTTAGACTTTAACATTGATCTCCAGATTACTAAATTTTCATATGTGCCATGCATATATGATACCTTTGCATGTCTGTGTTTACACATGCTTATCAGTATACCTAAGAAAATATCATACATTAAGCTATTCGATTTATTTTTGTCATTATTGCCATTAATATTCTGTTGTTGATATTCAACTGCCAGAACTATAAATAGTGGTTCAGATATTCCAAAATGAGTAATACTATAAATATTTAAGTTGAATTCAGAAATTTATCATTATAAATGTAAGATTTTTTTCTTGTATGGATAAAATGTCAATTTTATTCAGATCAGTATTAAAATTGCATTTTATCCTCCATGCTTGTTGTGAATAAGCAAGCAATCAAGCTAACACTCTTTGATTTACATTTTTTAACCATTTAGATTATAGTACCTTTAACTTTGTCTTTAGTTTTTATTTCAGTAAATATTTGTGGAAAACCCAGACACTATACAATACCTGGCCATGTTTCAAATCTTCCTGATGATTAGGAGAGAGGTAATAAGTAAATGGACAAACAATAAATCAAAAGAAAGAAAAATAAAAAGAATAACCACAAGGAGTATGCAAGACTTGGTGCTGAATACATGCTATACACTAAAATGTATATTGATATTTAAATATATTTGTTCAATAGCTGAGAAAATCTGTATGTTCATTCCTGGTTTCCTAAATGAATTAAAAAATTGTTCATTTTAAACTTCAATTTGTTGATTCCTTGATACTCTATTTATGTTTATTTTCTACCTTTGCCTTTGAGAAAGGGAAACCTTAAAAGAATGAATATCTCCTTTTGTTGAGATTTGATGTGCTATATTAGTTACCTGCATGAATAAAGTAGATTCCCTTGAATGCCAAAATTTGTCATGAGAAACATAAAATATAAAAAAACATGTCAGTTCCAGTCTTGATTCATCTGTAGAAGTGTGTGGCTCTCATTTAAACTGAGTTATGGTCCATGCTGCTGTCTCAGTGGATCACTGCCGGTTCACACTGAGGGTCTTCCCAGTGAGCTTTCTTCGTACAGGCTGCTTAAGCAGTGAGCATGCTGGAGTACAGCTTACTCTTTTTTGGCTGCTAAAGCCAAATACCCTAAACTGAGTAGCTTGTCAATCATAGAAATTTATTTCTTATAGTTCTGAAAGCTGGGAAGTCCAAGGTTCTGGCATCATCAGACTTGGGGAGATGAAGGCCCACCTTCTGATACATAGTTGGCATCTTTTCCCTGGGTCCTCATAGAGTGGTAGGAGAGAACTCTCATCTTTTCTTTCCCTTATAAGGACACTAAAACCGGAAAGCCTCTATTGCCATGTCCTAATCACATCTCAACACCTTATTTTGAGAATGAGCTTCCAAAATGAGATTGTTGGAGAAATACATCCAGTCTATGGTAGGTTGCGAGTGTGCAGCCTGCCACCCCACCCAGCCCACCCCACTGCCACTGGTCTGGCCCGCACGGTCTCACAGCTCTTCCCACCCCACCTGTCTTCTGTCTCCTCCACAGATTCAGACCTGTGTCTTGGTGTGAAGCTTCCCTACTTTCTCTAGCTACCTCCACTTTATCCTTAGCAGATGTTTTCTCAGTAAACGTTCTTCATATCTGATCCCATTCTGGCATGTGCTTCTCAGAGAACCTTAATTTGCACAATCTGAACTAAATAATTCAATAAGAGATGCAGTGCTATTTAACTCCCAAGTCTTTTCACTATTCATAGATATTTTCATATTAATTGGATAAGCACTTAAATCAATGTAAATGCCACTCTTTATTTTTCAAGTTAAACATTTATTTTTAAAATAGAAATTATATTATTATGAAGGAAAATAACTCGTAAGTTTTTTAGATTAAGAGTAGTTATGATGACAAAGTTGAAGAGCTAGGAAAATAAAATTAAAATAATTTTTAAAAATCCCTACTTATAGGTATTTAGAAGGTATATTTCCTAAAATTATTTTAATTGCAGCAGGTTTTCACAGATCTCAAAATCTTGTGATTTTATTTCCATTCCAGGTTAAGTTTTTGCCTACCACCTTTTGCGGGGATGTTGACTTATTCATTCATTAATTAGCTTGTTTATTCACTAACAGATGTGTGTGTTCTTTCAATGGGCAGATTCTGTGCTGTGTCTCCCAAGAATTTGAACATAAATAGAGCTAAACTTTGTCTTATGTTGAATTTGACATTTGAAACACAAATGTAAGTAAATGCCACAGTTTTACTCTGAAGATGTAGCAATTTCCTCTTTGAAACTGTTTGTCCTTTTTGGCTCTGCACAAAAACATTTATACAGGCTTCTGGTGGCTGATTCCCATAACCAAATTGTGTAAATCCAATTGTGTAAAATTCTACTAGAGCAGGATATGATTCATAGTTTGTTCAATGTCTTCATTTGTTTCTTTGCCTATTTTTTTCTTTTACTAGTGTGGGATGTATTAGCTCTAACATTGGCAACAACCTCTTATATGGATTATGCTGCTCTTCTATCTGGAGGAATACCGATCACATGTTTTTTTCATCATGTCAATAAAACCGAGTCCAACACAGCCATACAAAAATTAAAACCATTTTGTAAAATTATTTATGTCCAAGTTTTCACAATCAGGCTTCACACTGAAAAGTTTTTCCACAGTCTGAGATAATTTGCTTTCTAGAATTTAATACAATTCTAAGCTACATGTCATTTATAATTTCTCTCTACTTTACAGCTTGTGTTAAAGGAACAAATGTTTCCCTTTATCCACTTTCACAAGTAGTGGTTTCACACTTAAGTACATGGTTTTACATTTAAGTATGATCTCATGGGACTTCCTTGATATGAGTTTATATTGTACTAAAAACCTTCTGATTCTTGTATCCCTCTCAACACACTCCTTTCTGCTTCTCCTCCTAGCCCTGCTTTAAAAAAAAAGTTCTATTGTATTTCTACAACACTGCTTTCTTGGTAAACACTGACATCAGTCTGCTCCCCATTTTCCTGGGGTTTTGGCATAACACTTGGTTGGATGTTTTCACAGAACACTTGTAATAAAGTCATGTTACTATTAGAGTTCAGAAAAGAATTTAAGAGTAATAGAAAAATAGAATAGAATCCCACCTCTAATTATTTTCCCAAATTAAAAATAATCCTATAATGTTTTTCTTAAAATAACAAGTACTGTATATGCATAACCCTGGAGCCCAAGAGTGTTTTAGAGAGAAAAAATGCTTATTTTCCTAAATGGGGCACAGAGAGCTGGAAATGAAAGAGGTTTTTAGTCTCAAGGTATCATTTCAGGAGAGCTTGACTCTTTCACTTGAAATATTCTTTAACTAGAGTGGCCTGAGTACAAGACACATAAGGAGTGAAAAGGTAAATTGAGGAAACTGATTTTCATATCCTCAAGTTCTACACATTCTTTTTCTGAGAAAATGCTTGCTATGAAGGGACATACTTCCATCCTGGCTCTGCATTACAGTTGTCTTTAAAAAAAATCTGAGGGCCAGGGATTTAGCTCAGTGGTTCTGGCACCTGCCTCACAAGTGCAAGGTCCTAAGTTCGATCCCCAGTACCAAAAAAAAAAAAAAAAAAATCTGACCTCATTCCAAATGTAACCAGTTGCATTTCCCAGATATGCAAAGCTTCTAGATGCTAGAGAGGGTCCTTTAAGCAAGGAGCTATCATTCTCTCCCCATCCATTTTAATGATAGATACATTTCCAATGCAGTTTTTATTCTTTCAAGTTTTCAATTCTTGTGTAAATTAATTTACGCTCTTCTGAGCAATTGGCTACTACTAATTTTAAATAATTTCAGTAGGAAATTTACACTAACCCTATATTCATGGATGTTTGAATATGAATTTATATTTAATTACATATATATTCATTGCAAAGAAGTATATAGAGTGTTTGGTAGAAAAAAACATAAAAATATACCATAAAATACATTCAGATGATATATTTCTGAATATATTTTCAAGCATAAAAGTATTAGAATACAAATCTGTGGACAGATTGAATGGAAATCACTGCTGTTTATAATCTTTTAAAATACAATGGTATTATATTTATATTTAAAAAAGAAATTATATCCCTATTACCCACTTAAATGTATGATAAAAACTTTTACACTCTGGCTTTTAAAATGTGTAAGAAAATAAGACAGTTTTTGAAATTGTCTTAAAAGTTAGGAATATCTTAGTCCTTTTGGGCTGCTTTAACAAATGGATATACAGCTTATAAACAGCACACATTTATTCATTATGGTTCCTGAGGTTGGAAAGTCCCAGGTCAAGGGGCCAGATATTTTTCTACTTAAGAACCTATTTTCAAATTCATAGAAGGCCCCTAGGTGCTGGGTCTACACATAATACAAGAGGGAAGGGTTTCTCTCAGCCCCCTTTTACAGGGGTATTAATGCCATTATGAGGGCACCTCACCTCACAAAGTTCCCACTGCTAACATGGCCATCATCAGAGGTTAGGACTGCAATATCTGAAATGGGGGTGGAGTGGACAATAGCAGGAAGTGAGGGGTTGAAACACACGAAGACCCACAGGTATCAGGCTCACCAATTACCAACATTTATAGACATCCTACTTTCACTATATATTTGCATTTTATTACAGAAGGGCTTCATCCACTGTCCTTCCAATCAGTAAAAGGCAGTATTTCTCCGCCCGGTGCCTTTATAACCATTCTTGAGAGGTTATTTTTCCATTTTTCCTGGAAGCTAGATCTGTCACCACACGGCAATTTTTTTTTTTTTACCAAGATCCTCCTGCTAGCATGTGTAAGGCTTATTACATACTGGTTTTCTCTCATCAGGGCCATTCTTGAAAATTTCCTCCCTAGTCTGATGCCATGTCGTTGACTTTAGCAGAATATAAGAGCTACACAAGTTGCCAGGCTGGGTGCGAAGGAACTCTGAACAGTCTGTATAGTGAGCGAAAGGATTGCATGAGAGGAAAGCTCTGGCTTGGAGATGAGCTACTTTCTGGGTATGTGGAGGAAAAACCGTATCATCACTCTAAAATTCTAATTTTATTTCAAATTCCCAACTAAACATATTCTTTAAAATCTTCATTCAAATATTGTGAATCACTTAAGAATTAAATCTAAAGGAAAAATTTGAATCTGTATCTCACTTGAATCTTTGCAGTGTTTGGGATAACAATTCCCTTTGTGCACTCCTGGCTTCCCTCTCACCTCTTTCAGCAATCTCAGTATTCCCATTCACGCTTCTCTTGGTGGAGAAGCCTTTCTCTCTCTTTGAGCTCTATCTCTATTCTTACTCTACACACTGTCTTTGATAATCCTTTGATAATCACATTCACCTGATCTTTAGCTATAAACAGATTTTATAACACAGGTTCATATTTTCAGTGTAGGTTTTTCATGCTGAACTTCATTTGAAACATATAATCTATTCTCAATAGAGCATTTTGTTCTAGTGTCAATTGTGTTTCCCTTAAATATGAGTAAAATTGTTGTTCTAGAAAGATGGATGCTGTATACTCTATAACTTCCTACACACTAACACATAATCTCATAGCCTATAGGTACATGTACCTCTCTTCACTAAGCACGGCCCCAGGTCAAAGCCAAGTTAACCACTCTGAAACTACAATTCTCTCCATTCAACTGGGAGACTCTCCTCTTCAGAACAGCTATATTCCATATCTGTTCTTATCCTCTGCTAGCATGAGTCTCCTCAGCTGAGATACTCTTCTCTTCCTCTTCCCATATGCAAATGTTTCCCTTCCTTTGGGGGTTGACCCAGTTTTTTCACACAGTGTAGTCTTTCTCAATGAATATTATTCTAATACCCTCTTATCATTCTAGAACTCCAGTAGAGGGCTGGGGATTTAGTTCAGTGGTTCCACCGCCTGCCTCGCGAGCGCAAGGTCCTGAGTTCAATTCTCAGTACCAAAAAAAAAAAGAACTCCAGTAAAATGCCTTTCTCATATAAATTAATTTGGACATTAAGTCAAGTACAATTTTCAACTTACGTATAACAACTTCATGCATATTTTCTTTAATTTTGCAACTATAATGCTGTTACAGACTGAGTGTATGTGTCTCTCCACATTTCACCCCACCCTTATTGTGACTGTATTAAGAAGTGAAGTCCTTGGGTAATCAGATCATGGGAGCAGAGCTGCCCTGACAAGGCTAATCATGAGAAAAGTCCGAGAGCTCCTTTCTGTTAGCTCTCAGCAATATGGAGGTACAAGTCAGCAGTTTGTAACCTAGAAGTGGGTCCTTATCATTCTCGTACACTAAACTAGAATCTCTTCCTCAATAGTAAGAATATATTTTTGTTGTTTGTAAACCTCCCAGTCTGTGATAATTTGGCTCAGTAGCCTGAACTAAGATAAGTATTTAAACTTTTAGAGTGTGGGAATCTGTATTGGCCCACTTCTACTGTCTAGAACAATGTTGTGAACATAGTTAATGTTTCACAAGTATTTGACAAATGGGTAGTTAAAAAGAAATCACTTATTTCCAGAGTCAGGATGTATTAAATACTATCAGAATTACAATTAAATTTGGTAAAATATTAAGGAAAAAGGAGATTTATTATAATCTAAGTGTCCTAGAGCCAGCTCTATATTTTGCTGGAATGATGTTTTATTCTAGTGTTCAGTTTTGCTAGAATGCCATAATCAACTGTAGGCTAGGATTTGAAAAATGTTCAAAGTGTTTTCTTGTCCAAATACATCTCCTTTAAGCTCCTGTTTCTGTGCTTCAAGTTGTCACATTAATTATTGTTTATACTTAACAAAACTTCAATAAAGATGGAAGAGTTATATGGGAGAGAATTTGAGCCTATGTTGGTTTATCAGATTAGTTGTCTATTGTCCAGATCTCAGTAGTTGTTAGAACGGATGTTGGATGAGAAAATAAGTGAAGGGAAATGTCCAGGCCATGCAGCTCCAGGGTAGCCGGTGTCAGGGCCAATATTTTGGGCAGCAAGGATGAGTCATAAATGTAATGAATGTGTAAATAGGAACAGAGCATTGGATGCCAAAAGATAGGTGACATGAAAAGCATCTCTTAAGTCAGCTATATCTGTGGTTTTTTCAAGGTAATTTTTGTTGAGTGATTATTGGGCAGAGACTTATATTTTCATATCTTAATTGTAAAGGGAAAGTTGCTATCCTGAGGGAAATGTCCACCAAGGTTATTAAGTTCCTTTACAGTTAATTACCTCACCAAAACCATAGTATTTCCTTGGATACATAGGTTTTTGTTAAACTGTTGCTTATGTAAGAAAAAATAATATCAATCAAGGAAAAGTGAAAATGTCAAAAAGTAAGAGAAGGCAAAAAATGCTGAGCACTACTGCAATTGGTGACTGTAGACACTTGAAAATGCTTATTTACACAATAAGAGATTAAAGAATCCCTCATTTCTCCAATAAGAAACAAAACAAATCAGAAAAACACAACTAAACAATAAAATCCTTTCAAAAAAATTTTAAAAGGCTTGGAGATGTAGCATAGTAATAGAGGAAACTGTATTCAATCCACCACTGTTGCAAAAAACAAAACCAAGCAAAAAACTCAATTAAAAAAGAGTAAAGCAGTTGAGTAGACTTTTCTCCAAAGAAGACATAAATGGTCAATAGTTATATGAAAGGATGCTTAACCTCATTAATGATTAGGAAAATAAAAATCAAAATAACAATGAGAAACCAACTATTAAAATGCCTATTGTCAGAAACATGAAAGAAACTATTGACAAGGATGCAGAGAAATTGAAACACTTTATTTTTGGTGGGGGTGCAAGATTATTTATGTGCTATGAAAAACATTATTAAGTTTTGAAAAATGTTTTTTTTGGTACCAGGGATCAAACTTGGGACCTGGTGCTTGCGAGGCAGATGGCGGAACCACTGAGCTAAATCCCCAGCCCTCCACAAATAGTTTTTAAAATAAAACTACCACATGATCCAGCAATCCCAATTCTGGGATTCAGCAGTTCCCAAATAACTGACATCAGAATCTCAGAGGCATCTGACTACCATATTAATTACTCTATTAATTACAATCCAATCAATCAGCTATTGAAACAACCTAGATACCAATCTGCATATGTGCAGATAAAGAAAACATAGCATATAGATACGATGGAATATTATTCATCCTTTAAAAAGAAAGAAACCCTACTGAATATAACAATACAGACAAACCTGGAAGACATCATGAAATCAACCAATCAACCAATCACAGGCAAATACTGAATGATTTCATTTACAATTGGCATCTAAAATAACCAAACTTGTAGAAACAAAAGTGTAGAATAGTGGCTGCCAAGGGCTGGGGAGAGGAAAACATGAAGTTGATGTGTAATGGATACAAAGTTTCAGTTATGCAAACTAAGTCTTAGAGATCATGTGTATAATAGTGTGCTTATAGTTAACAATATGGTATTGCACATTTAAAAGTTTTTGTGTTAGAAGGTAGATCTCATGTTATATACTCTTATATAGAGTGCACAGATGGAATCAGAATACCAGAAGAACCAGACTCAGAGTTAAGTAGTCCAGAAAAATCCCTTAGATTCTTCTGTTGAATATATTTTGTGATGATATAACACCTACTCCCCCAAAGCAGTAGACACTACACCATGTAGGTCAGCACAATTAGCCGGATCATGGGACATCCACATTAGCGCTCTTGCTCTGGCTTTTTTGGTGTTTAATCTTGTGATTTTCCCCTTAGCCACAGATTTCTTCTAGTCCATCATCTTCAAAAACTTCCATTTCTGGGTATGATTCACCTGATTTGCAATGCCTAGGTGATTTGCCTAAGTCCCAGTTGGAAAGGAGGTTACAAAAATGAGATGTGGAGCACACTGCTCATCCCACCAGAACTCACAAGGCTGTGGGGAGAGACACCGTGACCATAAGGAGTTAAGAGGCTAATTCTCCAGAGAAGAATAATAAATACCCACAATATACAGCTAATATATTTTAATCCAAAACTTTAAATTTCTTTAGTGGAATAGTTCCCAGAAATAAGCTGAAGATCACAGCTTTGCATCAGAATGGTTATTTATTTGAAAGTCTCAGCTCTAATTGAGGAGCTGCCGCTATTCCTTCAGCTTTAGTCATACATTAGTGTTTCTTTTGTTTAAATTTTCAGTGTCATGGTTATTTTTCTGGGTCAAAATTCTTAACTTTTAGATTTTTCTTTTCCTTTTTTTTCTTTTGATGTGTAAGACACTTTGCTGTAAGAAATATTTCTCCAAATACATCCCTAGGGCACTATTAAAAGCTAAGAGCAGCAGGCTCTTCTCTCTCTTCTTTCTGTGACTCACTCTCACTTGTTATGTGCACCATGAGCCTGAGCCTGTGAAGGCAATGCATCCTGACAATACTACAGTATGACCAAGAACTACCTGAGGCAAAGGAAGAGGTAAAGTATGGTAATAAGAAAGAGTTAAGCTCAAGGCAATCTATAATTTCATGGAGTGCATAAGCTAGACAAATATATAAACAATTATATTACAAGGGTATATGCAAGGGAAAGGATAATTACTATGGAAATACGGAGGGGCAAATTTGTCTCCACATGGAACTAGATCAGCAGGCGATTAGGTCATATAAAAGCTACCACTTGGAGTTTAGAAAGGACTGGAACAAATAGTTAAGATGTGGCAGGGATAGTTACAATAAAGGAAATATAAGAAAAATAGGGATTTTGTTTGAGAAAGATTAACCTAATTTTCTAAGAATATTCAGTATATGTAAAATAATAGGAGACACAAGAAAGTAGCCTGAAATGGTCCTTCTGAAAGGGTGGATAATCTCAAGAGAAAATGTGACCCTAATTGAGCATGAAGCTGTCTATTTTTTCTTACATAGAGTAAAGGGCCAACTGTTTGGTTCTCTATGGGCATTTAAGTCATTACCTGTTTTTTAAATTGTGTTTTTTCCTTTTTTTTATCAGTACATATTTGCAATACATAATGACTGGATTCATTGTGGGGAGTTTGTAAATGTACATAACACATCTTAATCCTTTTTAAAATCACCTTTGCCTTCTTTTCACTTTCTCCCCCTCCCTCCATAACCTCTTAATACAAAATATATTATTTATTTTACTATTAGAAATCAAATTCATTCTAGACCAGTTTCACATTCAGAGATTACAGATGCTCCATATGTACCAAACATTGAATAGCAGTTATTTTACTAAATGGAGATGCTGATCTTTCTTTATGCTCTAGTTTAACATCTTCCTGAGTATCTCAGTTTTATGATGACAAAGACCTTGCAGATAATAAAGCAGACAAAACTGTTATGAAACACAGGAGGGAACAAAGCTTCAAGGATGTTTCTAATCCTCTCTCTTTCAAATTCTGCCAGAACTCAGTGGTTAAGATAATGCCATTGCACCAGTTTCAAGTAAGGACGACAAACCATTCTAATTAATCCATTTAAAACAACAATTTTATTCCAAACATATGTGCAACAAAATGTGTTTCTTAAATTAATTTTCCATTGCTCTTTTGTACAAATTAAAGTTTTCCTCATTTTAAGTGTGTTTTGTAAAATGAAAATGTTACAAGCCAGAATTTCTGACAAAATAAATAATTTCCAAGCTTATTAAAATTTACACCAGTAATATTAAAAGGCATGACTTTATTGGTAAGATGATAATTTAAACTAATTTATAAACATTAAAAAGAAAAATATAATATTGTAAAAGCAAAAGTGTAAAAAATTCAATTATCTCAATAGTACATATGTGCTTTAGAAAATGTTAGATTAATTTAAGAGTGTATTTCCTTCAAATGTTTGGTTTTTCTGGTGCTATACAGTCATTTCCATGGTTTTTTAACTGTTTCATGTTCCCTCTTGTCATTCATGGTTATCTTCACCTGCCGTAAAGTTCTAAAATCTGAACATTTGGGTCAAGTATTTTGTGAAAAATAAGAATTTTGGAATAATGTAGGACAAAATTAAAAGGATTTGAATTATGCCATTTAATAATTTGTAGTAATGCAAATAAAACCAGATCTGTGTTTCACAGTACATTTTATCTGGAAATTGTTTCCTATCAGACCATTACAAGAACCAGTATCTGTTGCTTGAACTACTAGCCTAATGTCCTGAGTTATCTTCCCTTCATTCTACTCCACACAAAGCAAGGCTGTGCAGAATGAAGTTAAGAATATACAGGGAGAGGAGGCTTCCGAGTCGACGAGCTACAGCTCCCACCACAGAGGAGGCTTCCAATTCAAAGTGCCACAGCTCCCAGTACAGAGCAGGAGGCTTCCAGGCCAATCTACCACCACTCCCAGCACAGAGGAGGTAAGCTGCAATGGCTTCAGCATTGCGCACACCACCCCCCTCCCTGGGGAAATGAGAAGACACATAAACAAGCCTCAGAACCAGACTTCCATATCATCTATAGCAATCCTGAAGGGAAATGAGATGAGACACTCTGATACTCAACCACCTGGCCTCCATGAACTAGCAACAAAAGAGGATCAGGAAAAAATGAAATCAGAAATAATTTTTCACATAACAGCGGAGATTTGCCCATAGTGCAAGACATGATTAATGAATCTAGAGAGGACACAGATAAACAAATAAAGGCGCTGAGGAACATGATAGAATTCCAAAATAGGAAACAAATGGACTCCATAAAACAGATGCAAACCGATTTCCAGGAGATAAAAAACTCTACTGAAAGACAATGCAGCAGAATGAGCCAATGTGAGGACAAAATTTCAGGTATAGAAGATAAGATGGCAATTAGTGACCAGGAAAGGAAAAATTGCTTTAAAATTGTAAAGGACCATGAGAAATCAATCCAGCAGCTGCTAGATGAAGCAAAGAAGAATAACATAAGACTGATTGAAGTCAATGAAGAAACAGGAGAGAGTTCAGATGACATAAAAAAAACTGTTCACAGAAGTGATGGCAGAAAAATGCCCAAGCAGGGGAAAAGAACTTGACATACAGATAAGTGAGGCATATAAGACTCCAACTAACCCTGATCAAAAAAAGTACACATACGTATGTAATTGTTAAGATTCCAGAAGCTGAACAGAAGAACAAAATTCTACAAGCATTGAGAGAAAAGAAACAACTCGCATAAAAAGCAAAGCTTATCAGAATCACAGCAGTCTTCTCAACGCAAACCCTCAAAGCAAGAAGAGCTTGGAGTGATGTATTGCAAACCCTAAAGGAAAACAGCCTCCAACCCAGATTGATGTACCCTGAAAAACTATCTTTCAAAATTGATGGAGAAATGAGATATTTTCATGACAAAGAGTACCACAGGAACTTCATGAATACCAAATCAGCACTCCAAAAAAATTTCAGACAAAATCCTAGGAAAAGACAATGAGGATCACAACCCCAGGAAGCTGAGCAGAATGAATTCACTGGGCATGACAAGAAATTAAAAGCAAAGGGGGAGAATCCAAAAAAAAGAAAAAGTCTTGACAATGATAAGTCAATATGTATCAGTTATAACCATCAATGTTAATGGTCTTAACTCACCAATCAAAAGATATAGACTGGCAGAATGGGTCAAGAAGCAAAATCCAACAATATGCTGCATACAGGAAACACACTTAATTCAAAAAGAAACTCACAGACTGAAAGTTAAAGGGTGGAAAACAATACTCCATGTGCCAGGAAACTGAAAAAAACCAGGAGTAGCTATCCTCTTTGTAGACTAAGTGAATTTCAAACCACCACTAATTAAGAGAGACAAAGAAGGACACTACATCCTTGTAAAAGGAACAATCCATGAGGAGGAGATGACAATCATAAATATCTATGCATCAAACACTAGTGCGCCCAACTATATAAAACAAATACTAACGGACATGAAAAATCATATACGCACTAATACAATAATAATGGGGGACCTCAATACCTCATTGTCACAAAAAGATAGACCAACTAGACAAAAAACAATGAAATACTAGAACTCAATCAAACTCTTGAAAAATGAATTTAACAGATGTTTACAGAGTGTTCCACCCCACAAAATCTGAATACACATTCTGTTCAGCCACACACAGGTCATTCTCCAACATAGACCACATAATTGCTCATAGAACATATTTAAGTAAGTGCAAAGGAACTGAAGTTATCCTCCTGCATATTATCAGACCATAGTGAGATGAAATTGGAGATCAATAGCAAAAGAAACTCAAAAAATTTCATAAACATGTGGAAATTGAAAAACACACATCCGAATAACCAATGGGTCACAGACAAAATTACCAAAGAAATCAGACAGTTCCTTCAATTAAATGACAATGACAATACAACATATCGAAATCTATGGGACACAATGAAAGCAGTCTTACGAGGGAAATTTATAGCAGTGAGTACACATATTAGGAAAACAGAACGAGCCCAATTAAACAACCTGATGGTGAACATCAAGCTTCTAGAAAAAGAAGAGCAGGACAAACCCAAAGCTCATACAAGGGAGGAAATTATAAAGATCAGAGCAGAAATCAATTCAGTGGAGACTAAGGGAACAATACAAAAGAAATCAATGAAGCCAAGAGTTGGTTCATCAAAAGAATAAACAATGATTAGCCAACCGTATCAAAAAGAAAAGAAATGGCCCAAATCCATGCAATTAGAAATGAAAAGAATGAAATTACAATGAACCCAGCAGAAATCCAGAGGATCATCAATACCTACTTCCAGAACCTATACACCAATAAGATGGAAAACACAGAAGAAGTGGACAGATTCCTAGATACATATGAATTACCCAAGTTGAATGAAGAAGACATAAAAATTCTAAACAATGCAATATCAATCAATGAAATTGAAAACATAATTAAAAACTTAACAACTAAGAAAAGTCCAGGTCCTGATGGCTTCACTGCTGAATTCTACAAGACATTTAGAAAGGAAGTACTGCCAAAACTCTTTAAACTCTTCAATGAGATCGAAAGGGAAGCAATACTCCCAAATTCATTCCTGGAAACAAGCATCATCTTGATCCCCAAAGCAGAGAAAGACGCATCCAAAAAAAGAGAACTGTAGGCCAATCTCACTAATGAACATAGATGCAAAAATCCTTAATAAGATACTGTCAAATAGAACGCAGAAGATAGGGCCGGAGATTTAGCTCAGTGGTTACGGTGCCTGCCCTGCAAGTGCAAGGTCCCAAGTTTGATCCCCGGTACCAAAAAAAAAAAGAATGCAGAAGATCATCAAGGAGGTCATACACACTGACAAAGTGGGATTCATCCCAGGGATGCAGGGGTGGTTCAACATATGCAAATCAATCAATGTAATACACTGTCTCAATAGAGCCAAGGACAAAAACCATATGATCATTTCCATAGATGCAGAAAAAGCATTTCACAAAATCCAACATGCATTTATGATTAAAACCCTGCAAAAAATTGGAATAGATGGTCTCTACCTCAATCTGATAAAAGTCATCTATGAAAAACCAACAGCCAATATCATCCTAAATGGTCAAAAACTGAAATCCTTTACAAATCAGGAACAAGACAAGAAAATCAACTATCACCACTCCTGTTCAATATAGTTTTGGAAAGACTAACCACCACAATTAGACAAGAGAAACAAATAAAAGGAATAAAGGTACCAAATGAAGAAGTCAAATTGTCATTATTTCCAGATGACATGATACTCTATATAGAAGGCCCCAAGAACTCCACCAAAAGTCTGCTAGACTTAATAACCGAATTCAGTCAAGTAGCTGGTTACAAGGTCAACACACAAAAATCAATAGCTTTCCTCTACAAGAACAACAGACTCACTGAGAGAGAAATAGGGCAAA